>BCLF01000052.1:1229014-1358667 GCA_001602275.1 Zoysia japonica | reverse complement strand
GCCTCATGGCCGCGTTGCTACTTGGCCGTGCGG
Source organism: Zoysia japonica (assembly GCA_001602275.1). Lineage (NCBI taxonomy): Eukaryota > Viridiplantae > Streptophyta > Magnoliopsida > Poales > Poaceae > Zoysia > Zoysia japonica. The sequence goes on along the minus strand of BCLF01000052.1, from coordinate 1,358,634 downwards.
CCGCCACGACAGTTCCCGTGTCCGCCGGTCGCGCCCCCGGGTTGGAGCCGTCGGGTCAGGGCGCCGCGGCCGGATCTCATGGACGTCCGGTGAACATTATCCGACGTCGGCGCATCAGGAACTCGAGCGGATCTAAGCCCGGCGACACCATAAAAGCTAAGTTCTTCTTTCGCGGCTCTTTACTTAGGGTCAGGGTTTATCTTTGTTGCGGGTTTTGGGTTCTGATCTGGTGCTTAACAGAGGGATTGGGTCTAATCTTCACAAAACTCGTAATTAATCATCTTAGATCAGAATGTAATTAGGCATAATTAATCATGAATCAGCACTAATGAACCACGCTCAATCTTAATTAGCGTCATTACAACCTCTAATCAGGACACTTAAACCTTAATTGGCTCATAACCTATGAAGTCCGGCTCTGATTACCAAATGTAGGAAACTTAGGGCTAATTACTTCGGATCTTAAGCCTAGATTCATGAACACACTTAATCATAATGTGGAATTTGAGTACTTACGCCCTGATGTGAGTTCCTCCATGGCGCTCGGTGTGGATGTTGATCCCTATAGTCGTTCCTGGTTGGATCCTCCTCTGTTCCCTTCTCTTGATCTGTCCAATGACGGCACTTTTTGCACTGACTCGGTGACGGCTTCAAATCCGGTTCAGCACCACTGAAGATCGGCATTAGGGTTTGTGGGGCATGCCTGAAACTCGTGAATGAGTCGTGCATCTTCCTGTTGGCCGCCCCTCACCCCTTTTTATAGGTGCTGCCCGGTCTGGGGCGTAACCGTTTTTCGGTTACGCCACCGATCATGGCGTGAGTCCTGGAGACTCGGCCCCAGCTCTGCTGGAGAGTCGGTCCCACCTCCGCATGCATTTGTGCATTATCTCTTAATTTTATGGTTATCTCTAATGACGAATGCTAATGCACATTTTATTTCTTGCCTTACAGATCATTATCCCAACAGAACCGGCAGCGGCACCTACGGCCACGCCACCGGCACCTATGGCCACAACACCGGCGAGAAGGGCATCATGGACAAGATCAAGGAGAAGCTTCCCAGCCAGCACTAAGCTTCCCGGCCAGTACCTGTGGAACCTAATAAGATGAGTCGAATAAGAAATGTGTCCTAGGGCGCATTTTTGGCAGCTGTACGGGTCCCGAGAAGCTCCCTTGGTTGTGTGCACTGTGAAACTCTCTGTAGGTAATGTCTGTAATTTCATGTGTACTATGACACTGTTACACTGTTTTTTTGAAATACATGGATGGGGTTTCTTTGGTGTATAGTCTGTAGGTAATGTCTGTAATTTCATGTGGGCGAGAGGAACAAGAAGAACGTCATCACCTCTGCAATAATTATCTACAAATGAATATTGCAAAGTTAAAGAAGTACTTCAGTTTTATTATGTCGACTGATTAGCGTAAATACACTAAGCAACGCTAACAAAACAAAATTGGAAGTAGATAAATTCAATGTTCGGCGATTTGATTGTCTCGTTCTTACTTAGTACTCTTTTTGTTTCTAAATTTATGTTACTGCTAATTTTTAATATCATTTTAACTATTTATTTTATTTAAAAAATTAGTTCAAATGTGTAAAATTATAAGTAATATTTCAAACAGATAAAGTCAATAATAATAAAATATATAAAATTTATTATATTTTTTGAACGGTTATTAAGTGCAGACCGACGTGCCCAATAGTATCACAGCACATCACGAAACCAGTCACGTAGTTTGCAGCTTAAAAACAAATATGCTGCAAATAATATCAAAAATGAATAGTGACCATATTTATTTTAAAATATTTAGATGTACAAATTTATTAGTCATATTTATATTACAATAAAATATTTAATATTTATTACAACATCCATTCTAAAAAATATAATATTTTTGACCTTTAGATATGCTTATTCAATTTTTTCTGCAAATACAAATAATAAAGTATCTCTAATAATAAAATAATTCCCAGTAAAATAAATAATATTTTTATATTTAATACGACATAATGCCTCAAATCAAAACCATCATATTTCCTTTTCGAATGAGGAAGTATATTTTTATAAAAGACATGTAAATAATGTTAATAATTAATTATATCAGTATTTTAAAACTAAGTTTTCGATTCCCTTGGTAGAATCTGAGCCTTGTGATTATGATATCAGGTAAGATTCAGGAGGTCCATTCGATTCACCATGTCTATCACAGGCTAGTTCAAACCCATCTACTACTATATGGTATTTAGCACTCGTACACAAAGTAGATATTTCATAAGTGAAGAAATGACTAATGATGAAAGTTAAACTAATGAAATGCTTGAAGTTGAATATGCACATGATGATCATTTTGATGGGTTTGAAGTGATCCAGGATCTTTTATGAGATATAGCCCCACAAAAAAATAGTGGTGGAGAAACATAAACAAATCTAATGAAGTGTCCATCCAGTTTGATAACTTACTGAGTAGTGCACAGTGTAAATTGAATCTAGGTTGCAAAAGTCACTCAGAACTATTTCTATCATTTATTTTGAAGCTTGTTCACATAAAAGATCGAAACTATTAAAGTAATAAGGAATAATTCATTTGAGATGTTACTGAAACTCCATAAAGAAGCTTTGCTAACAGGCGACTCACTTCCAACTACATATACTACAAGAAGATGGATCTTTAGTCACCAAGTTTTAGTGACCAAGAATTTGGTCACGATAAATTGACAAATAGTGACCAAGATTTGACTTTTATTGTTGACATATATTTTTAGTGACTAGGTTATAAGCTCATTGGTTAATAAATGCATTTAGTTACCAAAAGTTCCCTAGTTGCTATACAGTTTTAGTGACCAACATATCCAATTGTTCATTACTATATACATATAGTGATAAGGTCTTAGTGACCAAAATGCGACCAAGGTTTTTAGTGACAAAATAGTTATAGTGAATAATTTTACACATATAGTTATCAAGTACCTTGGTAACTAAACAACATTTTTCTTGTAGTGATATTATGTAGTAGAAAAGACACTGAGAGATTTAGTGTTGGGTTACAGATACTTTTTTGTTTCGAATATTTGGAGTCCTTATATGATGATCTCACTGTTTTTTTATGTATAACAGATGGTACTAGGTCAAAGAGTTTTACCACCAAGACCTCAATGCTAGTCTTGTGCAATCTCACTAGCAGCCTCAGCATCTAAGAAGAATGAGAAGCGTCTACAAAGCAAAGGGTCTGGACTGCTTGATCAAGAATGCAGGAAATCCACTAAACTTCAGAAGTAGAAAGGGAAATTTGCCTACAGGACACCACACTTGTGCTAGTTGGTCTGAGTCAAACCGCCCGATTGAATTTTGTTTGCCGGACACTATGATTTTGAGTATTTATCTCTAGGATACTGCAAGGAATATTCCAGAAATATTACATGGCAAAATGACCCCCGCTGCCCCTGGTCTCCTTCTGGCCAGGTGATGCGCTGGGACTCCATAGCCTCGGCGGACGAGGACGGGCGGATGCTGTTCAATGGCAGTCTCCCGTTGATGAGCACGATCAGAGTTGCCACCATGCGTGCTCGCTTCTGTCAACTGAAGCCCCATAGAAAAGAAATAGTCCTCGTAGGACACCAGGGGTAGTGTGGTCATTTTGCTATGGAATATTCTCTGTGGTGTCTTGGAGACAAATACTCAAAATCACAGTGTCTTACAAATAAAATTCAATCGAACAGTGTGACTCAGACCAACTGACACAAGCGTGGTGTCCTGTAGACAAATCTCCCCAGAAGAAAAGGCCAATGGGAGGAAATAATGAGCTAGTTTCAAGGGAGACCAACTTCACTACTTGATATTATGCTCCTATTTGTTCTGCTGGTCAAATCTTACTAACGCTGATAAACTACCCCTTTATGAATTGCTAAATCTATGAAACTTTACCTTCATTTTCTTGCTGTTTCAAAATGTTATTGTGGAAAGGTCTTCTTGAAATCAGTTTTCTCGTTCTGCAGCTTAAATTCCACCTCGATTTTACTCAAGTTGAAACTTGTGTGGAGCTTTTTTTTCTTCATGTTACAAAAGCTTCCACCATAGATGTTTTGATCATTATATGAAGAATTGGACTTCCTTATATTAAGAAGAAAGAGGGGACAAGGCTCTAGTTACATCACATTACATTATATCATATAACAGACATTCAGAAAATTATCCAAAACTACAAAGTTGAACACAAAACTGAACTAATGTGATGGCTCAATTAAAGGTGCTCTGAGGGAGGAAATTCCTTTGTTCCTGCTAGTCACCAGAACCTATGTCTTTCACAGTTGTGACAAGGGCTTTTGTGACACTAAGAATCTCTCCATAAAAGATTCAATGATTTACATGCTTCCAGATTGCCTAAGCTCCCAAGACGATCATTGATTGAAGACCGTGTTTAGTAATTCCAGTAGTTGCTATTAGATTATAATTGGTAGTTTAGGATTATTATCTTAGCCTACAAAATATATCATGGTTGCCTACCATATGTATCCTGGTAGACTACCATATGTATACCAAGGGAGCCTCCCCAAAAGTCATGTACTCTATAAAAACCGTCCTCTGGGGCTCAATACATCCATCAATCCATTCACAGAATATTCCCTCTCTGATTCTCTCACAAGTTATAGAGGCAAACCGCAATCCAGTTCCGCTGTCCACCCTCCGAACCCTAGCGTGCATTGCGCGCCCTCGGAGAGATCCATCTCCATGGTCTCCGCCGTGGGCAAGGCTCATGTCTAGATGGCAGTTGATCCAAACATCATCATTGTCTTTGTCGTCCAACAGCAAGATCGAGAGTAATCTTCATGTGAAGCTGCTGCATTTTTGTATTTTCTCTGATTTTTATTCGATCGATTGAGGCTGTGCATCCACCGCCCGTTGACTCTGCATGCTTCTACATTGACAATTCCACTAGGCACTCCTCTTCGATGTCTATGTGGCCCGTCTTAGTGCGGTGCGTGTAAGGGCCCTGGCCTCCCGCGGCGCCGCCCAGTACCTCCACCATAAGGTCCATGCGTCGACCATCCTCAACTACTTCCGTCGCATCATGACTGCACCCTCAGTTTTCTCAGCCATTTCGTGCCACATCGTGACGTGTGCGGCATGGTGATGTTGACGTGAGACCATGTGTGCCGCCGCCAACTATCACGGTCACAGCTGGGTTGCCCCATTGTGATACAGCAACATCACCGGCAATCTTCATTGTTGCGTCTTCATCGCTGGCATGGTCTTCATGGAGCCATTTTTTTTCCGACTCGAGGGTGCCCTGAGTCCCAACTCAGGGCCGCCCCCTGTCTACCTACGGCACCCTGACTCCCAACTTGGGGGTGGCCTTGCTGACCTCGAGCACCAGCGTCATGCTTCTTCGGCCAACCTTCGCGCTGCCCTTGGTTGCCGATTCCACCGCATTTTCATCTGTCTACCAGGGCCACAGCATTAGTGTTGTAGTCTCGACCTCAACTCTTCTTCATCTACTCCGGGGATGATGGGCTGCACCAGCACTTTCCTCCTCTCCGCTTTGCGCATCACAACCTCTTCGGTGGCCATCTCTGCTGATCTCCTCCAACACAGACATTGTGTTTATGATTGTCCCTACCTCCATGTGCCCGGTACTGGCAACACTAGTGTGTACCTTCATCTCTGACATGTCTTTTGCTCTGATAAACCCAAAGCATGTTTCATCTATGGCGGTTCGACGTCTTCAACTTCAGCATCACCCATCTTCACGGTGCCTCGACAGACTCATTGTCTTCTTCCAAAGCGCATCCTCGTGCATCTTTGGCGCCTCCTTGCACCCGCGGCTTCATGTGCGGCTCCTTGACATCAACACCTTCCATTTCAGCTCGTGCATGTGGAAGCATGCTGCACACCTCAAGTTGTTCCCGCATGCAATCCGGTGAATATTCCCTTTAGGGACCACCTTAGAGGGTACAGAAGGAGGGAACCTCCCCCACTTCAAGACACAACACAAGAAGGCAAAGAGCACCACTCCAAATGCATTAACACAAGAAGGCAAAGACACAACACAAGATAGGGAGAAAATGAGGGGAATAAATGAGAACTGCTAGTCTTGTCAGCAACTTCTCCACGCTTGTACCGCGATGAGTGTCTTCAAAGATCGGGTGGAGGAGAGGCGGACCCATTCGTGTCTTCTCCAACACTATACTTTGGTGCTACTCCTGAGGGTTGCAGAGAGTAGTGTCAGGGCTGTCAACACCATATCCAAGCTTCTATCTATAGAGTAAGTGTTTGTGATTCTCTTGCACGTTCGAAGTCTACTGATTTAAAAAGATCAGCCTATGACCCTGTTGGTATCCAATTATAAGCCAATTCTAGAAGGAAAAAAAGCCAAAATCCCACCCAAATGGGACGCTTAAAGTTTCACTTAACAGAAATGCAGTGTACCAAAGAATCTCGAATACACGTTGGCCACAATTTTCTAGTAAACCGCCTCGACCCCACGGTGGAAAAGAGCGGAGCCCTTTCCCTTCTGTGCCCTTGTCAGCGGAGGAGAAATTGGAGCTCTAGCCACGTGCTCCCTGTACATGCGGCTCCAGCACCAGCCTCGTGCCTCCCGATGACCCCAGGTCTGGCCCTCCTCTCCAACCCGATCTACAGGACTCCGCTTTCTACCCCAAGCTCCGCCACCTGCTCCCTGGTTGTGGGCTTGTGCTCCTGCCACATGCCTCTGCCTTCTGCCCCCCCCCCCCCCCCAAGACCCAAGCTCTAGCTCTCTGGCCCCTGCTACCGATGGCTCGTTGAGGGAGATGGTAGTTAGGCAAAGCATATGGAAGCACAACAATTACGACAGGGAGCATTAACTAACCAAAGTAGAGTGGGTATTTTAGAGTCCTAGAGGTGAAGCCGGCATTCGGAGATCTTTTAGAAATTCAATATATATAATCAACTTCTCCTCCTTTTGGTAGAATAAAAATAAGTTCTTATTAACCTTAGGTGTATTCATGTCATTTTACCACTTAGGATGACAAATTAAATGAAAATAATCAGAATTGCCAGACTCCAATTATTCAGGCAACAGATTCTCCAAACGACTGCTTATCAGAAAAATCTGCTTCTTAGATAGGTGGGTTCCAAAAAAGTGAAATCAAACAGGGCCTATGGATGCAGGATGAAACCGGTACTTGAAGTAACATACCAGGAATCGACATAACCTTGTTGTAGGAATCGGTGGCCCAATAACTTCAACTTTTGCTATAAACTAAACTATGCAACAAGATCACTGTCAAAGCAGCCTACACAAGTCTACTAGCCAAGATCCCTAACAATACTAGTAATATGATGAAATGCAAGCAAGCAACACACTAGCATGATCGCCACCAAGAGGATTCGTAAGAAGAACCTATCACACTACTCAACGGTAAGTAAATGCGAAAAGTAAGTAGAGATGTGAAGAGAATGCTCAGTGATTTTCCTTACTGTACCAGATAGTACTCACTCGCAAGAGCAAGCCACTAAGGTTTGGGCGCTCTCTCTTGGTGTCTCTTTCAAGCGGAGGATCTGAAACCGCTCGAAACTTGGCGACGTCTTACACAAGCACTTGGAAGCTCAAACACCGATTCCTAGCCCTTCTAGACTGTGAAACCAAGAGTAACAAGTTAAGATCACTCCTCTAAAGCCTCACACACTCTAAGGGGCAGATGAATGCTCTTTGTTACTCTCCTACTAGCACTCAAGATCTCCAATCTTGCAAGGTGCTCTCTTTTTAGTATCCTTTGGCTTTCTGTAAGTTTCCTCAAGCTTATTAGACCTCAGGCACACTTCACAAAGTCTCCCTGCACGGTTTATTTAGGCTACCAACCCAGAAACAACAGCTGAAGTGTGACATCATAAATCTATTTGCTTTTACCAGAACTCTTCACACAAACTATCTAGTGTACCAACAGGCTGTCTGATGACTCCATATTTCTATAGACTGAAGAAACAACCTCTCTAGAATCCATTTCATATGTCACCAGACTGTTCGGTGCATACCTTTACTAGATTATCTGATGAACCTTCTCTTTTGGATTCTAAGAAACACCTCTATGGACTTCATCTCTAAGGACACCGAACTATTCAGTCTCTGCCTACTGAACTGTTCGGTAACTCCAGCTCTAATGGCTCCAGAAAATTCCTCTTATGTACTCTAATCTTTTGGCTCATCGGACTATCCGATGACCTCACCGGACTCTCCAATGACTCCTACTGAAGCTGAGACATGGAGTCCTTGATCCGTCTTGACTTCAACTTCATTTGAATTGCTTGATGTGCCCCTCAAGAGCTTTCTGAGGTTCCTAAGAGTATTCCAACCCCCTCGAACATGACTCAACCCCCCATAGTAAATGTGATCCTATGGACTCAAAGCCTATGAAATCTAAGCCACACTTGACCCACTATATCATCATTAACCTTGATCCAGCTTCATTGAACTCCTCTTCTAGGGATCGTCCTTGTTGACCATTGAGGAAGCCCACCATATAAAGATACAGTTGGTAGAACCTACAGCCACATATGTTACCTATTTGTCTCATTCAATCACCAATATAATTTATATCTTCTAGGTGGCTTCAGAGGTCATGAAGCTAACACCTATCACCTGACTTAGCTATCATGAGAATGCCTCTCTACCCTAGTCTACCTATTTTTTGTTATCCCTGGACGAAGTAAGTTAGGAGATAATATACACACGTTCCCTCGTGTTCGATGACCTTGGAATACTCTAAGAGAAGTTCCACACTAGTATCCCGTGTGTTTGCAAATTTATTTGTGGATGTAAGAAAAGCCAACACTCTATATGGACGTAAGAAACGCCAACACTCTATATAAACTGTCCCTAAGGCTCAATACATCCATGGATCCATTCATAGATTATTCACTCTCTCATTCTCTCACAGTTGCTGAACTAACTTTATACCACCAATTATAAAGCACAAAATCAGAAGGCTGCGGTGCTAGGGAATGAAACCTGACCTGTCTGAGCAGCATATACCAGAACTGTCTTGTGAAGACACATGATGTGAGGAAGTGATTGATAGTTTCTTTTTGATTACATAATGGACTATAATTAGGTTTTTGTAATCCATGCTTCGCAAGATAGTCTGTTGTACAGCAACGATTGATGGAGGCCAGCCACAGACAAAATGTACATTTTCCAGATGCCCAACTTTTCCATATTCTTTCATAAGGTACGAAGTGTATAGGTCCCAAGATAAAGTTGTGAGAAGCAGAATTTAATTAGTATTGTCCATTTTGAAAAAACCGACAAATATGTTTATCTTCTATACTGCTTGGAGAGGAATATCCGAAATTATTTAGGTCCAAATACCCATCCCGTAAGACAATGTCATGCAATCTCACTTGATACGGCCAAGATAATGTGATGCAATCCTGCTCCGCTGCGGGCAAGATTATATGACATCATTAATATTTAACATTATCATAGCCCATTTAATTTACTCAAAAACATATGATAAACATTATGTTTTTTATAATTTAATTTATCAATAAAGGTATTTAAAATGCAACTATTTGTTAATTAAATATGAATTCCCTTGATAATATAAAATAGGTGAGATCAACACGAGGCCTCTGGTTCACTTTGATGCAGGAGATAAATTTACTACAGTTGTATTTGATGGATGTAAATGATATAAAATGTGGCTCTTCAACTTTACTCCCTCTATCTCAAAATAAGCCATATTTTTGACTTTTTGAAATTAATGTCTAACCATTCATCTTATTCAAAAAATTTATAAAAATATAAAACTAAACAAGTCATACTTAAATTATTTTTAACAATAAAAATTTCACAATAAAATAAATAATATTTTCACAAAATTTTAAATAAAAGGTTAAAAGTTGATGTCTAAAAGTCTCAAAAGACACTTATTTTGGAACAGAGAGTACATTGGGATAATTCCTTATTAGCCATAAAAATTTTTTGAAGTTCCTTGTTAACCACTCAAAATTTCCTATTTCCTTATCAAACACCAATGTTAACTTTCTTTTCTTATTCACCATTTCAAAAGGACTTGTTTGCACTTTATATCTTTTTTTTAAAATGTTTACTCATTACCCTTTTTAATTACTAGACTTCATTGAAACCAATCTTCTCCTACAAAATTCACATTATTGCCCGTGAGCTTCTAAATAAAATGGTTCCAATCAAATTTAAAATTTGAATATGAATATATTTCAAATTGAAATTGTTCGTTGTAAAAATTTTATAATCCCTAAAACCCGACAACAGCCACTAAAATGGGTGGTTAGGGAAATTATATAGCAAAAACTGAGAGCAGGGCAAATTAGTTTTTTCATGTCCCAAAATGTATTGGAGTGGGGAATAAGGAAAGAAAGTAAACATTGATGGTTGATAAGAAAATTGAAAATTTTGAGTAGCTAATTAGGAACTATAAGCTTTTTGAATTGCTAATAAGGAATTTTACTTTCATGCACCTTCTAGTACATATAATGTTCTCCCTGCTGGGTGGTTGGGTTTTACTACAATCGTGTTGGTTAGCAGAAGACACAACGCTAGGTGGCACCGACGCACAGGGCAGACATGCCACACCCAGTCTCGGACTCTCTTCCCGAGCATCCAACACACCATGTGCACGTTCGTGTGCGGAACGTCAATGTCGCTTGACAACAGTCACCACGAGCACCTAGAAAACCCACCTCGGGAGGGACCTCGTCGGAGGAGTATCTTCTTAGGATTGATCCGAACTTGGTTAGGCCAGTCAGATCGCCTTCACACGTAAAGGCAAGTTTATAGAGACGATTGAGATGCCCCTCAATCGGCCTGAGGCTCCCTTTTATAGAGGTGGTGATGAGGACATCACTACTTTACACACAAAACTCCTGAGATTAGTATTGATAACACTCACGCACGACAGTTAAGATTAGAGGTGAGCTCATTCCTAAACACATATCTTACTTCCTTTAAGAATAGATTGCCACCTAATGACTTTATCATAATTAGGAACACTGCAGAGGGTCAAGGGAAGCATGAAGAAAGACCTGGAGATTCTCAAGATCAGCAAGGCACGTCCGAATCCGGAGGACATCCAATCCAACTCGGATTCGAGTCTGACTCGAACTTCAGGAGCAGCCTGCACTAAAATAGATGTCTCGGTCGCATATGAGCTTCCGTGTTGGACATTCTATATATGGATGGAAAGCTAAGGATATAAGCTTTCGGATGGAACTAATCCTGTGCGAAAATACTTCTTAGATCTTCAGAAATTGCAAAAACAATACGATATCCAAAATCTGTTAGGGTGTTGTCACACTATCTTTTGGCTCTTGAGCCGTGTATTTTTATTAGGCCCATTAGTATTAGCATTTGCCCTGTAAGGACGTCCTAACCTCTATATAAATAGTAGCCACATAATTAGAGATAGGTTTTGCTTAGTTTTCATCTGTTATCAAATAGTTTCGTCATTTTACGGTTTGTTGGTTTTCCAGGTTTGTGATTTAATTCAGATTTCACAATTGAGTTGTGATCTTCCTTGTTCTTGCTTGTATTCTTCGATTCGTAGGCTGGGATTAGCCTTCTTAGCGAGGTCAATCGTGTGTGCATGGTTGATAACCGAAAGAGAAGTGGTGCTGCGATTGCAGGGTTCGAATCGTGTTGATTTAAGGTCAGATCGATTATGTGTCGCATCTTCACCGAATCGAGAGTTACCATGACCTGACGAAAGATCGAGAACCATGTACACATCAAGTGGTAATCAGAGCTTCAGGTATACCGCCAGGTTAACATCTATCCTTGTCAAATTTGTATTGATCCTATCGTCCACAGAAACGCCGCAACACAAAAAAAAAAGTAGATCATTAGATGTTCCCTTGTCCAAGCCGTGTTTAGCCTTTGCATAATTTTATTTCAGAGTCTGTAGTGTTGAGTTTGTGTCCTTAGTTTGTGTTTTGGTTGCTGGATTTCAAAATCTTTTTGCATTCAATTGTTTTCCTTCATCGTTCATCGCTTTTATCTTTCAATCTGTTATCATGTCACATCTGTTATTTGTTTCTATTGCATAAAAAAGTTCTCACCTACCCATCTCTTGTTTCAACCACTAACAGATCCATAGCATCCAAAATTACCCAACCATAAACTTTCGCCACAAAATCATCTACAAATTTTGCACCCAATTTAGAATCCAAATTTTTTTCAGCCTTTCAAAAAAATCGGATACGGAGATACATCATTAAAATAGTCATAACGTTTATTTGTATACTCCAAATTACACATATAAGTACTTTTCAGATATCTGCAGAAAATTTCCCAACCTTTGACAGCCCTAGATTCAATTATTTCAGTCCAAAAGTTTCTATTTTCGCGCTCCGAAGTTTTAGAACAAATTTAACAGAAATTCAAGATTTTCGGCAGGCCACATCTTTCATCATATTGATCTAAAATTTGGCCGTGTACCATTTTTTATGCTTCTGGTTTAGAGAAAAATATTAGAAAAATAAAATAGAAATAAAAAAATTGAAGAGCAAGAAGTCGAGAATTATTCTTTGCTGATTTTTTAAGTGCTGAATAGTTTGCTGATTTCTGGAGCCTTATCGTTTGTGTTGTTGTTGCCCTTTGATATCCTCATTTATATTCTTCTAACATCTGGTTTTTTATAAGATTGGGCCAGCAACTAGAACATAATAATTAGAACACTTATTCAATAATACTATTTGTTATAAAATTGTACTCCACTAATCATTATTTCATCCCCTGAAGCTCCACATACCTACCTCAGATCAGCACTGTATTTGACTCTGCAATTATGAAATTATGACTTTCTGGTTTTTTCTGTCACTAGTTGCACCATCCTTTACTTTGCTTTGGTAAAAACCTTGCAAGAGCTTGGTAAGGCATTTCTTTTTGCGGAATTTTCACCACCCAGCCCGCAGTATCTGCAAGAATAATATTTTGTGCTATCTAATGCTATTTTTCTAACCATGACAGGAAGAAAAGGAGATGAATACAATGTGATTCATACTTTGCAAAGAGTCCTTGATAATATCGATACAAACTTTAAAAACACAATGAGTTTGTGGACAATATGTTGACAAGCCTTAAAAGATGTAATTCATCTCCGAGAGACGTCGCACGTGATCAAAAGACGTATGAGGTTCAGACTATTGCTACATCATCTCCTTTCACGAGTAATTATATTCTTTCATCTCTTACTTTATACGATGGTTTAGATTCTATTAAATATATTGTTTGAGAAAGAGAGATGGATAATCTATTTGGACAATGCTATATTTGTGAAAGGAGAAAGCTTTTGAATGTTGGTTGTGCATTAGTTGATAGTGTTTTAACTTGATGGGAATGTATATATATGACTAAAAAATATCCTCGAACATGGAGTGATGCTAAAATTTTAATGAGAAAAACTTTTGTTGATACATCTTTTGAACCTATGTTCAGTTGTGATGTACACTCTTTGGAGGAGGAGCTTCTACTGTACCTCCTATTGCATCTAACATTTTGCAGAAAATTGAGATCAAACAAGAAGATAAAAGTGATAGATAGCCCAAGATGAGAAGAAACTTATTGAACATCGATTTACAAAAGCGACAATATTTTTATTGTGCTGAAATTTCTTGTCTATCCAACTTTTGTAGAGCAACCTCTAGTATCACCTTTTATCCATTTATCTTTGTAAATGTTTGATTTTTCCACTAGTTTTTGTGATAAGAAAAGGTTATGTTTCAATATTTCTATTCTTCCTATGCAACCAGAAGTGAATGAATTTGATACTCCTAAATTTTATCCACTCACTAGTGCTGAAATTGAACATTTCACACCCATTACAAGTGAAAATGATAAGCTGAAATTGCTATATTTTCTAAACACTGTGGATTATATTGAATATGATTCTTTTTGTGACCTTGCTATAGTAGAAAAGATGATATTTTCAAAACATGAATTGCCTTTGTTAACTAGAAACTATTTTTATGTTACAGGCAACTTTGATCATAGAGGTATATTTATGGTGCATAGAGTTTATATTTGCTCAAATTTGAAATCCTCTTGCATGGTGAAAATAAATGACAAACTAAGTAATAGAAATACAAAATATCATGCCATGTCATGTTTATCTAGTTTTTCTAAAACAACACACTTTATAGCTTCTCATAAGAATGATAATGATGCTGATCATGCGGCTTATTTCAAAAATATATTTTGGCAAAAAATTTATCTTGCTGATTTTTATTTAAAAATACTCCATGTGATGCTTTAGTGTTCAAAGATGTCTTGTTTGCATGTCGTGATCTATTTAGCTATTTGTGCGCTCCTACTACTAACTATTTGCAGAAGTATCATAATACTCAAGGGAGCAAGCCGAGAACGGCTTTCCATCAAAAAGAGGAGAATGATGAGATTATAAGATCATTGAGCCACCAAGTGATTGCATTCAAATACCCCTGTGGCCTCCACCTTTTCGTGCAGGTTGTAGGGCATGGTGGAGTCGAGGTCTTGACAATGAACTTGAGACGAGGACGACTCCAAAACAAGAAGGGAAGGATGATGAGGACGTCGCTCCTTTAGATACACACAAGATTTCTCAAATTAGTATTGATGAAACTCACGCACGATAGTTAAGATTAGAGGTGAGCTCATTCCTAAACACCTGTCCTACTTTCTTTGAGAATAGATTACTACCTAATGACTTTATCATAATCAGGAACATTGGAGATGGTCAAGGGAAGCATGAAGAAGGACTTGGAGATGCTCAAGATCAGCAAGGCAAGTTTGACCCGAAGAAGATCCAATCCAACTCGGATTCGAGTCAGACTTGGACTCCAAGAGCAGTCTGCACTAAAACGGATATCTCAGTCGCAAACGAGCTCCGTTTTGGACGTTCTAGATATGAATGGAAATCTAAGGAGATGAGCTTTCCAATGTATCTAATCCCGTGCGAAAATACTTCTTAGATCTGCAGGAATTGCAGAAGCAATATGACATCCAAAATCTGTTAGGGTGCTGTGACACCATCTTTTGGCTCTTGGGCCGTGTATCTTTACTAGGCCCGTTAGTGTTAGGGTTTGCCCCTAAAGATGTTCTAACCTCTATATAAACAGTAGCTGCATAATTAGGGATAGGTTTTGCTTAGTTTTCATTTGTTATCAAACAATTTCGTCGTTTAATGGTTTGTTGGTTTTCCAATATCGTGATTTAACTCGGATTTCGCAATTGAGTTGCATTCTTCCTTTTTCTTGCTTGTGTTCTTTGATTCGCAGGCTGGGATTAGCCTTCTTGGTGAGGTCAATCATGTGTTGCACGGTTGATAACTAGAGGAGAAGTGGTGCTGCGATTGCGAGGTTCGAATCATGTTGATTTGAGGCCGGATCGATTATGTGTTGCATCTCCACCAAATCGAGAGTTATCACGATCTGACGGAAGATCCGTAACCACGTACACATCAGGTGGGGTGGTCTTACCCCCGAATGGTTTCGGATCCTACTAATTAGGAAGGTAGTTTGTTTCAAAACAACCAAAAACCGACATTATCGGACTGTCCGGCACATGGCCGAAGACTCTGGTAACCGGACAATCCAGCCTTATGCTGGATTCTCCGGGGAATTTCTGATGAGTCTAGAGAGAGGTCGGCCGGACATTAGTGCCGAACACTCCAGACATTTAAAATGCCAACTCCAGAGTGCGATCGGCCTAAGGCTCCAGCCCAATACCAGACACTCCAGTACCTGCAATTTCTGAGTGTCAACATATGCCCCCTGTTTTTTGGTAAAGCGAGCTTACCACAAAACATCTTAAACACTCAAAAATCCCTAAGGGTGATGGCTCTTCGACTCATCGGCCACGTTATGATCTTTTCGCAAAGATTTCATCATATCAGCTTTTGTCTTCTTAAGCACTTTGCCATACACTCGAATGATATTTCTTCAAGTATCGGCCATTAAAGGCCCTAGGTAAAGATACTCCTTGCATGTCATCTACCATGTAGGCATTCCGTGCTATGACTCTCACTATCCTGTATGGCCCTTCCCAATTGGGGGACCACTTCTCGAATTTGTTGCTTTTCAAACCCGTGGGCAGAATTGTTTTCCAAACTAATTTGCCTACCTGAAAATTTTTTACTTTCACTTTTTTTATTGTAGGCTCTTGCAATTTCTTTTAAAGCATTCAAGCGCTTATCAGTCACCTCATCAATATTATCCATCATCAAGGCATTATACTCATCGATGGACAAATCATTTTGTTTGGCTAATCTAAGAGACGGCCTCTTGTCCATACACAAGCTCATAGGGAGTTACCTTAGCAGCTCTATGTCTAGATATTCAATGAGCCCACAAGGCTTCCGATAATGTTTCATGCCATCTCTTAGGGTTATTCTCTATCTTCTTCTTAATGAGCTTGATTAATGTCTTATTACTAGACTCGGCCTGACCATTGCCTGAGCGTAATATGGATAAGAATTGAGTTACTTAATCTCATAGGATTCGGCAAACTCACGAGATGTAAATGAAGTACTTTGATCCGTGGTCAATGTTTGTGGTATGCCGAATCTATGAGTAATATGGTTAGTAATAAACTCAGTTACTTCTTTATGTGTCACGTTTTTTAGGGCGACCGCATTGGTCTACTTGGTGAAGTAATCTGTTGCTACCAATATAAAGTGATGTCCTTTTGAGGATGGGAGATGTATTTGCCCTACAAAATCCAGTCCCCATCCTCAAAATGGCCAAAGTTTGATGATGGGATTCATCACGGCGGCCGGCACTAATTGAACATTTCCAAACTTTTGACATTCTTCGCACCCTTGTAGCAACGGTAACAATCGGCAATCATAGTGGGCCAATAGAATCCAACCCTTCTCAATAGCCACTTTATTTTAGGAGCCGATTGATGCGTATCACAAATACCTTCATGAACCTCCCATAGCTACTTTGGCTTCTTCGTCATCTAAGCACTTTAAAAGCAAATCATCCCCGTTTGGCGATACAACTGGCCATCAATCACAGTGTATTTGAAAGCCATGTGCCGAAGCCCTCGTTCTACCCTTTCAGTTGGATCACGAATATAAGATACTATAGAAGACCTCCAATTCCATAATTCGGTTGTATTATGGCTTGGGTCACCAATGGCTGACTTCTACATCTCAAGGATCTCAAGCATCGGTTTTTTAATGACTAAGAATTTTCCGTTGCCAATATTATAACCAGATGCTTGCTGCACGAAATCATTAGCTATACTATTTTCATGCCTAGGAACATGATGTATATGAAATTCATTCAATTTTTTGACAACATCCAGGCATTTATCCAAAATCGCATTTAGTGATCCATCTAAGCATTGGAAATTCTCAGCAACTTGCTGCACTACTAGTAATGAATCGCCAAAAGCCTCTAAATTTGTTACTCCCATGGATCCTAATCTCTAAACCGAACAACAATGCTTCATATTCGGCTTGATTATTAGTGCAAACATATTCTAATCGGTTAGCAAATTCAAAGTATTCATTATGAGGAGATACCAACACTACCCCAATACCTTAACCCTCTTTGCAAACCAATCCATCAAAACTTAGTGCAGGCATCTAAATCATGTTCGAAAACAACCCGATGTTCAACGATAAAATCCGCAACAATTTGTCCTATCATAGATTTCAAGGATTCATAGGCCAAATCATATTTAATTAAAGCATATGCCCATTTACCAAGACTACCACTAGATATTGATCTATGCAACATATGTTTAATAACATTGGTTTGACAAGCAACTACGCAAGTACTAGACGACAAGTAATGTCTCAACTTAGTGCAGGCATAATACAAGGAGAAGCATTGTTTCTCGATAGGAGTGTACCTTGTATCCGCATCCACCAACCGTCGGCTCACGTATGTGATCACATACTCTCTTCCTTCGGTCTCTTGAGTCAAAACAGCGCCAATTACACCGTCTTCGGCTGCCACATATAGACGAAAAGGAGTTCCTCTCCTAGCGCCCTAAGAACCGGAAGCGATGACAAATACTTCTTGATCCTATCGAAGGCTTCTTGCTGTTTTGCTCCCCAAGTGAATTCGGTCTCATTTTTTAACCGAAGGATGGAAGAAAATGCATTGATCTTTCCCGACAAATTAGATATGAATCTTCTCAAGGAATTCAGTTTGCCTAAAATTGTTTGCACATCTCTTTTGCACGTAGGCGCCTGCACCTTTTATATGGCTTCTATTTTCTTAGGATCTATCTCTATGCCATTTTTATGAATAATGAAGCCTAAGAACTTCTCGGCCGACACACCAAAGGCACATTTTAGTGGGTTAATTTTCCAAATCGACGCATACGCTCTAAGGCAAGACGTAAATTAGCCATGTGTGGGTCAACAGCGGCCAATTTAATCACTACATCATCAATGTAAACTTCCATGATGACACCAAGCAAATGGTGAAAGATAAAATTCATAGCCCTTTGATAAGTGACGCCCACATTTTCAGCCCAAAAGTCATGACAACCCATTCAAATAAACTGACAAAACCGAGGCATCTAAATGCAATTTTAGACATATCATCTTCGGCCATAAAAATCTGATTATAACCTGCATTCCCGTCGAGAAAACTAATTACTTTATGGCCAAAAGCATCATTAATCAACATGTCGGCTATAGACATAGGATACTTAGGATACTCATCTTTGGAAGTGGCTCTATTTAGATTTCTAAAGTCAATGCAAACTCGTATCTTACCCGTATTCTTCTTCTTGACGAGCAAAATATTAGATATCTACTCCGCGTACCTGCAAGGTCTTATAAAATTTACATCAAGTAATCGGTTTACCTCTTCTTTAATCCGATCATACATGTCCGAATTGAACCTTTTCATCGGTTGCTTAAACGGTTTAAAACAAGATTTGATAGGAAGTCGTTGTTTTACAAGCTCACGGCTCAACCCCGGCATCTCATTGTAAGACCATGCGAAACAATCTATGTATTCTTTCAAAAGCTTGATTAGTTTTTCTTTGTAATCAGCTTTAAGATTTTTTTACAAATGTCGGCCTTGGATTTCCATCATCATCAAGATTTACTTCCTCGAGAGAATCGGCCGATGTAAAACCTTGTCCTAATTTGTCTATGTATTCTATTTCTTCTATAGGTTCACACATATCGTTCACATTAGCCCGATAGTGTTCGACTCTCTTTTGTAACCAATCTAAATTTGACTTCATTGGATCACATAATATGATTGAGCCGATTCTCCATCGGCTTTACATTGACGGGTACAAATCCATCTCTAGTCACACTAAGGAAATCATAATCTATCAAATCTAAGACTGTCAAACACTTGACATTACTATGCGGCAACAAAGACGAATCGGCCATGGCGATACAAACTGATACATCCGCATGAACCATCTCTACATCATCACCGGCCTATTGTATCAAGAATTGGTGCGAAGTAGACGTAACACATTTATTGGCATTTATTCAATCACACCATAAAATCAAACTATAGCTTCCCCAAACATCGACAACAAAGAAAGCGGTAGTCATAGTCTTACTTCCAACGATGAGTTCCATGTAAGTGACCACTTTAGCCTCAATAGGATCCTTTTCTCTCACACTGTTCAAAGTCATGTTGGTTCGGATGAGCTTGTTATCGGCTTTACCTAGCTTCTTAAACAAATAATATGGCATTAGGTTAACAATAGCACATCCAGTTATGAGCATATAAGAAATCGGTATACCATTAATATGTTTTTTTATGTAAAGTGGTTTCAAATAGTTATCTGATTCTTTAGGTTTCTCAAAGATGGCATTTTTAGGGCCAAAGTCAAACTGAGCCATAACTTTTTCCTCTACTAAAGAGTAGTCCGAGAGAGATAAGAAAATGGTATTGATGTCCATACCCTCTCGTGTCGTCGTGGGCTCGTAGTCTAGAAGATCAGCATCATCAAACTCAGACATGTTGACGTCCCCCACAGGCGTAGGAGCGGTGGGAGCCTCCCTGGGTGTGGCATCGGCTTGGTTCGGTGTTTCCACCGTCATGGCCGAACCCTCCGGTGATGGTGAAGTTGGAGATTCGAGCTTCTTCACCTTCCATTGCTTACTTTGAGGGACCATTTGCTTGACTTCATTGAATACTTCGTCCCTCTTCTTTTCAGCTTCTCACTCTTGAATCTCACGCAAGCGTAGCCACTGTAGCTTCCTCTTTTGAGTTCGGGTCAAGCCAGAGGGACACCACCTCGGCTGCGTGTGCTTGGAAGAGGATTTGCTACTACTAGCTTTGTGATCATGAGAAGCTTTCTCAACCGGATCACTCATCATGATCAGTCCATTAAAAACTGCCACAATCTTGACATCGGTCGTGCCGATCTTCACGACACCTCCG
Source organism: Zoysia japonica (assembly GCA_001602275.1). Classification (NCBI taxonomy): domain Eukaryota; kingdom Viridiplantae; phylum Streptophyta; class Magnoliopsida; order Poales; family Poaceae; genus Zoysia; species Zoysia japonica. The sequence continues at coordinate 1,338,262 of BCLF01000052.1, read as the reverse complement.
GATGTATTTTTCTGATTTATGGAGGTTTGGGGAGTTATTTTTCTGATTTATAGAGGTTTGGAAAGTGTAATCATTACCTTACCTGATATGCCACTTCTGTTTTGGGGCAGCCGCAAAAGCATCCCTTCTTGTATTGATCGGCGGAGGTCTGGGCCGATCATGAGCATAGTCGGAGAGCATTATGAATACATTCCCCTTTGGTACGCCCCACCCCGGATGAAACAGCGGGTATTGCATCGACGGAACATGCATCCACAGTCCCATATGTGAATTCCACATTGGGACCGAAGGATAAGGCATAGGGATGCACCACGGTGACGACAAACTGAACATAGGTGGAGAATGAGGAATAGGCATATTCATAGTTGGTCTCACATCTTTCCTAGAACGCTCATCTCTATGGGGAGCTCTTGGTCGCTTAGCCGACTGATTTCTCGAATCGGTCTTTTGGTGCTTGTACTTTTCCATGAGGCGTTGTTGAAGTTTGTTTTCTTCTCTTTGACTTTGCTCTCATTTACTTTTCACTTACCTACTTTGGGATTCTTTGGTTTGATCATCTTGGGTTGTGGAGCTTGGCCCCCGGTTCTCGAGCCTCTAGTAGTGACTTTAATGGACTCATTACCATTGGGAGACTTTTCTAACACCACCTTCCTAGAATCGGTTGCATCACTCGAAGGAGTAGGTCTTTCCTCCTCTATGATGATATTCTTCCTTTTCGTTGTATCGTCTTGATAATCAACACCTTCGGGTTGAGATTCAAAGTGTTCATTGGGAAAAGGTGCTTGTCAATTTGTATTTCGTTAAGACTTAATCGTCCATCATTGATGGCTGATTGGACCTGTCGACGAAAAATATTGCAATTGTTAGTAGCATCAAAATACGAAATGTGCCACTTACAATATGCTCTACACTTTATTTCATCCGCCGGTGGCAATGTATAGAACAACTTAATATTACCCACGCTTATGCAGCTCATTAAATATTCTATCACATTTGACTACATCAAAGGTATATTTCACACATCTTTTCGATTCTTATGAATCGGCTTGAGTGCATCACATGCCAAAGACTTACTCTTAGAGGGCCAATTAAAATCAACAGCAAACATATCATTAGATTCATCATCGATGCTATCCGAATCATACTCAACAATATGGATATTGTGTCGAGTTTTGTGATCATGCTTTAGCTCTTTGCTTCGGCTTTCTTGTGTTGAAACCTTTTGTTGGAGTTGTGTAAGAGTAATAAAATCATAACCCTCCAATTTTTCTCTAAGATGAGACCGTAAACCATTGAAAGCTAAATCGGTCAAGTCCTTTTCAGAAATTGTCACATTAAAGAAACGGTTTTTAATTTCTCTAAACCGACGAATAAAACTAGCGACAGTTTCATCCTTTTCTTGCCTAGCCGATGTCAAATGTGACAACTTTAATTCATTGTCCCCGGAATAATAATGGCCATGAAATTTGTGTTCCAAGAATTCTCATGTGCAAATGGAACCCGGAGGTAAAGATGAAAACCACGAGAATGCGGTTCCGGTTAATGATAATGAGAAAAGCCTAATTTTCAGAGGATCACAACCATTGGCTTCTCCTAGTTGAGCAGTGTATTGGCTAACATGTTCCTATGTGGTCTTATTATCCTCACCGCTAAATTTCACAAAATCCAGGACACGCCAACCACTAGGATAAGGGACCGAATCAAAATATGCAGGCTAGATTTTTTTTTGATAAATTCGGTCTCTACCCTTCAAATCAACTCCTAGTGTGTCTCGAAATTGGCTAGTCAAATTGTCTTTAAATCTTGCAAGGCGTTTTTCTAAGTTAGTGACGGGGCTGTTCTAAGGGTTTGTTTGCGTGTTACTTCCCATCACATTAAACTTTTCATTATATGTTGAACTATAAGGCATCCCCATACCGCTTGGTGGTATGTATGGGGTACTATATGCGACGGTGCATTATGGAGGGACAAAATTGGACACTTTATTCAATCGGCTAGTAGCCAAATTGGGAATGCTATTAATCGATTCTACATTAGTAAGAGATACTACCAAAGCATTAGTTTGCACATCGGTTTGGAAACCTGATTGCCCACTAAATGAATTCAACGGCATACCGTACCATGGTTTTTAACATTAGACACATTAGACACCGATGAATTAGCATAAGGCCTATCTAGGCCTATCTACGTGTGTAGCATGATTGGTAGATGCAATACAAGATCTTTCAATGGCTTCGCTATGGTTTCTTGAATCATATATTGTATTTCATATTTTAAAACCTTTTGATTATGAGCGGATCAAGATGAAAGATCTTCAAAAGTAACTGTGGATTGGGTAGATGAACTTACATTGGTAGAACCCACGATTTTCTCATTGGGGATGGTAGCTTGACTTGAGAAATCGTCCCTTGACGATCCTTCTTGAAGCACGCCAAGAATTTTTTGAGTTCCTGATCTTCCCGCACCTTGTGCTCCTGCTACGTGCACACCTTGCACTGTTCCTCTATGGCCTTCCGACGTTCTAGAAACATTTTCCGGGCCTCCTCGAGAACTTCCTCTAACAATGGCATCACGATGTTATTAGGCGAAATCTTGGAGGACATGATGTGGAGAAGTTGATTCGGTTTGCGCAACCTAAACTCTTTCTTCCACTACGAAGTCACCAAAAAGTGTGTTGACGTCAAAAAAGATCCTGGTCCAACACACCACGCGCACGTCCGTGTGCGGAATGTCGATGTCACCTTGACAACAATCACCACGAGAACCTAGAAAACTCACCTCGAGAGGGACCCGTCAGAGGAGGATCTTCTTACGGTTGATCCGGGCTCGGTCAGGCCAGCCAGATCGACTTCACACGTCGCCGGGACGGGAGAAGAACGGAATTGGGGTCGAGTAAGGGGATTAGGGTTTGAAGATGTAAAAAACTGAGGCCTCCTTTTATAGAGGTCAAAAAATGGATGGAACATAAGATCAGTACCTTGTCTGAGGATTTTGGGTTGTTGCATCTTCCAAGTTTGACCCGTAAAATTTCACATTTTAATTAGCTGTGATTAGCCATAGGCTATTAAATCTATGTTACGATTTATAGTTTTTTTTTGAAAGAATGTTTGATTTATAGTAGATCACTGCTTGCTCCGGGAATTTATAAATGTTTAGAAAATGATCAATTTCAATGTTCTGTATCGTCTGATTCAGCTAGGAGAGCAAAGTTATGGATCTTTATCGAAACATATCAGAACCACAGAAACATAATTCTTATTTCATAGTTTGATTTACTAGGTTAGACAACAAAAAAAATATAAGAGAATTCCCATCTAACATTCGAGGCCTATCACCAAACCAATTTCAGAATTTCAAAATTCCATTGTTCGACAAAAACTGTGACATATGGAGATTAGATGAAGGTGCATAACTGAATTAAGCCAGCACTCCCAACAATAAGAGCAAAAATTATATAAAGATATCATGTTATTCATGAGGTTTCACTTACCTTCCGGGATATATGCATGGATCACAATAAAAGTATTAAAAGTTTATTGATAATTAAGGATTAAAAAAGTTTCTTAACACAATTAGTAAAAGAAGGGAATAGTGTCACCTGAATGATGATGAAGACCTAAGATCCTGCCATATCCAGATAGAGAATAAAATTTATAAACCTACAAATATGCAAAGGAAATTCTAAATGAGATTAAAAGTAACAAAATACAAATTAGCAAACAAAATGCCGAACCAACCTGGACGCCTTATTTTCCACACAAATTTCTAGGCATCACTCTGGCCTCTCCTTGAGATACAGTTTTGGAACGATATCTTTTGAAAAAGAACTGAACATGACTGACCATGACCTACACCAGAAAGGCAATCATCAAGTTACTGCCGTCGATGTGAAATATCGGTACTTACATGAATGGAAAGATAATGAGTGAATCAATGAAATTTGGAATACAACAGTAATTGAGGAAGCATAATATTTGATAGCTATTATATATAATAGCCATACATTTTCAAGACAAATCCATAAGCGTATACCAAACAAAGATGAGTTGACACTCCCTTAATTGCATATGGAGGCATCTAAATCAGCATGATTTGAAAGAACCCAACAACATCTGCAAGGAAACAGTAAAAACAAATAATTTGACATATTTTCTTGCCTCCATGAACAGATTCGTCAATTGCATTGCTCTCCTTCCCTTCCTGTAATCATTTTCAACAACGTTATACTATGTGAGTTTTTAGGCGAGCTGGATTAGTTACAAAACCTCGATCATATGGAGCTGACTCACACGCCGTATCATCGGAAGAGCAAAACCTCGATTCTGTCTGCCGGACACTCAACCGGGTAGACGACAGAAGAATTGGTCCGTACCTCGAGCCATACGACTGCATCAATCTCCACGACCTGGAGGTAGAGCTGCAACAGGACGCCCTGCGATTGAGAGGCGCCACCAGTGACCGCGGTGCATCCGCTGCTTGACACGGTACCGCACCCCACTGCCCTGTTCTGCACATTGCTAGCGAACACCTGGCCCAGCGACTGCAAGACCGACAGGGGCCGAGTCATGGCATGCAGAAAGACACCAAGGCAGGAACCCGGCGTCGCTGTCGTTGCTGGTGAGCTCGCTGCAGGCTGCGGCTCGTCGACGAACACCACGTCCTCGTGCCCGCCCACGCAACCGCCGGCCGCCGCTGACTACGAACGCATCTAGCAGCATGCTGGCGCCGCTGCCGCCGAACCTGTGGCCATGGTCATGAGAGAGGATGCGGGGCGCAGCTGCTGTGGCGGGGGAGGAGGGGTGGCGGCGTCGCTTGGCTGGGGCGAGCGCCGGGTGGAAGGGGAATCATCTCCAGCCGTGTCGCCGATGCTGGATGTTGGAGCGGGGAGGCGAGGTGTGGCGGTCGTTGGCTCAGCACAAATGGATGGGGGGAGGAAGGGAGATGAGACATGGGGGTGCGGGGGAGGTGACGCGCGGGAGGTGAGGCGGCGGCGGCAGTGGAGGCGGCGCGTGGGCAGGGGAGGCGATGGCAGTGGAGGCGGCGTGTGGAGTTGAGGCGGCAGAGGAGGACGCGAGGGAGGAGATGAAACGGGCAGGTGAGCCGACGGAGCGCTGCACGTGTTGGGGACTGCAGGCGCGATGAGGCAGGGAGCAGAGGCCGCGGCGGTGGGAGCGTCGTGGAGAGTGATGGCAGGAATCGGAGGTGGCGGCGGATGTAGCACTGTCAGCGTTGTACGGACGCGGGGGTCCAGGGGAGGTGACAAGCGAGTCGGAATGGGGACGTGACTGGCGACTGGAGGTGCTGCCGTGCTGGACGCATGCGCTGCAGGACAATCATCAGTCTACATGACAAGTCACCTCAATTGAAACAACTCATCGGTCTACATGACAAATCACCTCAATTGAAACAACTGAGGGGACGTGGCTTAATAAAATATAAGATTTAACACTTAGTAAGTGCTAATTATATAGGTATTATAAATATTTTTTTCCTATTATTATTGCAGAGAGCATGGCTTGTGCTTTTTTTTTTTAAAGCTATTCTCAGCATGCAATTTTATTCTTTTTCTTTGCGCAGTCATTTCTCTCTATTCTTGAGAAGGAAATATCACAGTATTTGATGAGTCTCGGTTATTTAATGGACGGCATAGATGGATGTGTATGGATCTTTATCAGAATAATACGAAAATCTCAGCTAAGGTCTCAAAGTTTGACAAAACTCAACATAAAGCAATCAACTTGTTGGTTTTCATGAACTTTCCCAAAGACTTTTGAATGATAAAGCAAAGTTCTACTCAATCATATCTCAATTGCAAAAAATATAAATATCATGAGGTCCCTAAAATGTTGTCACAAGAATTTTTTAATTCAAGGAATAAGTGCATGCTAATTAACCAAATTAGTCATTCAAAAGTGGGATTTTATCCAGTGAATTTTAAAATTAATTCATCGATCAATGTGTCTGTTCAGACCGATATTTTCCAGCAGATAACTGATAAGGAGGGAAGTGTCAGTTACCTGGAGAAACATGACGCCTGCTTGCGCTCGGATTGGGTCGGCCAATCTGACTTCGAGCTGGTCAGTTATCTGTATTGCTGTGGCAGATCCTTCACCCGTGCATGTTGGTTTCTAGAGAGCAGATAGACAAATTTCGCACATTCTCTGGCCGATGCTACCTCACACTTGTTCCATTTTCCTCTTTATTCCTTTAAAATTAAATAAAGCACACATAAAACTCTAGCGGTATGATTGCCAGTGAGCTACAAACTTCTTAAACGGGCTCTACCTGAACCAAACCTTGACCTAGCTAATTAGCTAAACTTAAAATGCGCCCAAACCTAATCTAAAGCGGGGAAGGTTTTTATGGAGTACGCAGAAGGTCCTCCTTCACCATAGCCTTTAAGAGGCGCTTGAACTTGGCTGCCACTCTCAAGCGAAGGTCGTGTAGTTATCTCGCACTTGCAGTATACTCACTCTGTTTTTAAATTATATCGCTATTAATTTCTAATATCAGCTATGATCATTAATCTTATTAAAAAAAATTTAATAAAAACTCTCTCTATTCTTAAATTAGATGTCGTCGTTGACTACAAACATTAACTTTGATTATTTTTTTATTTAAAAAATTAATTCAAATCTAACAAATTATAAGTTGTAATTCAAACAACTTTGATGATAAAACAAATTACAACAAAATATTTGAAATTTATCATATTTTTTTTTATAAGACGAATGGTCAAAGTTGATGTTTGTAGTCAATGCCGATATCAATTTGAGAACAGAGAGAGTATCATATATTTTGTTGTAATTTGAATTATCATTAGAGTTATTTGAATCATAAATTAAAATGTTACACATTTGAACTAATTTTTTGAATAAAATAAATAATCAAAGTAAATGTTAGAAGTCAACTGCGACAATCATTTTAAGAGCGGATGAAGTACTCCATAGTACACAAGGTCAGCACAGCTACGTACACAAGTTGACATCCTTAGGCCTGGTAACAGGCTTAAAAAATAAACTAGCTACAAAAATGACAGGATCGAATTTCTATTCGTTTTTCCTAACATATAATCGAGGTTTGTTTAGATTTTGAAAAGGCTGGACCTGTTTTACCACCCCTATACATAATCTTGCCTGTTCCAACTTAAGATCACCCCTATACATAATCTTGCCTGTTCCAACTTAATATCACGGTCTTTGTATGAAAGAAGCTCCGTCTTTGCGTTTACTCTTGCGTTCTCAAATTGATGTCATTATTGACTATAAATATCAATTTTAACTATTTATTTTATTTAAAAAATTAATTCAAATCTAAAAATTTATAAGTTGTAATTTAAACAACTTAAATAATAAAGTAAATTATAACAAAATATTTAAAATTTATCATATATTTTTGAATAAAACATGTTTGTAATCAACCGTGATATTAATTTGAGAACGGAGGAAGCAATGGATATTTCTAGTCGACGTGCGCGCCTGGATTGTAACCGGCGGCGCTGTCGTCCAGCCCGTCACGAAGAAGGGAATGTACGTGTGGCGCCACCGACACGCCTCGTCCGGCCATTTTTTTTTTTTTTTGAAGGAGAGATAAATCTTGGCTTTTGTGGAAAGCCAAAGCAAGTTTACGAACTGGCCGAAACCAGCAACACACAGACACGCACGAAAACAAAACGACACATTCCAGGACTCACGAAACAGACGCTAACCAGCAAGCAGACCACCAGGTCACATAGAACCATCATCAAAACACCTACACAGAGTTCCCAGGTCACCAAGAACCAGCATCAAAACACCTACACAGAGTTTCCAGATCAAGGTAACAACTTCATCAAAGCTCCACCACATCAGACGTCCATTGAGCCTTAGGACGGCTTTTCAGCATCTCCAGCACCTTGTTCACCACTGCGTTAAGCTGCTCCACCTTCGTTTCCTTCACCGGGACTCACCACTTCTGTAGAAAGGACATCCCAGTAAACAAACTATCAGAAGGATTGGAGAAAATCTTTTCTATTGTCATCTTGTTTCTTATGCGTCACATTGCCCAAAAGACACCTGCAAAAAACATAATACCAACTGTTTTTGAGGCCCCAATTCTATTAGGAAAATGGTTATTCCAGAATTCGTTAACAGAGTATGGGATTTCATTTAACTCAAACACATCCCGAACAATGCACCATGCATATGTAGCAAGTGGACAGGTAAAAAAAATATGATCCACCGTCTCCCGCTCTCCACATAAGGTACACCGGTTACTCCGGGCCCCATCTATGTGATGAAGGAAAACCCCAGTAGGTAGTCTTTCGCAATAGATTTGCCATAAGAAAATCTTAACCTTGATTACTCCCACAAATCAAGTCTAACATTCCTGGGTAGACCCCTTGAAAGGTCGAGAAACGATACAAGGATCTAGTTGTAAAGGCCTTCTTCTTATCAATCTCCCAAATAACAATATCCTCCCTATCATCCAAAGAAATGTTTTCGAGCCAATTCATTAACATGTCCCACTCCTCCTGTTCTCTATTGGCGAATTGCCTCCTAAAACGCAGGTGCCAGTGTCCATCCACTAAACACTGACATACCCGAATATGTTCATTCTCACAAATATTAAAAAGATAGGGGAACATCAACTTGAGTGGCACCTTGCCCAACCACACTTCTAGCCAGAACCTAATGTTCTTTCCATTGTGAATTTCAAAGGCTGCCCCCAATGAAACAAATGTTTAACCTTATGTAAACCTCTCCAAAATTGCGAACCGCCCATACTATAAGATTGAAAAAAAAACCGCCCCTCGACATATATTTCGCCCTAAGCAGCCGACACCATAAGTCTGTGTTACCCAACATAATCTTCCAGATCCACTTCACAAGAAGACACTCGTTCATGATATGAGTGTTAGTAACACCTAAACCTCCAAATTCCTTAGGTTTAGAAATGTCTTCCCAATTCATCAGATGGAGTTTTCTTTTCTTTTCGGCCCCTTGCCAAAAGAAGTTCGATCAGATTGAGTCCATCTTTTTATGAGTGGGATTGGGTAGCAAAAAGACGCCCATCATATACGTCGGCAGACTACTGAGGCAGGAGTTGACTAACGTCAACTTCCTTCCTGACAAATTATATCTCCCCTTTGAAGTATCTAGCCGTTTCCGCATCTTGTTAACCAACCCCTCAAAATCAGCACTATGAAGAGTTTTATCTGACATAGAAATGCCCAGGTGTGTGAAAGGTAACGACCCTTTCTTACAATTGAGCATATTCGCATACAGATTTTTCTTCCTCCAAAGACAACCCGAAAGAGTAAACTTCACATTTGTGAAAGTTGTTCTTAAGTCCCGAAAGGAACTCAAAACAGTATATGATAATTTTCAGATTACGAACATTCTCGAAAGAAGGGTCAACCATGACTACAGTATCGTCTGCATATTGAATATGGGTTAAGCCCTCTGGAAGTAAATGGGTCATTAGGCCAGAGATATCCCCTTTGACTTAGCCTTATGAAGAAGAGTTCCCAAGGCATCCACCATTAGATTGAAGAGGAAAGGTGAAAGCGGGTCCCCTTGACGCAATCCTTGATTAGTCTGAAAGAACTTACCCCGCTCCCCATTCACATTAATACAAACACGCCCCCCTTGGACAGATTGCATTACCCAATGTATCCATTGCTCTGGGAATGCTTTTCGATGCAAAACTTCCTCCAAGAAACCCCACTTAACCTTATCATAAGCTTTTTCAAAGTCAATTTTTAAAATGAGCCCAAGGAGCTTTTTCCAATGTAACTCATGACTGGTTTCATGTAAAATAACCACCCCTTCTAAAATGTTTCTACCCTTAGCAAAGGCAGTTTGCTCCGTATTAACTATTTCATCAGCATGGAGCGCAATACGATTATTTAATGTTTGGGTGAAAATTTTATAATCCACATTAACAAGACAGATGTGGGTCGAAACTGGCGAATATTCCGGGCCTCCTTGACCTTAGGAATCAGGGCAGTTATCCCATAGTTAAGTCTCTTAAGATCCAACGCCTCTACTGACCAGTCCCGAAATATCTCCATGAGTTCCGGGTGGATAATTTGTCAAAAACTTTTAAAAAATTGAACCCCAAATCCATTCGGATCTGGAGCCGATTTTGATTTCATGCCAAAAATGCCTCCCTGACTTCCTCCATTGAGAAAGGTCTAGTGAGTTCAGCTCCCAGCTCCGAGGACATTGACTAGAAATCCGCGCTCAAATGGATATCAAACGTGGGAGATGACCCAAATAGAGCTTTGTAAAAACAGGTAATATGCTCCATGAGAGCTGTTTGAGTCGTAACCCATCCATGGTCCGACTCCAACTCGATAATGGTATTACGCCTCCTTCGGCCATTAGCAACTAAATGAAAAAAAATTAGTGTTGTTATCCCCTTCCAGGTCCACTTAACACTCCTTTGCTGCCAATACACCGCCTCCATGGCCAACATACGCCACGCCGGGCTTTGCACTCCTGAAGTAACTAATTCTGGCGGCTCTGTAAATTACCGTCCCGTCGACCGTCGTACGCATCCCTGCATCGATCGCGAAGAATACAGAGTACGCAAGCGAGCCATTAAACGCACTGCATTGGGAATTCAGTGTGACCGCAGGGGCTGCACGTGAAGGCAATAAGATGGCGCAGCAGCACGCCCACGGCATCACCGGCGTCGATAAGTTCGGCAACCCGGTGGCCGTCCACGGTGTTGACACCACTACCACAGGCAATGCAGCAGGCCACATGAGCCCAGTAATGCGCCGGCCGCTGGCACAGGTGCACAGTTTCAGCCGACCGGCGTGGTCGAACAGAGGCCCCGCGGCGTTCTGCACAGATCCAGCAGCTCCAGCTCTAGCTCCGTAAGCCCCCCCCATCGAGTTGTGCGTCTGTAATGTCACTTTCTTCATGAGATTAGTTGCGTTTTGTTGTTAACATGTTGTTCTTTGACGTGAGCGCAGTCATCTGAGGACGACGGAATTGGCGGACGGAGGAAGAAGGGCCTCAAGCAGAAGATCAAGGAAAAGCTCCCTGGGGGCCACAAGGGCAACCAGCCGCAGCCGGGGATGACCATGGCCGGGGGTACCTTGGCGCAGCTGCAAGGACCCGTCAGTGCGACGGGCACCTACGGGCAGCACGGCCACACCGGCACCGGCGCGGCTGAAACCTACGGGCAGCATGGTCACGTCGCCACGAGGGGTACCTATGGTCAGCCACAGGCCGGGGCCACGGGCACCTATCAGCAAGCGCCCGGTGCCTATGCGGCACCCGGTGAGAAGAAGGGCATCATGGACAAGATCAAGGAGAAACTTCCTGGCCACAACTGAGCATCCACACCGGAGCAAGCGCCTTAGTTCCGCTCCTCCAGAATATAATAAAGATCAGCAGCTGATGAAAATGCGATCAATTGTCGTTTGAGGGTCTTTGTGTCTGTGCGGTCCTTGTAAGAAAACTATGTATGGTGTGTACACATTTCCCTGTTTATTTGAACCATAGAGTTCCTGCTTATGTGCAGATGGGGTGGATAACATGAGGTGCGGATCATACAAGAAAGTTTTCGATGCCAAGAAGATTAACGTGAGGATTGTATAGAACAGCTGGCTGGAATCTATATATCAACCGGAATGATAGCGAAAAAACTTGGTTAAGGAACACTCAGACAGTACTTCCTTAAAGACGAATAGCGTTGTAAAATAATATGTGTAAGAACTTTGAAACATGATAGCAACCTCTGTTTTAATCTTGGAAAATGCTAATTGTGTCGACACACATGTATGACCATGTATAGGAGTGGTAAAGGATCACGGCCCACATGCTTTTTCATACTTCCTCTTCCTAAATTGTTGTCATTTTTAACATAACATAAACTTCGATCATACATCTTAGTTAAAAAATTAATTCAAATATGTAAAATTATAATTCATAATTCAAACAACTGTAATAATAATGCAAATTCCAACAAAATATTCCATATTCATAAAACTTCTTTGAATAAGATAAATAATCAAAATTAATATTAGAAGTTAGTGGCGACAACACGGATTTAAATCAAATTTTTGACAATAACAATTGTGCGCTAAATTTTTGAACCGATCAAAATATATGAAGTTTATTTTTTATTCAGTTCCAAATTATATCATATCAACATCCAACAATTCTCTGACATTGTTTCAACAATATTTATTGTTTCTTTTTTAAAAGAATTGAAAAATACCAACGATAATATTTATTGATGAAAACTACTGACTAGAAGCACCATATATTTGCATAAGGTGCAGAATGATTTAGGAATTATATATGCCGGGTTGATTTGGTAATAAAACAGGATAAAGTCGAATTTACTCCCCTTAAATATAACCAAAGTCCAAATAACATCCCAAACAATGTTTTGATTCATTTTACCTCGTATGTGATTTTGGGTCAATTTACCATCTAATGTAATTTGTCTTTTAAATTCAATGTACACAGCGTAATCCTAAGATGAAACTTTATGAAATGATAAAGCACATCATAACACATATTAAAAAAATACGTCTTGAATTGTTTACCATTATTTCACATACAGTTTTGTATCCCAAAGATTGAATATTAAATGTTTTTCCCTATAAAATAATGATAAAAAAATATAATTATTTTTAACACGTGTTATGATGTGTCTTGTCACCTCGTAAATTTTGATCTTAAGATTATGCATGCGTATCGAGAAAAAAAAAGAAAAATTGTAAGAGAGGGTAAATTGACCTAAAATCACATTTTTATGGGGTAAAATAAATTAAAACATAGTTTAGGAGGTTATTTAGACATTAGCAATACTTAAGTGAGTAAAGACTTTATCCAATAAAATACGAATGGACTGATAACAATCCTAGATTTTAGAATATTGGGAATATGTATTAGTAGTTTTGTAGGGTCATTTTGTGAGTTCACATCTATGTAACGTCGACTGAACTAGACAAACTTAAAATTTATCAATTGTAAATATCCATGAGCAAAAGAATTCACTAAAGTCTTAACATATTGGCCAACATTGAGTGACGCTCGAAACGAATATATTACCCCATAAACAAATCTCAAAATATTTTTCCCTTCAAAACCCTTTTTCTGTGCTAGCAAATTGGCTATGTTTTTGCAGCACCATTAATGCTTCATTTGCTTAATAATTCCTCTAACCAGTTACTTTGCGATTTCAGGTTCAAATGTCTTTTTGCAGCACGATTGAGCCTCCATTTGCTTTGAAGAAACGGTAAACTTCTGTTCCTCTATCTAGTTGCTTTGCAATTTCAAATTCAAATGCCTTTTTTTTAGAAACATTGAATTGCCTTCTGTTAGTTTGTTATTTCTGGATTGGTCATTGCTTGAATAATTTGAATGTTTGCTTGGTCCTTTTACGTATTGTTTCGTGACAATATACTTGCTGTCTCTTCTCTTTTACTTATTAATTTCTTAGATGTAGTCTGAGTACATATTTGGTGTCACGCTGCCCCCTGCCTTCTCCGTAGCCGCCGCGTCTTCTCAACTACCGCAGCCGAAATCACCGGCTCTGGAGGATCAGCCCCCGCACCGCGTCCTCCTCCGTATTCCGAGGCAACCATCGCTCTCGCACCCCTGCACCGTCTTCCGGTTCCTGCAGCGACGACCACGACGCCTCCGCCGGCCCGCGCGACCCAGATCCGCGGCCCGCCGGCCGCGCCCGAGCTCCGCAGCCCCGCGCGTCGCTCCTCCGTCGGTCGCGTCCCAGCTCTGACCGCGCAAGCCGCCCGAGCTCCACCGGCCTCGCGCGCCACCTCGTCGCCGCTCCGGTATGAGTTATATAAGGTTCTAGAATTTACCCACTATTCCTCACTGAGATTTTAACTTATTGCATGTGTAAATGGGTCAATTTTGTTTGCTCGTCTTATATTTCCACTTGTTACTGAACTGATCAGTCAGCTCCCTTCTGGACGGCACAAAGCGGACGGTCGCCTAAACTACTATCCCAAAGCAGGACGGTAGGCATGAACGAGCCCATGGGGATCTGCCAGGTCGCAAGTCCCACATAATTGATTTTATTTATTATAGATGAAGCAAAGAAGAGAATAAAGACCATCAACGATTCGTGTCCGCTGTCCAGTCATCCCTTCCAGAACAACTCGAAGAATCGGAATGTGGCACCAGCACGGCCGCGAGTTATGCGATGTCTGGCCGTGTTTGAGCGTCTTTACATAAAAAATTTCAGAGTACTACTTACCATCAATATAAAAATACCCAAGCTGAGCATGCACACGTAGTTGGTCGTCCTAATTGATCCCGGTTCTGATCCGCCACGGCAATATAAATAGGCATCGAGCCCTTCACCTTTCTCCGCACCACCAGCGAGCTCACAACGACCTGTGTACCTTTGCAGTCACACACAATCTGATACTGCCAGCAGGCTCGAAGTAGCTAACCAGGATGGACCACCAGGGACAGACCGGCCACGCCACCGCTCGCGTCGACGAGCATGGCAACCCCGTAGCCGGACACGGTACCACGGCCACTGGAGTCCACGGAGGGACCCCCGGCGACCAGAAGCAGCCCATGAAGGACGACCGCAAGACCGGCGGCGTGCTGCGCCGCTCCGGCAGCTCCTCCAGTTCCAGTTCGGTAAGTGAATTCGATTCTCGTTTTAGTCTCTTGTTTTTCACACTGTAAGCTGCGTGCAACGAATGGCACCAATTTTGCTGTGGTATATCAGTCCGAGGACGATGGTATGGGCGGGAGGAGGAAGAAGGGCATCAAGGAGAAGCTCCCTGGCGGCAACAAGGACAGCAAGCAGCATGCGACGGCAACTGGTGGCACCACCGGCACCACAGGGGCGCACGGCACCGCTGCGGACGGCACGGGGGAGAAGAAGGGCGTCATGGAGAAGATCAAGGAGAAGCTTCCTGGGACGCATTAAAGCGCCTACTCATCATATTCTATGTGCCACGTCAAAGCTCGGCAGCATACGTCCAGCATACAGCCAATCTTTGAATAAATAAGAGCGGAACATATATATCTTTAGGCACGATGGCCTAGGTGTGTGTTTTTCTATGTTTTAATTCTTCCGTTTGGATGGTTGGCGATTTGTAATATCATTGTGTTGCTCATGTATGTTTGGTGTGCTGGTTCCAAATTTCAATATTCTCTCAAACCGTTTAAGTTTCAATTAGTTAAATTAGCTAAGTTCATAAAAAGCAAACAAGCCAACCACTTCTGAAATTCAACTAATGAGAAATCATTTATGATAGTCCATCAAATGCTTTCAAAATAACACCCAAGACATAAGAATATCAGTAATCAATATTGCACACATCACAAATACTTTAAAAAAAAGAATTAGAAAGCCATAATTATAACGGAACAATGTGCTGATATTATAAATGGGAGCGACAGGGTGATAGATTCAACTCCCAAGCTTTCTAAACAAATAATTCTATGAAGGCGAAGTTTGATTCAAGTTCTAACGATAATAATGATGAGTATATAACGGAAACTATTTTCAAAATAAACCAAACAAATGAGAGTGCTCTGCCCATGAACACCACCATCATGTGCCACAACGAAAGGCAACTAGTCATCCTTGTCGCCAGCATCGGCGGAGAAGAACTAGCCAAACACCAAATCATTCTCACCTGCAAAATTAAAACAAAGCAAATGTGATTACAAAGGTACTTCATAAAACTTACTCATGGAACATACATCTCAACTTCAAGGATTATAAGTAAAACATTGGCAAGTAAAAATAATGCATCGGATACTCATGGAGGAGGAAGCCGAGGATTTGCGTTGTGGTATCCAGACCGTGCACTAAACAGGTTGGTATGCTCCATTAGCTATACACTTCAATCCCTCCTTTTCACCAGGAACAGGGTGAAGGCTCACCGGTTTGACTGGACATAGCGATAATTGGTGTATATTGGTTTTCTTTTTGTAGATATTGAGCAGTTCTGAAGCATCTCGGTTGACCAATCAAGGTAATCTATAATACCTATATTTGTGCTCCCCACTAACACTGATTCTCTCAACTCTCAGCAAGACACATCATCTATTTTATTCAGACCGTCTGATCAAAGTCAAACAAATGATCCCGGCTGTTCACTCTCCATTTTCTCCCGTTCACCCCGCGCTCGCTGCCCCTCCACTCCTCTTCCCACCGCCGCCACCTCCTCACCTCCCCAGTGCCCGCCGCCCCCTCCACTCCCCTCCGATGCCTCCCTTCCTCTCCCCATGTCTGTTGATATCATCCAATCCTCGCCTCGGTCACCACCCACCTCCTTGCATGCCTGCCCCTCACGTCACTACAACGGGAACACTCCTCTAACACTGTGTGTCTATATATATATGCGTTGCAAGAAGTCAAAATAAGTGTTGCTAGGGTCTGTACCAACAGATGTATCCGTTGCAATAGGTGGCATTGCAAGGATCTATTGGGATACATTCATATGCATTGGTAAATGATACAAATAAGTGTTGTAAGATAGCAACGTATATCACCAACACATATATACGTTGCAATATACTGCGTCCTCAATTTGATATATATTTTCAATAATTCAATTTTATGGCTAACAAAATTACCTACCTAGTAAAAGTAAGTCTTTATATTTGTCAACCAGAAATATCAAGTAACTCAAGATAATTAATATTTCCATTCATTATATGAGTCTGTGCAAAGATGAGAATAGTACAGAAGGCCATTGTATACATTAATTGATAGACAAAATATCCCAAATCAAAATACATGTTAAATCTAAAGTTGTTGTAGAAAATCTTGTACTTCATCCATTGGTCACCTAATCAGTATCTAACCTACAATAGACTCACTCAATCTGGGCATTTCAACAAACAAGTGAGTTCAATCTCGTCCATGTGCTTCCTGCAAAGGTGATACTTACTTTTCAATAATGAAACTGCAGGAGAATTTGCCCCCCAAAAAAAATAACAGTGTGAACATGATAATAAGTTGATAATTCTCATCTTCACCAGTTTCCTCAAAGCACTTCTGTATGGCTTCTTGTAATGTATCCTTTTTTCTAAGTCTTCTGAACCTTGTAATACTTTTCTGGCAGCAACTACTGAAGCTTGTTTTCTAATTAATGTTACCAAATGAAAGGAGAAGGCAAACGACTCAAAATATGACTTAAAACAATACTAAAATATCTACAACAAGATAATCCAGAGACGACAATTACCTGAGATCCTATCGGAGAGCAGAAAAAACAGCACAGTCCAGACTGTGAATTTCCATAGAGCTCTGTTTCCTAACTCCTTTTTTTCTGTGACTGCTCTGTTTCCTAAGTTATTCCATCTACTCAGCACCCAAGATCCACCAGAATTAAAACTTAGCTCAACGCTAAGGCAAGGTAATGATGAAAACAAAGACAAATGCTGGAAAAGTAAAAGTTTTTTTTTTACCCCAATCATTCACATTGATTCTCTAAGCTGCAATTTCTGCACGATAAGGTTACAGCATACTGCCACATCATCCACTCACCACTGCCACCATGCTGCTGTGCTGCTCGCCACTACCACACACACCCACACACACGGGAAGCAGAAAAACAGATTAGGACGATGGAAATCAACAGGACCACACCAAAAATTGGAAGCACACCGGTCCTCTAAATTACTTACTTGCTTCCTCTGATAAAGATGTGCTCGAGCTGCACGCATTCCCGTCCTATAGATTAGTAGGAGACAATTAACGAACATAGTAATGGAAATTAAAGAGAGATAGAATTTCAAGCAGCGAATTGCTGCATCTGAATCAGTTCAGCTCCATGAGACAGATAGAAAATAAGCATATATTTTCATTTTGATTTCACCAACCACTAATACTTGGGCTCACCTCAGTTTCATCTTCCTCCACATCCAGGCAACGAAACACCCAAAAAGGAAGGAGGGGAGAAGGGATCGAAAAGGGGGGAACCTCACACTGAGCATGCCAGCATAGGTGCAGGGGAGTCCATGGTGTCCTTCTTCCCTTCCTCCTGGCATATCCGGTTCCCCAACGCCCAGATCCGGTTTCCCAACCTCTAGAGTGGCTCCCCAAGGCTGGATCTGCCCCCCTCCCCCAGCTTGATCCTCCCCAGCCACCGCCGCTACCGGCTCACACCTGCACTGCCGAGGAGGTCGCGGCGTGCACTGGGAGGTGCCGACGGCATGGTTTGAAGCTGACAGGTCCAAAGAGAAGCACGGAGAGAGATTGACCTGGAGACGTGGAGATGGAATTGTCAGCGCAGTAGTGGACCCAGGTGTTCCGCTGCCTACAGTGGGAGAGCCATAGGGCTGGGGACAGCAGTCCGGCGGAGGAGGGGAGCAGCAGGCCGAGCCGGCCTAGCTTGTGTGCAGCAGGTGAGATGAGATCCAGGCGGCGTCAGCGTGCTGTTGTGGGGAAGATTTCTTTTGTTAACATGGCGGAGCGTGCTTTATCTTTAATTGATGTTACCATTTAACTGTTAATAACTTTAATTATTTATTTTATTTAAAAAATTTGTTCGAAAATGTAAAATTTTAAGTTGTGATTCAAATAATTTTTATAGTAAATTAAATTATATCAAAATATATAAAATATATTAATTTTTTAATAAAATAAATAATTAAAGTTAAATTTAAAAGTTAATAGCAACGTTAATTAAAAAATAGATAGAGTATGTACATCCGTTGCAAAGTATCTGCAGCTACAGGTAGGTTATTGTTGTAGAACATGAGCCCTCTCCACTCCCCTCCGATGCCTCCCTTCCTCTCTCAATATCGGTTGATATCATCCATCCTCGCCTCGGTCACCACCCGCCTCCTCGCATGCCTGCCCCTCAGCCATCTCCCCTCTGGAACAGCCCTGCGATGGCCTCTCCGCCCTTCTCCGGTTTCCGTCTCCATCACAAGTCCAAGAAATCGGAAAAAAACATTGAAAAGCAAGCAAGTGAGAAGATTCAGCTTTCCGTTCGATCTGGTCCTTTGATCGCCCATGGCTGCATCCACCAACGACGCCCTAATCCCCAACAACTAATCAACCAAGTTACTCAGGGTTCTCAATTTCACCTGCCTTGTTTGCGTTGGCTAATCATTTGGTGATTGAGTGATCTTTTCGTTGATTCCTTGTGGCCGTGGTATTGATTCAGGTTTGTGGATTCCTACGTGTGCGTGCATGTGCAGGAGCAGGAGGTGATGGGGAGGAACGACGTGCAAGCCCTGCCTTTGCCGCCCCCGACCTTGCACAACGTAGCGCTCTCTCTCTCTCTCTCTCTCTCTCTCTCTCTCTCTCTGATAATAGAACAATTCTTATCTAATATGCTACAATGATTCCCCATTTATTATGCTACACCCTTGATTTAATTTTGTTGTTTCACAAATGGGTTCTCGCTTGGGATTGAAGAGGACATGGCTGCCACTGAAGGTTCAGACCTGTAACTGAATGATTTTTACATCTGACATTTGTTTGTTTTCATTTATGCATATATTAGCCATCTAAATGTGTCACTCTACATTTTACATGGGATAATTATGCAGTCGAGTTTATTTGAAATGACTATATAATAGATCAAGTAATTTCCAGGAGGCATTTGAAGTTTGTTTGATGACATTGGACCCCGAGCATTCAGCTGAAATATACAGGTAAATAGGAAAACCAATTCAATTATTATGTCTTCATTTTAAATCCATTCTATATTATAATTCTATTGTTTTTCTGGTTGTACAAATAAAATGCTTTTTCAGATATTGAAGGGACCGGGAATGGCTGGAAAGAAAATTATGGAAATGATAACAGAGCCATATAGGCTGACTCAGCGATACGAAGTAACTTCAGTTCTCATTCTGTATAGCCTCCCAAGGTGACACATCAGCATCATGCGGAATGAATAAGTCAGGGTCAAGCTTCAATGCCTTGCATGGGCGCAAGTATGTCGACAAATCTTTCTTCTGCCAGACTATGTACTCTACCTGAAAGGGATGCAAACTGTTAAATAATTCTCATATCCATAGCTTCAGAATTTTTATGGCATGCTTCATCATGTTTAATAGCTTTTTAACATATATTTGTGGGACATATATCTGTTTGTAGTTCTATTCCAATTATATGGGCAGATTTCTTGAGAGAAACAGATTGGCATGAATATAAGAAAAAAGAGTCACATTAAACATGAATTATTCTCTATCATTTCATTGGTAATCATAATTTAATTGCATAGTCACATGAGATCACACCAAATAGCTATGGAAATGTTAGTTCAAGTTATTCACCTTGCAATCCAGCGAGCAATGAAAAATATGGCTCTTGACGGCTCCTGTCACAGAACGTACAGATATTCCCTAACCCCTTGAATTGCCTATTTTTTGGTCTCTTCTTCAAGAATACAACCTTAGAGCTGTTAATTGTATTTGACTGCACCAAGTGGATACAGAATTATTAATCTGCTTGCATCTTGAACCTTGGAAAAGAATTACCGGACTCATGCATGACTTATACATATTTGATATACCTGAAGACTGGAGCAATTGATTGCTTAGTTATTCGGTACGTACCTTCTACATCACCTTTTAGCCAAGGTGCTTAGTTGTCTACCTTCATTAAATGGTGATGTAGAAGGTACCATTCCGTTGACACTCAAAATCTGCAAATACCGGACTGTCTAGCATGGTGCCGGAGTCTCCGGCGTGATCCCCTCTGGAGTCGAAGTTTTAATACGCCGGAATGTTCGATATAGGGCAGGGGGGTCTAGGGGACCCCCCCTTTTGGAATTGCTTGCTCAAGAATTCACTGGAATGTCCGGCCAGACGCCGAAGTGTCGGAGACCTCTCTCAGGAATCGGTCCAGAACCATCGGAGTGTTCAGCCAGGTACCGGTGTGTCTTGCAGATCCCTCTCTGGAACTGGTCCGAAACCACCAGAGTGTCCAACCGGGTACCAGAGGGTCCGACACCCCCCCTTCTAGAATGGGTCCAAAATGTCTGGTGCAGGGCCGAAGTGTCCGAGGAGACCCCTTCTGAAACGGGTCCGGAATGTTAAAACTTTTCTACAGAGGGTCCGTTGTTATTTTTTTTTTCACAATGGAAGGTCGGTCGTTAATATTATATCATTTTACAGTCGAACGGTTGGGTTGATATGCATGATTGATTGAATGCCAACAATGTCCTGAAATGAGAAGGTTGCTTACGTTTGTTATCCATGACAGCGGTTGCCACTAGGAAAAGTAGAATTCTGCGGTGGTCCACCCTGACACATTACAATTCTTTTTCTGTTTCTAGGTAAAAAATGCTGGCGTATTAATATTGGAACTGTCATTGCATCCTTTACTCCATAGCCCCAAATGAACAGGCATGCAATGACGTCATCATTCCTGTCTAATGAAGCGATCATTCCTTTATCAAGTTTGATTCTGATATTGTATCAAAACTGCAATTTTTTTCAGCGTATGAATTGATTACAAATACAGTTTCAACCATGTACTATTTGATTTCATGAAACTTTTGTTGTTATTTAAAATCTATTTGATTTTTATACTGATTTTCAAATAACCCAATAGAGTTGGATCTTACTATTATTTTTATCTGTTTCTTAAGTTTCACCACTCATTTATATTTATTGATCAATGGTTGGAAGAAGTAGCTGCTCTTGCATCTGTTTCACCAGTCATAAAAATAGTAATCATTATACATGAACTGCAAAAAATCTATGCAGTTTTATGGATTAAGTTCGCAATTTTTATCCATATATTTTCTACAAGAGTGCATGCAGCAATGTAAAGATCCATCATTTGATTGTGGTGATTCATGTAAGATTTTTTTTTTTTTGGTGTCTGATGTAATTTTCAGAAACAAGCAAGAAATTGTTACCTATTGTAATACATTTTAATTTCATCATTTAACTATCCATAAGATCCTGCAGCAACGTGTCCGGGAATCATCTAGTTCATCCATATTTCCAACCCCCCAGATTTTCCTTCTCCCTTTTTATGTTTTGACAATGGATGAACATTGTCAATTGGTTCCCAATTGCAAGGCAGCTTCGAGCTCCGCATTGAACTAAGTGCCACACATTGAGAAGTTATAATGTAATTTTGCATGCATCTTCAGATCTTAATATACTTTTTTAATGTTTGAATTGATTTAGGGCTTGTTTGGATATCCGGAATTGAGCGGAATTGAAACACTTCCTAGAATTCAGTCTTTTTGGGTGACATATGGAATTGAATCGGTAATTCCATCCGTTTCCGATCAATATAATCGAAGGCACGTCTAAAATTCCTACCCTAGACAGGGGAATCGCTCGGAATCGAATCCACATCCCCATTCGTCACTGCCTCGCTGCTCCCTTCTCCATCCACCGTTGCCTCACCGCCGGTCGCTGTTCCTTGCGCACTCCCATTCTGCAGCAGGCACTCCTCGAGCACCACAGCGCTGGCGCACAGCGATTAGTTCCATCTCTTTTACCGTCGGCGTTCCGCGGCACCCGCGACCACACGCACCAGAGGCTAGCGCTGCCACGCGTGCTCCAGACTAGCACGTGCTCCTCGGGACCAGCAGCAAAGCCGATGACGATCAGGAGTGCTCGATCCGGCCAGCCGCCCTCCAACACTTTTGCGAGGGAGACAGCACCATTTCAATGGGTGCTACTGTTCATCAGATTTGGGGATATGCAAGGTGAGGAAGCTGGAGCCTCCGCACTCCCGTTTGATCTCTGCCGATCGGTGTAAACATTTTTGTCATGATTTTGGTAGTACATCGGGAATTTATACTGTTGATTTCCAGGAAACAAATAGCTGACGCTACAGCTGATTTTTTATAGCTTTGCTATTACAAATTAGCCGCTATAGCCCGCTATATTCCGCTATCGCTCTCGCTATTAATTTTTTGAGGTATCATCCGCTAAATGACTTAGCCCGCTATTTTTTTCATAGGTTGATTTCGATATGTACTTTTGACTTCCAGACTATTAATTTGATTCTGGCATTATGATTTTTTTTTTGAAACTATGAATCATGATTTTGGTAATACATCGAGAATAACATTGATTTATCAGTTTGATTATTTTCATATCCTTGTTTTGTTCAGATTCCTATTCATTGACATTTTTCCGAGACAACAATTTGGTTTTGATTCCAAGAATTTAATTCTAAAAACAGCTAAACAAGAAAAATGGAATTCAATCTAATTCCAGCAGATTCAATTCTAGATGATACAATTTTCTAGAATTTAATTCATAGAAATTGATTCAATTCCAAGGGCCAAGCAGGCCCTTAGTGTAATTATTACAGGCTTTGGATAAGATGACATCAGAAACTGAGATGTGGTAGGCTGTTGGTTTGGAAACCATAACTGAAATTGAGATGCGCTTGGCTGCTGTTTTAAAACTCCTCATCCTGATGTCTTCCTTGTTCATGTTATTGTCCGGATTGCTGGACTATATATATATATACATTTCTATTATAAGTTATGGTTCCATTTCTATTATCATACATCTGCCCTTCTTGATGCATGCAATGGCGACCTATTCGGCTATTCTTCAGTCCTTTCCATTTAGGCGCTCTTAGCATAGTGCATCCATAAAGCTTATTATTATTATTATTATTACACTAAAAAGTAAATTAACCCCTCATTTTTGTGATTTGGCATAGTGAATGAATGCATAGTAGTATACATGAAACAAATGAATTCTTTGCTAATTTGTATTGTCTTTGCTTCTTTAATGTTAATATACTTTTGGCGAACTCTAACAGGTTGCTACTTTTTTCGTTTGGATATGGGAACCATAAAATTGGGGGGGGGGGGGGGGTTCAACTAATGCGGCAATANNTTCAACTAATGCGGCAATAAATCTATTCTTGAGTAATGGACACCAGTCCAATAGAGAAATATAGTTACATGGGGTAATCTATTGCACAACATATGAGACTATTGTGTTCTTTATGAAACATAAATATGAAATTGTCTTTGCAAGACTAATGATTTACATTTTCCAAGACTTCATGGCTATATTATCCTAATATTTATCAAAAATAAAATAAATAGGTTAATTGACATTGTTAGTACCTCATCTACTCCATTACTCTTTTTCTTTTTCCTCTAACCAAAAAAAAAAAAATCATGAACGCTTTGATATTGTGCTTCTCATCACAACACAAATAGATGTTAAATTATAGTACATCTCATTAACAAGGGTAATAAGGCACGACAAATGCCACGCCATCTTTGCAGGATGGGATTCATTGTATGAACATTGGGAGAGTGGAGGTTGAAGGAAAACTTCAAGAACCATATGGATCTTTGCAGGATGCTTGACATTGTGGCATTTAAGAAAGGTATACACTCACAAATTTTCTTTCATCAAGAACTCTATTATCGCCATTTTAGATAACTTCTTGTGGTTTTGCTGCTTTAGGAATATTTCAAAGATCAAAATAATCACCCACATTTCTTTCCCTACACATTTTTGTTGGAGCATCTTGCTAATGTGGTTTGGTGTTGCCACATTAGTACTACTACTTGCAATTTTGCGCTGCCTTTCACATGACATATGACAAGTAACTGTAGATTGTACAATGACATGAAATAATGCATTTTATATTCATTTAGACTATTCTTGAGAATATGACTTTCATATTCAGAGATATAGTTGCTAGATTATCCTTGCATTTCTCTATCTATTATGCTTTAATGTTGAAGCATCTAATTATCGAAGTAGCAAAATACCAATCACATTCCCCCTTTATCCTACATGGGCAAGGAGAAATTCGATCAAAGTCATTTGTTTTCCTTTGAAAAAACGTAATGATGCAAACAACCTCCCAAAATAACATACACCCATTTTTTCCAGAGACCTTCCTTTCTTGGGCCCTAAAACGGTCACCGCTTCCTTTCTTGACCCTTTTTGTTTTGAACTTCCATATCCGAATAAAATTTCATCTTTTGTTCCTTTCTTGGCCCTTCCATTAGTTTAGGCCTCTAACTAAATGACCATTTTACCCTCCCATAAAATGAATAACCACAATGTCCGCATGAATTTGTTAAAAAGTTAACACAATCACGCTTTCAAGTTAAAAAACTAACAATGTTATGATTTCACTTTGAGAATAGTGCATCATCAAATTCTCACAAAAACAAGTTGAACTTGTGTGGTTCATTTTTTGAGAGGAGTAAAATTGTCATTTCACCCCAAACTTAACACTGTTAGTGGCCTAAAGTAACGGAAGGGCCAAGAAAGGAACGAAAGATGAAATTTTGTCTAGATAAGGAAGTTCAAAACAAAAAAGGCCAAGTAAGGAAGCGGTGACTTTTTTAGGGCCCAATAAGGAATTCTCTCTTTTTCCACTGTATTATTGCATACTCTTAGAATATATTCAAAATGCACTTATGAAGAAACTTATGGTGACCCTTATGTTTTATATTCTTTTTTTTATGCATCTTATAATCTCAATTCCACTGGGGTGACTGGGGGAAGGGCTTACTATCTAAAGGATGAAGGTGGCCTCCTGAACCTATCATTGCTTTCCTTAAAAAGTGGGGATTCACTACTTCCATATCAAGTTGTTCCAAATCAATTTGCTCCTGCATCATTCACACTACTAAAAATTTGGCCTATTGCTACGCAAAGCATTGCAACAAACTAAAATATGTTGCAATAGGTAGATGATATTACAACCATTTTACCAAATAGTGGCAACAAATGGATGATAATGCCACATTTATTTTAGTGTTACGATAATCGTAATTTTTGTTGTAATAGGTTGGTATTGTTGCCACGCATTAATCACATTGTGACAATCTTTATAAGTCGTTGCAATAAGTCAATGATATTGCCACAGAAAAAATTATGTAGCAACATAATAAATTTATTGCCACATATATGTGTCGTTGTAATAATCTCAAATTTTGTTGCAACAAATTGATGCTATTACCACAA
This sequence comes from Zoysia japonica, assembly GCA_001602275.1. Lineage (NCBI taxonomy): Eukaryota > Viridiplantae > Streptophyta > Magnoliopsida > Poales > Poaceae > Zoysia > Zoysia japonica. The sequence goes on along the minus strand of BCLF01000052.1, from coordinate 1,312,358 downwards.
AAAAGGATGAAGTGGCAATATGTGAATTTTTTTGCCACAAAAATATATTGTTGTGATAATCTAGGTTTTTCATTGCAAAACGTGTTTTTAGAAACTACAAAAAATTAAGTTGTTTTGTCGCAAAGAAAGATGTCGTGGTGACATGTCCAATTTTCTATCACGAATAAGGTGGCGTTGCGATGACTTTATTTTTTTATTGTGAACGGTATTATCATGAAAAAAAATTTATGGCTAATATATGAATGTTTCTTAAAGAAAATAAAATAAAAATTAAATCAAATCAGATTACGTAAATCCAGATCAATATGTATACATTAGAAGATAAAACGCCTCTTTTGTTTCTTCTGCTTTTGTTTTTCTTTCTACTTAATTTTTCCTTTTTTATTACAATTTTTTTATTTTTCAAGTCTTCTATCCTCCCGTGCTCACCAGCCTGGGCCAACTCACGGCCCACAATTTCAGTTATCACCAGGTGGGCCCAGCTGTCATATCCCTTCTTTCTTTCTCCCTCACACGAACAGATCTAAGAGTCGCCTCCAGCCGCCGCTGCCAGCAGGCTTCTTGCTGCTGTGCCCTGCTGCTGCTCCCGTGCTTTGCTGCTGCTGCTGTGCACCACTGCTGGCTGCTACTGCAGTTCGTGAGGGAAAAGAGGAGGCAAGGGAGAGGAGAAAAGGCCAGCTGGTTGGCCTTGATGAGCTGCGCCTCCAACTGCTGCTGCTGCTCGCTTTCTTTCGTAGCTGCTCCAATCAGAGAGAGGTGAGAGCCGGGAGGGAGGGGGAAAAGAAAGAAAGAGGAAAAATAAAGGGAGGAGAGGTGATTGGTCAGAGCAGAGAGACTTCTATTGGGTGAGGTATTTGTAACTAATTAGTCACTCTCTATAGTAATACATAGATTAATAATTTTAGAACAATGGAACTACCGATATGAGCTAAATTAGACATGTTGTTTCACATTTCATAGGACAGCAGGGACTAACATCGGTTTGATTGTTTGCTTGCAGGAAGGAGCTAGATCGTTATACATTCATACACCTGTGATTGAGAAACTTTTTAGCAAGCACGCCAGATGATAGGAGTTGGATGTGCTTAGGAAAGGCAACAACCGAGTGGCAAAAAGGATTTGAAAAATTCATGGAAGTTATGTTTGAAGGCACCTCTCATGGAGGAACTGCACCGTGTCCATGTTCAAGATGCCATAGTATGTCATACCGAACATGAGCTGTGGTTGAGAATCATATTATTCATAGAGGATTTGATGAAAGTTTCATCGATGAGGAAGGTAATGGTGAAGATTTAGTTGAGGAGAACTCTTGTGATGAAGGTGCAGCAAATGGTGGTGCTGTTGATCTAGTTTCATAACTAATCAGAGGTGCTATACATGGTGAGATCACAGGTATTGATAATGAGGAACCAAATGAATGTGCTAAGACATTTTTTAAATTACTAAAAGAGGCAGAGAAGGAATTGTATCCAGGATGCAAGGAAGCAACTAAGGTATCTTTCATTATCAGGCTATTTCAAATCAAGTGCATGTTTGGTCTTAGCAAGAGTGCTTTAGAGGCCATACTTCATTTGTTCTCGCTTGTGCTTCCTGATGGCCACTGTATACCAAACACGTTGGAAAAAGTGCAGAAGGTTGTCCGTGATCTAGACCTCGACTATAAAAAGATACATGCATGCATCAATGATTGTGTGCTATTTCAAAAGGAATATGCTGAGATGGATAAGGGTCCAATATGTGGTGAGTACGGGTGGAAGATGGCCACATCAGATGAAAATGGTGAGTTGTGTGGCACTGTTGCAACCAAGCGACATGTTCCACGTAAAATCCTAAGATATGTCCCAGTTATTCCTCGTCTACAAAGGTTATATATGAGTGAAAGCACATCATCACTAATGCGATGGCATAAGAATGGATTGGTTAGCGATGGAAAAATGCGCCACCCTGCAGACTCTATGGCTTAGAAGCACGTGGATAGCAAGTATCCTGAATTTGCATATATCCTCGCAATGTTCGGCTAGGTCTTGCATCAGATGGCTTCAACCCTTTTGGGATGATGAATGTTACATACACTACATGGCCTATGATATTAATTCCTTACAATCTTCCACCTTGGTTGTGTTTGAAACAATCATTTTGGATGATGTCAATGTTAACACCAGGGCCAAAATCTCCAGGACAGAACATTGATTTGTATATGCAGCCCCTGATTGATCAGCTAGTAGATCTTTGCGTGCAATTTTACTGTGGACAATTATTGATTTTCCAGCATATGCAATGCTATCTGGGTGGAGTACCAAATGCAAGTTTGCATGTCCATAGTGCCATGAGCATACATACTATTTATGGCTGAAATATGGGTCCAAGCATTGTTATATGGGACATCGCCGCTTTCTTCCACTGAACTATCATACTGGAAAACTTTGCTTGTGAGACATAATTTGGATGTGATGCATATTGAGAAAAATATTTATGAGAGCATATTAGGTACTTTGCTGCAGCTACCAAGTAAGTCAAAAGATGGTGAGAAAGCTTGGCTTGAATTGCAAGATATGGGAATACGGGTTGACCAACATCCTCTGGTCAAGAATGGTAAGTACTATTTGCCACCAGCATTGTACTATTTGGGTAAAGATGAGAAGACATATTTATGCAAATTTATAGGAGTGAAGATGCCAGATGGTTATGCCTCTAGTTTTAAGAGGCTGGTGGATGTCCAGGCTTGTAAGATATCTGGTGGCAAAACTCATGACTGCCATGTTATCTTCCAAAAATTGTTACCCTTAGCTGTATGAAACATATTGCCTCAAGAGGTTTCTGTCCCATTAAGTCAGTTTAGTAAGTTCTCTAATTCAATATGTTCCAAAGGGCTAGAGTTTGAAGAACTTGATTATCTAAGTTTGTTGATTAGAGAAACTCTTTGTCGTCTTGAGATGATATTCCCACCTGGTTTCTTTGATACAATGATGCACTTGCCAGTTCATCTAGCTGATGAGGCTAAACTGGCTGGACCTGTGTGCTATAGATGGATGCATCCAATTGAGAGATACTTGTGTACACTTAAAAGCTATGTGCTGAACAAAGCACATCCTGAAGGTTCCATAGATGAGGGTTACATTTCAGAGGAGTGCTTGAAATTTTGCTCCCGATTCATGCCAGACATCAATACCAAGCTGAATCATCTAGAGCGTCATGAAAATGCTGCAGTGAATGAACCATCGTCGGGTCTGAGCATATTTGGCATCATTGACTATAATAAGAAAGGATTTACCATCGAGCTGGTTGATAGGTTTCAAATGCAGCAAATGCGGCATTATATAATCACAAATTGTGATGAGGCCATTCCATGGGTGAAGTAAGATGATACAATACTTTACTTATCTTTCATTATGCCTTTTTGTCTAATTCCAATTCTTTTTCCTTCAAATTAGTGAGCATAGGGAATTGCTTGCAAAAATAAGCCCATCGTAATATTGAGCAGCGCCACAAGTACAAATTTGTAGGTTGGTTTTGAGCGTAAGGTCAGTAACGGTTTAATTAGATGTCTTATTTTTATAATGCCAGCAAGTAGTTATCAATAGATTTTGTATTCTATCTATTTTAATGTTTTCATTTGTACACTGTTCGTAGATCAGCAACCTCTATCAAGAAGGAAAGGCAAGTGATCTCATGTATGCCCTTTCTCAAGGTCCTGACCATCGGGCACGTGTTTTCAACAGGTGCTTCATCAATGGTTTTCTATTTCGAACAGCTAGCATAGAGAAGAACCTGACTACACAAAATAGTGGTGTAGTTGTCAAAGGTGATGACAGTACTGGCAATATTGATTGGTATGGAATTATTAAAAAAATTATTTTGTTAAGAGTTTCCTAATGAAAAAGAAGTCATACTGTTTCAGTATGACTGGTATGATGTGCCTGCTGCCACTAAGAACAAGGGTAGAGGCCACAAGAAGGATCAGTATGGTGTTATCAATATTGACACTACTCAAATTCGATACATAGATGATCTTTATATCCTCGGAACACAAGCTGAACAGGTGGTTTATGTGAAAGGCGCAAAGAAACCGGAATGGTGCACTGTTGTTAGATTGAAACCTAGAAATCTGTTTGCTATGCCTGAAGCACTAGATACAGAAAACCAGGGAGAAATCGATGTTGATTCACTAGATGTGGGTGTTGAGGACATGAATATTTCTAGCACACTGGAAGGGTTGAAAAATTGGAGAAGGCCTGACATGGAAGGGGTAAGTGGTGATGCTTCTATAATTGAAAAGGTGCTTGCTGAACCCATACATGAACCAAATCATATTGTACAGTAGTTTATTTTTTCAGTAATGTATGCTACATGCTATTCAAGTGGACGATAAGACCAAAGGATCAGTAGCATAGTGTTTGTTTTTTGTTCTTTTGGAAAGAATGGATGCTTCAATAATGTAAGATACATGTTGCTTCAGGAACCTGTTTTCTAGGAAGCTTGTAGCTGTTTAACTGATCAATCACTGATCTTAACAGATGGTCTGAGAATAGAATTTACAGTAGCTATAAATCATAATGCTGTTATTCTTTGTAAAACTTCTAAGCGTGGTATGTAGCCTCTTTCCAAAGAAATCATCTTTCTTTAGATAATGATCAGATAGTCTGGATTTTCCGCTGTTTTGTGGCAGGTCACTGCTGTTCAAGATGTTATTTACCCATAACAGTTTTCCCCTCTGCTCTGGTATCAGTTACAGATAACTGTGCTTTTTTGAGCCACTATTTGGACTGTTGGGTTAATTATTCATATCATTAATTCTCTACAGAGGGACCCATAAACTGGTGAAGAGCCAAATGATTTGACTTTTTTTCAGTTAATTCATATGAAGAATGGAGAATGGTCAAATGCTGCATCTAAGTCTGTCTACGTAAGTATAGCACTGTTCATGGTTCAGTTTGTTCTTAACTGAGTATATCATCTGATCAATGATTTTCAATCATTAAGGATAACGCATCCACAAAAATTTGTGAGAAGGAAGCTTTATCAGATAGATTGCTGTCACAAGAAGAGGAAAACAATGTTTTCTAATCGACATACAAGGAAAGCATAGGATGCAAAACATCTAAAGCTCATGGACATGGAAAAATATCCAACGCGAAGACAACTAATGAATGCTCAATTTGAAGAACAAGCACAGATTGCAGCTGCGCATAGGGAAAAAAATATTGAACTCGAAGGCAAGGTTGAAAAATTAGAAGAACAACTTGCAAAAGAAATTGCTGAAAGAGATAGAATATTAGAAGAAAGTAGGCAGCAGATTCGAGAACAAGAGCAAAAAGAAAGGGAAACACTTAGAGAAGATCTAAGGAAAAAGATGCTTTCAATGCTCGCACAACAGAGGGAAGAAAGGACACAACAGGTAACATATTTTGAAAATGTGTATAGCTATGATGATTTTGTACACTATGGGAGCTAATTAATTTCTTTTTCTTTTGGTTTTCAGAGTAACAAAGAAAGCACTATCCCAATAGATATTGGAGATGTGCGCAAGACTGGAACTTCTAAAGTTAATTAGAAAAATAGTGCTAATGCATTAGCAGTATATATTTCTTCTCATCATCTAAGGAGTTGTGTTAAAACTCGTACGTGGTCAAGGGGCGAACAGGTAAGTTTTTCAAGGCCACAAATATTCTAGTGAAAGTCTATAAATGATATATTTCTTATAATGCTGAACTGCTACCTGTATTTGTTAGTGAGCTAGTCCTTACACCTTTTATCTTCTATTTTAAGTTGGCTAGAGAACTATATCATCGTCATATAATTAATTATTATTGTTGGACTTTTGATTGCCTCTGTGGTTGCAACTAGCTATGTACTGTTAAGGTCATGTTTGGATGCAAAGTATTTTCAAAATTTTATGAGAATACTACAATTTTTGAAAATACCATGGTTTCAGTAGCAAAAGTGTTTGGAAACAACTCATTTTATAGTTTTGAAAACTATAGTATTACCAAAACTGAGGTTTTTTTTGGAGTTTCCAAAACTCCAGTGGAGAGCTCTTTTTCCAAAACTGAGTTTGCAACGTGTTGCCAACTATTCTCACCAACAAGCAGTCATGTTCACAAACATTACTGTCTTTTGTGATTTGCATATGCCTAGCTGATGTCAACCCAAATCAAATTTATTTGATTAATTTGGTTCCATCTGACATTTAATTTTTGAGGTCACTAAAGAGTCTGTATTATTTCCCAATTTTTAGTACATGTATAGTAGGAAGGAATAGTATTAACCAAGCATTTTGTTTTGTGAATGGTGGTACAGAGTACTTAAACTCGTGGTTAGATTATTGAATTGATAATTCCATAGTACTATGACAAGGACTTCGTTTACTGACTAATATGATAAGGACTCCACATTTTATTTGTCACATAAGCAGTCCTTGTATGAAACAAAAATGAGAGTATTAAATACCATGGTAGCCAAACATGTTACGGTTTATCTCAAAACTGTAAAATACTCTAGTTTTGAAATATTGTGGTATTAGACTGCTTCAGTTTATAAAACTATAGTTTTTCTTAATACTATAGTTTTTAAAAACCATGACACCCAAACGGGGCCTAAGTTGTAAATTAAAATAGCCACATAGGAATTGATATAGAAAAAATCTGTACTTTCATGAAATAGTTTTTGTAATTTTGCTTGGTGTTTGATCTTAATATTTGATCATTAGATTATTGTTCAATAATCAATGTAAATATTTTTATTTTGCAGGATGATACAATTTGAATGCCCGCTCTCCACCAACATGCCTTAATAAAGTCAAGCAAGTTAACAATGTCGAGAGATCTTGGTGAGCTCCAAACAGAAGATTATTTTTGTTATCACCCTCATTGATATGAAGCTACATTACAATTTAGTTTGCTATTGTACGCTTATTATATAGTGATTGTATAAATTACTACATTTCATTATTACAATTAATGACTAGTAATGTTGGAATGATTTTGTATTGCATGATGAAGTGATTTGAGTTTTGATTAATATTCCAGCAACGCTATATTAAATGCAGCATTTGTATTTGGTTATTATAAATTATCGCAATGATGCTATTTCATTGCAATACAACCATTTGCTACATATAGCATTTGATGCAATGATATGTAATTACAGCAAAATTAAATTTGTTGTGATGTGATTTCTTACCATTAATTTACTTTTGTTGTAAAACAAATCTATTGCATTGAAATATAGTGCGTTGCAATAAGGTATAGTGATGTCGCATACGAAAATAGTAGTCTGGCAATAGATGTTGATGCAACAAAACACTTTGTGTGGCAATTGGTGTTGCTGCAATGAATAACTTTATGTGGCAATAGTGCTCGCGGCCACCAAATATTTTCTGTGGCAATATGGCTTAGTGCCACAAAATGCTGCATGTTGCAACAACATTTGTCGCAACAAAACTATCTATGTGGCAATATGATCTGCTGCCGCTAGAAGTTTTGTGTGGCAATATAGTTAGATTGCTACCACGATAGTTGGCTGCAAATACTTTCTAGTGCAATGCCTATATGTGTGGCAATATAAGTTGTTGCTACTAAATCGACCGTTGCAACTAGTATAAAATGCATTTATATTTCGTAGCAATTAATATAGGTATTGCAACAAAACAAAATAATCTTGGCACAATCTTTTTGCCACGCTACCACTTGCCACGACTATCAAAGAAAATGTCATTGTGGCAATTGGAGGACTTCACAAATATGGCCCTATTGCAACCAATTTTAGCGGTTGTAATAAACTAAAATTCTAGTAATGTCAGTAAATTATGTTCTTATTTCTTTGTTTGTTGTATAAGACTATGAGTTTGCCATCATGTGTTCACAACTTTCAAGTTCACCTTGTTTATATGATAATTAGTGCTCTATCCAATAAGTGATACATCTTTTGTCCACCGATAAGTATAATTCCATCACTAAAGTTAATTTCAGCTATTAAGAAAATTACTCCCTCTGTTCTTTAATGGATGTTATCGTTAACTTTTAAATTCAACTTTGACCATTCGTCTTATTCAAATTTTTTTGATAAATTTCATATATTTTGATATAATTTAATTTATCATTAGAGTTATTTGAAACACAACTTAAAATTTTACACATTCAAGCAAATTTATTGAATAAGACGAATAGTCAAAATTAAATTTAAAAGTCAATGGCGACATTAATTAAAGAACGGAGGGAGTAAACTTTTGTAAATGCTGAGGTGTCTCAACCTTTCAACGTCACTGCTTTTCTAGTTTTCAACTCATATTATAATTTAGATTCTCTATTGGTATGATGGTTGCCCAGATTACTCGATGAATTGAATGAATATCTTAATAATTGATGGAGAATAAGTTATGTGAAAATATATACGCTGGGTACTCCACTTGCTACCAGAAAGAAGTTTCACATTGAAAAGACACAGCGGGCATCTTTAGAGTCCAGTTTGAGAAAATTTAACAGTTTTGTGTTACAAGCCCAAACAGCAATGACCCCTGGGAGATGCATGAAGAGATGCTTAAGAATCAGAAGATTTCTAGAAGAAGATAAGCATTAGTGCTCTTCGATTGTTAAGCCCCATTAGTGCTTTGTGATTATTAAGCCTCCATATTTATATCCTAATTTATTCTAATTCGGGCATGTTTGAACATAATGTCAATCTTGCAGATTGGCCTACTACATATAGAAGACTATTGTCCTATTCGAGCTGCAAGAATTTTAGTGCACGCGGTTGACTTAAACGACCGCTTGCATTAGAAAAATTATTTCTGCAGGCGGTGCATTATGAGAGTCGCCTGCATTAGATTCTTTTCTGCAGGCAGTTAATTTTTCCGGGCCCACTTGCTAGCGGTTTTTGTTAAAAACCGGCTGCATTTTCTTAGGAGGGGGTGTCGGGATAAATGTTTTTTTAGTAGTGTTCATCCTTATAGAAGTTAAAACAGGAGGCGTCAGCGGGAAGGCTGAGTGACTCAAAATTGTTGTGCTGAGAAAATATTCTTTTGTCCCATGGTACAACATTCCTTGTTTTAGAATTTGTCTTCCCCGGAACTCACCCACTTTTCATGTACGTTTTCATCTTGTGATAAACTTCCTTGCTTTAGAACTTTCCTTTCTACCATGGTGCCATGCCCCATGGTCACCTGATCTTTCTCCTCTGGACTCCCTCGGCTCCGCCCGGCCACCTGCCCCTCCTCATCTGGTTTCCCTAGGAAACAAAGAAAGTTGTAGGGGAAAACGTCAGTTTCCCTAGGAACTAGTTGATTTCCCGATGCGTTGCCCCCGGAAACTTATAAATGGTTAGATGATGATGGGAAAAATACAACCACTACTACATTGAGCTCCATATATATTCAGAAAGTAGCTTCTTACCTTGTGATACACGAACAGAGGCAATCATCAAAGACCTGACTGGAAGCTACAGAAAACACATCTGAACTGCATGTACCAAGACATTCATAAGGATGAGAAGCAAAAATGAATTATAGGGCAGCAAGTATCACATACCATATAGAAGTATCATCTGGTGATATTTCATCATTAAAGGTTTACAGCTAAGCTAGCTATGCTAGCAAATGTAATCAATAGTCTACAATCATAGGAAGGACTTAATGGTGAGTCATACAATACAGGAATTAGATCTAAGCTGGATACATTTACGTTGATAGAGGTAGGTTCATCTAGGCTTGTTCATGTGTGTCATACAATACATATAAAGGAAATCTGAATACCTCACTGATTCAAATCCATCATATGAACATTTGGCTGACCATATTAAGCAATATGAAGAAGAATACCTGATGTACCTAGCTGTAATCCTGGGAACCAAAAGCAGATTAATTAAATACAAAGAAGACAGCTGCAGATGCAAAAACAAAAACACAATAACCTCATTCAGAATACATCTGAGACATGACAGAAGGTGTAGTGTTTGGAATAGAAATGCAAGAAACCATGTTAGCAGGATAATCGACATCCATTTAGCATGTATAACAGTGCCTATAAAGAATGAACTAAAAAATTAGGGTAATCTCATCAACCTTGAACCAACGATTCTTGACCCATGGGAATTAGTACTATTAGGAAATAAGGGGCATCAATAGCTGCAAAACTGATGAGAAAATACAAGTGTTCAATCATTGGCGCACTAATGTTATCTTGTGTGAAAGAATTCCTACTGTAATGCATAATAACTTATGGGTACCGTAGAAAACTAAAACAATATATATGTGCGATAAACAGTGCCTGTAAGATCACAAAGAAAAATAGAGTACTCATTTTTAAACTTCTCATGCATCTGAATTGTTTTGCCCAATTGATATTTTCTTGTTATAGAATATATTATATAGAATGAATTGAGTACACTTGCAATCTTTTTCTCAGAGAACACTTCATAAGGATAAAATTTTCCAAATATTTCCTTGTATTAGTTTCATGGATACTACATTTCATTGCAATTACCACAATAACTATGTAGTTTACAGACATAGGCATTTCAAGTTTCAAGTGTAGGTTAAATTATATCAACACTACAGTATAATCAGCACGTCCCTAAATAGAATTATAGAGTGTAAATGTCATGTAACGGGTAAATCAGACCCAACCGTTCTATTTAGGGCCTAACCATACCATGCACATAGTCATTCATCAGCCATGACATATGTCGAGATAGTATACCCCGGGTACCTACGGATCAACTTCTACAACGCGACCCACCTACGGTCTGCGATTCAACGGCCCACCGAGAACTTCACAAAGGCGGCCCAGCCTTAGTGGTCAGGAAGCCTTGTCAAGGCCCAAAGATGGAGACGTAATCGTTCCGACCCCTAGAGGTCGAGACCCGAGCTATTAGGATCCTACCGGTCGGGACTTGCCCGTCGACCGCTGGGAAGCAGTTATCACTCCAGCAAACACGTAGATTCAGAATCCCTGGCGATATGTAGTTACGCGAAGAGGATAAGCATTCCGGAAGATTCTGCAACTACCCGGTTGAACGAGAAACAATCCTCCAGGCGATAAAGCTGAGCAGTAAAGCAACTCTGTTCCCTCTTAGTGAACAAGGGTACGAACGGGAGGCGCCGATCCTCTGACCCGAACGTCAGGTAGTATGATTCTCTGAAGACCGTGGCCCCACCTGTCAAAGGGTCATCCGCTTCCGTAGGTGGTAAGATGCTCAAACCATGGTGCGGTCACCCCAACCATGGTTCGGTCAAGACAACTCAGGTCCGGCCCTATATAAGGAGCACCCGGAAAGAAGCAAAAAAAAAAACAAGCAAGATACAAGACGCGCGACAGACACATAGAGCAACAGTGATAATCACCACCTGTAAACCACCCCCACCACGCAAGCTTGGGACTCGGTTCCGTCCGGAGCCCTTCCGCATTGTACTCTTATGTTCTTAAGATTCATACGATCGATCTCTCGCTCCTGGACGTAGGGTATTACGCCTCGAGGCGGCCCGAACAAGGTTAACCTTTGAGTCTCACCTATAGACTAGGCCATTCGATTCCGAAAACGCACGATCTCCCTTCCGATCGTATAAATTTACTGTGCCGGTGTACGAAACACTGACAGTTGACGCGCCAGGTAGGGGCTTTTTGGTGCGTTATCATTCGTTGTTTCGATGGCTTCGGTTTTTTGCGCCAGGTAATGGTCGATCGTGAAACATACCCACTTTCCCTACTGCCAGGCCTTCCGCTTCGGGAGCCTGGATTTCGTCGTCGACAACAGCGGCGAACTCCACCTTCAGATCTTGCAAAAGTGGCGTTCGCCTAAACGTCGCTCGCCTCGACGCCGTCTTCTTCGTTCTTTGGCTCACGGCGTGTTGGGCTATGATCCATCCTGTGAGTGTTTCATGTTGCCCGCCAAAGCCGCAGAGGACGAAACCCCCGACAAGACAGCACATGACGATCCATCTCCGCACCTTCACGCTCTTACTGTGGTTGAGGACGCACTCCAGCGCAAACTTGCGACCGGGGGCGATCCGAAGGGTAAAGGAGTCACCACGACGAGTGGTGGTACCCGAGCCCGAGGCCGAGCCCGCACCGCTTATCAGCAGATCATGGACGATGATACGCTTGCCTTTGATATGCCATACGAGAATCTGGCGGCGGCGGCCTGTGTCCTTTGTGAATCTCCCACACCCGACAATCTCATCCTCAAGGAGACTTACGATCGTCTCCGCGTCTACCTTGATGGCGCTCTGCAACGACCCGAACTATCTCTTCGTCAGTACTTTGAGGCACCAGTTCCTATCGGTGGCGCGGATGACCTTTTCGCCATCCAGTACCTGCCGCTTTTCCTGTCCGACTCGGCCAGAGGGTGGCTCGAACACCTTCCGAGGGATAGCATCCACGACTGGGCCGACCTTCGTCACGCCTTCGTTGATAACTTCCAGGGAACCTACACCCGCCCGGGTAACTCCTGGGATCTGAAGAATTGCAAGCAGAAGCCCGGCGAGTCCCTCCGAGACTACATTCAGCGATTTTCGCGCAAGCGAAATGAGCTGCCCGACGTCAGCGACGATGACGTCATTAACGCCTTCACCTGCGGCACGACATCCAAGGCGCTCGTCCACAAGCTGAGGTGTAAAAACCCTCGGAAGGCACGCGCTCGTCCACCACGTTTGCCACCGGGGAGGAGGCTGTTCAAGCCAACTTCAATCGGGAGCAGGCCAAGGACAAGGAGAAGTCCAAGGTCGACCGAAGGAAAGACGACCGTCCCGATCGGCGACCCGACGGCCGGGATGGGAGAAGCAGAAGAACCGTCGGCAGGATGAAGAGTTCGTCGACGTCACCGACCGACCGCCTCAACCTCCCAAGAAGCCGGTCAACCACGACAACCACTTCGAAAAGATGCTCGACAAGACCTGCACCTACCATGCGACTCCCGTGACGCACCCTCTACAGGACTGCAACCTCATGAAGGCTTTCTTCAAAGGGTATTTTCGCCCTGACGCTCGTCCTCAGCAGAAGCAGTCCGATCCTTCGGCGAAGGAAGGGGAGGGTATCCCCGAAAGTACCTTCCCCGAGCCGGAAGACTGTCTGATAATCATTGGCGGGTCGGTGGCCTACGAGTCGCGCCGCCATGAGAAGCAAACGTGGCGGGAGGTCAACGTGACCGCTCCCGCTGTCCCTTCGTATCTTAAGTGGTCGGAGGCTTCGATCACCTTCGATAGGTCCGATCACCCCGACCATGTTCCTCAGCCCGAGCGCCTGCCCTTGGTGCTCGATCCGATAATCGACACCACCAGACTATCCAAGGTCTTCATGGATGAAGGCAGTGCCCTCAACATCCTCTACATCGACACGTTCAAGGCCATGAAGCTCTCGAGGTCCGACCTCCTCCCGAGCAACGTTTCGTTTCATGGCGTCATCCCAGGAGGTAGCGCCATACCCCTGGGTCGGATCACATTGCCGGTCACCTTCGGCGACCGCGATAACTTCAGAATGGAGAAGCTCACCTTCGAGGTGGTCGATTTCTCCGCTGTTTATCATGTCATCCTTGGCCGACCCGCCTACGCCAAGTTCATAGCGATCTCCAACTACGTCTACCTCAAGCTCAAGATGCCGGGGCCCAAAGGCGTCATCACTGTGGCGTCTCGCTTCAAACACGCTCTCGCGTGTGAGAAGCTACGAGCTGGCCGTCACCCTCGCGGGGCAGGCCCAGCTGGAGGAGATACGCCAGTCCCAGGTGTTCGCTGCGACGCTTGACTCCGAGCCTGCCTCCTTCACCTCGTTCGAGCCCGCCGACGACTATAAGGAGATCACCCTCGACGACTCCGACACCTCCAAAAAAGCTAGAATTGGGACCGCGCTCTTCGATGCATAGGAAAACGCGCTCGTCGATTTCCTCCGCCGGAATCGAGACGTCTTCGCCTGGGCACCATCTGATATGCCAGACATCCCCAAGGAGGTTGCCGAGCACTCTCTGCACATCGTTTTCGGCTCCCGACCGGTGAAGCAACGACTTCGACGCTTCGACGACGAGAAGCGCCACGCCATCGGCGAAGAAATCACCAAGCTGCTCGATGCCAAGTTTGTCAAAGAGGTCTACCACCCAGAGTGGCTGGCCAATCCTGTGATGGTTAAAAAGAAAAATGGGAAATGGAGGATGTGTGTTGATTACACGAGTCTCAACAAAGCATGCCCAAAGGATTCGTTTCCTTTGTCACGCATAGATCAGGTGGTCGATTCCATCGCAGGGTGTGAAACCCTCAGCTTCGTCGATGTGTACTCCGGGTACCATCAAATATCCATGCGAGATTCCGACCAGTCGGCCACATCATTCATCACACCCTTCGGCTCGTTCTGCTACGTCACCATGCCTTTCGGCCTCAAGAACGCCAGTGCCACGTACCAGTGCTGTATGCAAAAATGGTTCCACAGTCAGCTGGGTCGGAACCTGGAGGTCTACGTTGACGATATCGTCATCAAAACTCGGCAGGTGACCGACCTCATCAAGGATCTGAAAGAAACCTTCGTCAACCTCCGACAGTTTCGCATCAAGCTCAACCCCGAGAAGTGCGTTTTTGGCGTCCCCACTGGCAAGCTCCTTGGGTTCGTCATCTTCGAGCATGGCATCGAAGCCAATCCTGAGAAGATCGTCGCCATCCGCAACCTCGGGCCCATCAACAACATCAAGGGTGTCCAGAAGCTCACTGGGTGCCTGGCGGCTCTCAGCCGCTTCATCTCTAGACTGGGTGAGAAGGCTATGCCCCTTTACCGACTCCTCCGTAAGTCCGACCGCTTCTCCTGGACCCCCGAAGCCCAGGAGGCCTTCGAACAATTGAAGACCATGCTCTCTTCCCCGCCATCCTAACTTCACCAACCCCCGGTGAGCCGTTGCTATTCTACATTTCCGCCACCGCCAAGGTCATCAGCACGGTCGAGCGATCGGAGGAGGGTCGGGCCTTGAAGGTCCAGCGACCCGTCTACTTCATCAGCGAAGTACTCGCCGACGTTAAGACCCGATACACTCAAGTGGAGAAGCTGCTTTATGCGATCCTCATCACGAGTCGAAAGCTTCGCCACTACTTCGACAGCCACTCTATCCGAGTGGTGACGAGTTTTCCCCTCGGGGAGATCATCAACGGGAAGGATATGGTCGGGGGCATCGCCACATGGGCAATGGAGCTCATGGGTCACGACATCACCTACGTACCTCGGCAAGCCATCAAGTCCCAGACTTTTACCGACTTCATCGCCAAGTGGACCGAGGCGCAAGAGCCGTCGGACTCCATTGACCCCGAGCACTGGACCATTGTCTTCGATGGGTCGTGCCGACTCAAGGGCTCAGGGGCTGGCATCGTTCTCATCTCCCCCAAGGGAGAAAGTTTTGGTACGTTTTGCAGATTCACTTCCCGGCCTCCAACAACGCCACAGAATACGAGGCTCTGCTGCATGGCCTTCGCATGGCCATCACGCTCGGAGTCCGACGGCTTTACATCAAAGGTGACTCCGAACTCGTCGTCAACCAAGTCATGAAGGTGTCGAGCTGCCGAGATTCTAAGATGAAAGCCTATTGCCAAGAAGTTCGCAAGCTCGAAGACAAATTCGATGGGCTCGAGCTTCATCACATTCTACGCCGCGACAATGAAGCAGCCGACACCCTCGCTCGGATGGCCTCTGGACGAGATCCAGTTTCCGACGATATCTTCTTCAAAATCCTCACCAAGCCGACAATCAAGCTCAAGGACAATGTCGCCGACCCCCACGCTGTGGCCGCGATCGGGGAGCAGGTCTCGACCTCTGGGGTCGAAATCCTGGCCACCATCCCTGATTGGTCACAGGACATTTATGCGTATCTTCAGGATGGCACCTTGTCGTCCGACACCAACGAAGCCCGACGAATCGTGCGTCGAGAGAAAGCCTACACTCTCATCAGCGACGAGCTCTACAAGCGCAGTCCCAGTGGCGTCATCCAACGCTGCATCCCTCAGGCGGAGGGTCTACGTCTTGACGACATTCACTCGGGGACATGCGGGCATCATGTTGCCCCAAGGACCCTAGTCGGCAAAGTTTTTCGTCAAGGCTTTTACTGGCCTACAGCAGTCTCCGATGCGGAAAAGCTTGTACGCTCCTGCAGGGGCTGCCAGTTCTACGCCCGTCAGACGCACCTACCGACCCAGGAGCTTCAGACGATCCCGATCACCTGGCCGTTTGCGGTCTGGGGGCTCAATGTCCTCGGGCCTTTTCGCAAAGTGCTCGGGGGCTTTACCCACCTGTTCGTCGCGGTTGATAAGTTCACCAAGTGGATCGAAGCAAAGCCAACCCCTTGCATCAGTTCGGGTCGGGCCGTCGAGTTCATTTGCGACATCATTTTTCGTTTTGGGTTCCAAACTCCATCATCACTGACAACGGGACGCAATTCACCGAAAACGTTTTTCGGGAGTTCTGCGAGGAGCATCATATCCGGCTCGACTTCGCCTCTGTCGCCCACCCGAAGACTAATGGGCAAGTAGAACGAGCTAATGGCATGGTACTCCAGGGGCTGAAGCCTCGGATCTACGACTGCGTCGAGCAGTCCGCCGGGCGGTGGGCCCAACAGCTCCCGTCCGTGTTGTGGGGCCTGCGAACTACCCTCAACAGAAGCACAGGATTTACTCCTTTCTTCATGATGTTCGGGGCCGAAGCCGTTCTGCCGACCGACCTCGACTACGACTCCCCAAGAGTCAGAGCCTACGATGAGCAGAGGTCGAAAGAGGCGCGGAAGGATGCCCTGGACCAGCCGGACGAGGCGCGCGACGTGGCCATATTTTGGTCGGCCAAGTACCAGCAAAGCTTTCGACGACTACACGCTCGACGCGTCAAGGGTCGAACCCTCGGAGTCGGCGACCTTGTGCTCAAGAGAGTGCAAGACAAGCGAGATCACCACAAGCTATCTCCTCCATGGGAAGGCCCGTGCGTAATCAAGCGAGTTTTAAAGCCTGGCACATACAAGCTGGCGACATAGGACGACGCTGAGCTTGTTCACGTCTGGAATATCAAAAATTTGCGTCGTTTTTACGCATAATAAAGTTGTTTGATCTCTATGCATCCTGTTCATATCTCATCCACTAACTATGTCTTTCACAGAGAAGCGCAGTCTGCTCGACTACACTCCTCCGCCCGGGGGCTATCACAAGAGTCCTACTCGAGGATCGGAACGACCGACCTAAGGATCCAAAGGTCCTGTGCCTTGTTATCATTAAACTAAGGCTCGACGCCTACCACGTTTCTCGGGGATCGACCCCCCGGCTTGTGACTCGCTACACGAGTGACTCGGCCTAACTTTTGCGGACTATGAGCATTCTCGTTCAAAGCAATCCTCGCGGCTAACGGTCCGACCCGACGTCGGTGACGCTCTAAGGTCCGAGTCCGACACTCGACCCTACGGGCTATACCCGACCCAACCGCCTGACCAATGCCCAATGGAACGCAAAGAACAATGCGAAACGCTTGATGTTAGAAAGAGTCAGAAACATAAAACAACTTCACGAAACAAGTTTACGGGTACCACTACAAGTTACAAGCCAGAATATCTAAAGGGGAGGCAGACGGCCGAAGCCCTCCTTCATCAAGGTCGGCCGAAGGAAGCAGCTGATGATCTCCTGCGCCTGAGGCTTGGAGTCTTCAAAAAGCTTCGTCGACGCTTCATCTGACGTCCCCGAGGCAAAACCCTCGGCAATGCGCCCGACGTCAGCGTCGAGATAATGGGACCGAAGGTGCGCCAACGTCAACGACGCTCCGTCCCGCAGGGCGACGAGCAACTCGGTGCGAATCAGCCCCGGCAGCATCTCCAGCACTCGGGATGCCCGATCCACCGATGTGCTCAGGTCCTGAGTGTCGTCGAACACTTGGTGCACCAGCGTCCGAAACGACCAAAGCAGCCTCCGGAGCTCCACGGACACGCCTGCATCTCAAAATTTTAGGGACCAGTCTCCCTAACAAATTAACAAGCACACTTGTTACTTACTCTCATGACTTTTTTATGCGCAGCCTCAGTGGCCAACCGCTCGTTGGCCAGGTCCTGTTGAAGCTGAGCCGTCGATGCTTCTAGCGAAGCAGACAGCTTCTGCACCCTCGCCAGTTCCGCCATGCACTTCCTCACCTCGGCGTCCAAAACGCCGAGGCGAGCCTCCAAAGTGTCACGGCTTTCCAGAGCAAGGCGGCACAGCTTCTCCGACCGCTCCAACGCGCCGTCGGCCGCCTCCTTGGCCTCCTCGGCCAAGCGTGTTCGGTCCTTCAGCTCTCGGATCTCCCGAGCGCTACGGCCGGTCCCCTCCTAGAGTTCTGCGTAGTCTAATGCGTCAGCAAGAAACAACCGGATGAACATTCTTGTTAGCCAGTAAACTATAAAACTATTTACTTGCACAGGTCTGGCGTAACATCCCGACCTCCTCGCCGAGGCTCCTCCTCTCGATGTGTAGCCGAGTGATTTCCATTTGGAGCTCCTGGCTATCTCTTTTGAAGCCCTCGGCGCGTCTTTCAGCATTCCCGAGGGCGAGGAGTCGGTCGGCGGCCAATCTTTTGGCCTCATCCCGCTCGTCGCGGGTCCGAGCAAGCTCGCGGCGCAACGCCTCGACCTCCGACTGGACGAGACCTTGTGGAGGCTGGCGAAGCGCCCTCTCAAGGGTCCCCTGCGAGACCCGCCAATCAGGTTCGTGTATAATTCTGAAAATATGAAATATTAAAACTTACCTGGCAGAGCGCTCCATATAGATCGGCCATGGTCTCCTGGAACTCCTCCAAGCACTCTTTGGCGCTTTGCATATGAGTGAGCACCGAGGAGACCCATTCGCCCCCCGAGCACACCTGATTGGAGGTTCGAGGACCAGGCGCCGGCTGGCGTCTCGACGAAGTGGATGGAGAGGGATCCGGCCTCCGCCTCAAGATCTGGGGCCGCCTCGGGTCCACCCGCTGCGCAGAAACCTGCGCCGTCACCACTAACACCGCTGAAGTGGCTCTAGGGGTCAGCGGCAGTACAGGCACTGCTGGCGTTGAAGGCTCCCTCGGAGCCGACGGCGCGGTCTCTTCCCTCGTCCTCGCGTCAGGGGACGGCCCGGCCTGTCTCTCTGTTAGAACGACGGCGCTCGGAGGCACCGTCGTCTCCTCCCCGACTTCCACGTCCCCGGCGACAGGACTCAGGGGCAGTGGAATATCAACCCCGGCCCCAGTGACCATGGGTTGTTCCTCATCCCTCCCGGCTTCCTCGCTCGGGAGTCCATCCTGGCCACCCTCGGCCTCGACGCTCGGGGGGCTGCGCCCTCTCTTCCCCCCGCTCATCTGCGGTCTCGGCCGCGGATGCCACGCAAGGAGGGGGCGGCGAAGAATGCAACGCCGGCTGCGCCAATCCCGCAGCAGGCAACCCTTCCTCGGACGCGCCCCCCCGCCGCGAGGGCCTGCGGCGTGGCAAGAGAAGAAGGGGCTCTACAAAACACGACCAAAATTCTGGTCACTTCACGACATCAGGTAAAATATCTGATTAAATTAAAATGCAGAAACTCACCGGCGCGACACACGTATGGAAAAGGGAAGACTCCCGCCAGGCAAAGTTTGTCCGACCCCGGCGACCGCGGACATGGTCGAAGTCGGGGGGAGAGCAGAGGAACCAGCTTCCTCCATCCTCAGCTTCTTCGCAGGCGGCCCCTCGGCGCTCTCCACCTCCCTCGCCCTCTGGCGACGAAGGCGCTCCATGAGCGGCACGTCGTTCGACGAGTCGGAGCCCGACAGAGCGACAGCCAAGGTTGCCCGTGCCGAGCTCGAAGCTGGCACCTTTCCCGACACAGCTGCGGCAAAGGACCGTCGGGCTGGGGGAGGCGACCAATCACCCCCAGTGGACGGTGACGACTAAGACTCGGAGGAGGAAACCTCCTGAGCCGGTGCAACGGTCGAAGCAGTCGGCGCAGCAACCGGAGCGGTCGGCATCGCGACCAACACTTCCGGAGTGGCGACAGCCACAGCCAGAGCAGTCGGCGTCATGGCAGGAGTTGCAGACACCAGCCACGCCGAAGGCTCGGCGACGGCAACATCGAGGATGACCCCTCTGCCCGAAGACTCGGCACCCGACACTGCCAGGATGCCGACCTCTTCAGCCGGCACTACCACGGGCAATGGAGGAACGCCCTCCTGCAAAACACAGATAAGCGCTCCAATTTCGCCAATACATTATTCACTAATAAATGCAGGCAAAATGACTTACCATTCGACCCGCCTGATGCTCGGCGTCCAGAGGGGCCGGTACTTCGCTCGCATCGGCGAGAGCGTTACCCTTCAGTAGGCGTGAGAGGTGTTGCCTCACGCCATCCTCCGACAGTTTCGACTGCAAGATCTCCCGCATCGTGTCGAACCGCCCGGTGTACTCGCACATGAGCCGGGCGAGGAGGCGGAGCGGTTGAGTGCGGTGCCGGACGAAGGTGTCCACCAATCGCGCCCCGATCAGGCCCGCGTCGCTCAGCTTGGCCATCCGGACGAGCAAATCTTCGATGCCGACCTCCTGCGCGTCGCTGAGCCCGGCGTTCCACGAGTCCAGGACCGCCGGCGGTTCAAGATCGAACGCCGGCTGTTCGGGGGCGGTGTTCTCAATATAGAACCACCCCCATGTCATCCCTTCAAGGAGTCCCTCAACGAAATGTTGAAGTACTCCTGACGATTGTTTCGAAGACAAATCCCTGCCCCGCCGACGGCGCGGACCACGTCGCCTTCCTTCTGAGGCTGCACGCGAAAGAAGTACCTCCACAAGTTGAAATGGGGATCAATCCCCAAGTAAGCCTCGCACAGGGTGACGAAGGCCAAGATCTGCAAGAAGCCGTTGGGGTTGAGATGATGAAGACGCACGCCGTAGTACTCCAGCAAGCCGCAGAAGAAGTTCAACGACGGCAACATCAAACTACGCTCGTGGAACTCGACGAAGCTAACGATCTCGTTGGCACAAGGTGATGGAACGGCCTCGCGGTACGCCGAACGCCATCGGCCCGTATCCCTTGGAGGGAGCACTCTAAGCCCCACCGAGGCGGTGAGGATGCTCTTCGAGACGGTGGACGCTTTCCACTGGGCGGCCATGAAGACGGAGGCGAAGACGAAGACGGAGACGAAGATGAAGAGCAAGCGCAAGGAAGACGAAGGAGCACTACGCGTGAGAATTCGAAATCAAGATGACAAAGACTGGAGGACGAACCACCCTTCTTATAGACGCCAATGCGCCGGTTCGACGCACCACGATCGTCGACGCCACGAACCGACGCATCGACCCGCACTCACTGGCGAGTGGGTCTGAAAGTGCTCCCAGTGGGCGCTTGAATCGAAGCACACCGAAGAGTCCTCACCCAGACGCCGATAGGCGGGCCCACGAGCCGCCCTCAAAATTTAAATCGACGCGAAGAAGGCAGTGCGGCATTAACATGCACTTAATGTCTGGCAACTGCACTTCTGACGGGACGTGTGCAGCGTGAACCGTCGCACTTTACTGGCCGTGCGATAGGCCAATCCAACCGTTCGGAGCAAACGACGGTTACAATTCCAGGATGCTGCATCCGATGTCCACCTGGAGGTAGCAGAGCCGTACGATCGTTGGGATCATAACCAACGAACCGTTACTAACGCCGTGAACTGATTCACGGGTCGGGACAAGCGAGAGGTTGGGCGAACCTCTGACTGGCTCGACAGTTGCCAGGAACGCTGATCATGGGAAGACTGGTCAGACCAGTCCATCCTAAGCGTTATGCCGATCATGAGCAAAGACCGGCCAGACCGGTCCTATCTAGCCATTCTTTCTGGCATCATGCTAATGACAAAAATTAGCTTCTGACCGACCTCAGCGGTCGAGAATTGGCTTCACGACGCTTCAACCCACGACCGACCCTTCGGGTCGCTCGGGGGATCAGGGCTACGCCCTACGGGCGCGCTCGCGCGCCCCGTAGGATCAACCATCAGCGAGTGATGGTCTGCACGACGCTTCGGCCCACGACCGACCCTTCGGGTCGCTCGGGGGCTCGGAGGCTACGCCCTACGGGCGCGCTCGCGCGCCCGTGCAGGATCAAAGCAGACTTCGAAGACGGACAGCCCAGCGCCGCCTCAACAGAGGTCGCTAGCGGCGCAGGACTCGGGGGCTACTATCGGGATAGTATACTCCGGGTACCTACGGATCAACTTCTACAACGCGGCCCACCTACGGTCCGCGATTCAATAGTCCACCGAGAACTTCACAAAGGCGGCCCAGCCTCAGCGGTCGGGAAGCCTCGTCAAGGCCAAAGACGGAGGCGTAATCGTTCCGACCCCCAGGGGTCGGGACTCGAGCTATCGGGATCCTAGCGGTCGGGACTCGTCCGCTGACCACTGGGAAGCAGTTATCACTCCAGCAAACATGCCGATTCAGAATCCCTAGCGATGTGCAGTTACGCGAAGAGGATAAGCATTTCGGAAGATTTCGTAACTACCTGGTTGAACGAGAAACAACCCTTCAGACGATAAAGCTGAACAGTAAAGCAACCCTGTTCCCTCTCAGTGAACAAGAGTACGAACGGGAGGCACCGATCGTATGGCCCGAACGCCAGGGAGTATGATTCTCTGAAGACCGTGACCCCACCTGTCAAGATCCGTAGGCGACAAGATGCTCAAACTATGGTCCGGTCACCTCAACCATGGTTCGGTCAAGACGACTCAGGTCCGGCCCTATATAAAGGGCACCCGGGAAGAAGAAAAAAAGAAGCAAGATACGAGATGCGCGACAGACACATAGAGCAACAGTGACAATCACCACCTGTAAACCACCCCCACCACGCGAGCTTGGGACTCTCGGATCCATCCGGAGCCCTTCCGCATTGTACTCTCGTGTTCTTGAGATTTATACGATTGATCTCTTGTCCCTGGACATAGGGTATTACGCCTCGAGGCGGCCTGAACCAGGTTAACCTTTGAGCCTCACCTGTAGACTAGGCCATTCGATTCCGAAAACGCACGATCCCCTGTCCGATCGTATAAATTTATGCCGGTGTACGAAACACCGACAACACCGACAACATATAACAGACACAGTTGACATGTCATATAAAAATAAAAAAATCTATATCCTTACTCAAGCTTGTAAGTCCTGCAAATATGCACTTTTCTTATCAATCCGACCTTTCATTCCCATAATCTCTGTTTGCAAAATGCGCATAAATAGCATAAATAAAATATACAGAATACAAAATAGAACTGCAAGTGATTACAGATTGTTGAGGCAAGGAGCAGAACCTTCAATTCTTCAACTTTCATACTCTTCGTAGGAAAGCGTTTCCACAATATTTTCTTCTTGTCTTCAGAAATAATTTCAAGACATTAGGACATTCAGCTTATTACAAAAATAATTTCAGTAAAAGAAATGGTAACTGTATTCTTCCACTTAGTGTATTTAACAAATTGATATGTTAATCCCATAAAACGTTGTAAATAACATCACTACGCAATGCACAAATATTCGTAAAAGATGGTGAGAACAGAATTGACACACTACAAAAATCCTTTAATATATGACGATTTTCTTGTGACGTATATAGAAATCATCATAAAAAGGTTACATCTATGATGAATTGTGAATTTCATCACAGATATTTGTCAGAGTGAAAAAATAAATTGTCATAGATTTAACATGATGAAATCTTCCCCTTTTTTCTTTACCTGCACATAAGAAGGAAAGCAGAGACTCGTATAAGAAGATTGGAAATCCAAAATGCAACAACAGATTGAATGAAACCATTCGTAAATCCATGATGCTCGGAAGTTGCATTAGCCGGATGCACTCCTCCTGGCCGCTTGGAAGCCGTGTCCTGAGAGACACACAAAGAGAGAGAGAGAGAGAGAGAGAGAGAGAGAGAGAGATGTAAGTACCAGAGGATGACGAGATTGGAGGCGAGGGCGCGCCGAAGGGGAACGCATGATGGTGTCTGGGACTGCATGTTGGGGTCACGGAGGATCTCAATGGGTGGGCGCGGCGTCGAGCTACCACGACCAAGCTATTTGTTGGTCGAGGCCACCGCGCCGTCAGCCTATAGCTCTGGAGTCCGGTGTCGTCCCGGTGACGACCACACGGTGAGGGCGACAGGAGGAGCTTGGGATGACGGAGGCAGGCACCGGCGAGAAGAGAGGGTGCGTAGGACCCTCAGTCCGTGCACCAGCGGAGAAGAGACAGCTTTGGGTCGGGGGGTTAGAAGAGGCGGACGTGTGGGAGGAGAGGGGAGTCGGCTACACGGGAGGGGAGGCGATGTTATGGAGGGAGGAGAGGGGGCAGGGAGTGGAGGTGGCTGCGGGAGAGGAAGCCGCGGGGAGCCTGGGGCATTCAGGGAGCCGAAAAGCTAAAAAATGAAAAACTGAAAAAACAAAGTTCTAAAAAACTTGTTTTTTAATGCTGAAAAGCTAGCTTTTGCAGAAATGAATGAAAAGCTGAAAAGCTCTCAGCTCATGGAGAGCTGTTTTTTTAGCTTTTGGTATGAAAAAAGCTAAATATATATTTCAAAATCTAATATTCAAATTTTATCAGCCAGTTTTTCAAAAAACATAAAAGCTTCAGCTCAAACAAAAATAACTTTAGTTTCCTAGGGAAATAAAGGTGGCGTCAGGACATTTCAGTTTTTTTCTCTTTCTTGTCTCTCTCTCTCACCTTTCTGTTAACTCATCCATCACCTTTCTCTACTCACTCATACTCCTCTCTCTCTCTCACACACACACACTCTCAACGCAAGGGTGGGACATCAGCAGTGGCCGCGCACGGACAGCTTCGACATCGAAATCGACAGGGCACATCCACTGGTTTGGCTTCTCGGCCAGATGGACAGGGCATGATGACTACGATGGCTTCACCACCAGATCGGCAAGGCATGGCGGCTGCGACGGATCAACAGGGAACGGCGGCTGTGACGGCTTTGCGGCCGTAGTCGATAGGGTGCGACGGCTTCACGGCCAGATCGACAAGGCGCGGCTGCTGCGACGGCTTCACGGCTGGAGTCACGGCAAGAATCAACAGGGCCCGGTTGTGGCTCGTGGCCAGAGGTGCGGCAGCGTGCGATGGCAATCTCCTGCGGTGGTGCGGTGCGGCTGTAGCTCAAGCAGGCGGCAATGACTGGTGGCGCACAGCGGGCTAGCGAGCGGTGGGCTGGTGCAGTGCATCGGCGGGCAGAGGCAGTGGATGGTAGGCAGCAGCTGGCGTCGGCGTGTGACGGCATGCGAGCAGGGCCTGCAAATGAGACGGGTTAAAATAGTGTTTTTAGTTGGGTTTACCAAAGGATTGTTTTAGTTGGGTTTACCAAAAGATTGTTTTAGGTGGGTTGAAAGGGATTTAAAAAATATGCGAGTTGAGTCGAGTTGGGTATAAGTAAATATGGGTTAAAATATATTTTTTTAGTTGTTAATATAATTATATTGTTTTTTTATTCTTTTATAAGTTTTAGACTTTCAGTTGATTATTTAATATGCAGTTGTGCATGTTTCATATATAGATTAGATGGAATTGAGTTTAAATTAGCTAGCGAGTTAAAGTGGGTTGGGTGAAGTCTCTAATTTCTTGACTGAGATTGAGTTTAGAAAATATAAAGTATAACAATAAAGTGATTTGAGTATGGAGTGGGTTCTCCCCCGTTAGCAGGCCTACATGCGAGGCAATCGGCGGTGGGCTGCGGTGGGTGTCCAATGGCAGGCAGGTTCCGCGGCTGCCTACGTGGGGCACTGGTAGCCAGGCGGCGAGCTCATTGGCGGTGAGTAAAAGTGGGTGCTAGACATCAAATTGACGGTTGACGATAGGGGAAGACAGTGGGTTGCGGGCTCCACTGTTTTTATTCTTTTAATCAGACAAGCACAGTTTCCCTAAGAATATTTTTTAAGGAAAATTTTCATTCTCTACGGTTTTATTGGAAAAAACGTATGGTACAATTATTTCTCGTCAAAATCTTTACATGCAAACTTTCCCTTAACTGTTTCGTAGGAAAATTGTTTCCATTTTCAACCTTCCCTTCCACAGTGTTGTGCCATCCTACCAAAGGAGCCGGCCCAACAAGATTCCATCCCTCTACTGGCCGTGCCTTGGAGTAACTCCTCGGCATGGTTCAGCTGACCCTGCATGCTTTTGCAGACCGTGCCTTTAGGCTAACCACAATGTTTATTTCAATTTGATACATAAGCATGAATTCACTACAAAGTGATATTTTGTTGTTGCCTCTTTCACAATATTGAAGTTAACTTCTAGATTAAAATATTTATTTGAACATTGTCTCTTTTTTCTTATGGCTAGTCATTTGCATAGCAAAATAATATTCTAATAGTTTATGACTTGACAATAGCACTATGAACAATTTTTGTTATTTTTTTCTAATCGCTCATTTTCACAATATGTATGTTAAATTTTAAAAAATATTTAATTGTTTATGACTCACTTTAAGTACACATTGTGGATGCCTTTAGAGCATCCACAATGTTCTACCGAATCGAACCATAGTCTGACGTGGTGGTTCGGTGACCGAACTATGCATACTGCGGGGTGCGAACCGAGCAAGGAGAGAGAAAAAAAATTGACACTTCCATCTGATTGGAACCGTAGCGAACCGAGGGCAATAAAAAAAATGAAAGTACACGAGAGAAAGAGAGACGCGCTCTGGCCGGAAAAGGATTATAGCTAATTTTTTTATTATAAAATTGGGACCCATCAATCGATATTTACACCGTCGAACCAAGCTAAGGTTCGATTGTTACACGATTTGATAGTCGAATCAGCGCCGCTGGTGCTCTTACAGATCGTGCCCTTAAGTAGCTTGTGCCAGGCGGCCGAAAGCTATACCAGCACCTCACCTAGTATCAGATAGCTATCGTCGGCACCAGCTCTAGGCTCGGCCATAGATAAGCGAATTTTTTTAATATCATCTGTAGTCAGGTGTTATTTGAGAGCTGTTGAATCTAACAGAACATATCAACGGTTCAGATTTACTCTGACTCGAACTCACGAGTTTTGTTTGCAAAAGGATCTATTTGTCATAGACCTAGTTTGCATCACTTGATTGCATGGTAATGCTGATTTTTTTTAGGGGCCATAATGGCAACTACCTGGGCTCACCTTAGAGAGAGGCTCAAAATTTTTTATACATGTTGATGAGGACATCTCTTCATTGGATACATATAACATTTCTTCATCTACTATAAATAGTCCGATCATAAAAGCTCGTGTACAATAATTAAATTTAGAGTTGAGCTCGTTTTTAAACACACATCTTCTTTCCTTGAGAATAGATTGCTACCTAATGAATTTATAAATATTGAAGAGGGTCAAGGAAAGTATGAAGAAGGACTTGGAGAAGCTCAAAACCAGCGAGGCACGTTGAATCCTGAAGGAGATTCAATTCAACTCGGAGTCGAGTTGTCTCTGGGTTCAAAGAATAATCTGCAGTAAAATAGACATCCAGATCGCATACAGGATCCGTTTTAGACGTTCTAGATATATATGAAATGCTAAGAAGATAACCTTTCCAACGGCACCGGCCTCATCTCCAAATTCTATCGGAGTCATTAGGAATAGTTAAAATAAAATGACATCCAAAAACTGCTTTGATGCTGCGACACTATCTTTTGCCTTTCGGACCGTGTATCTTTCTAAGGTCCATTAGTATTAGGGTTTGCCTCTAAGAATGTCCTAAACTCTATATAATCAGTAGCCGCCATCACTAGGGTTAGGTTTTGATTAGTTTTCATCTGTTTTCAAATAGTTTCGCCGTTTGACGGTTTGTTGGTTTTTCAAATTCTTGATTTAATTCAGATTTTGTAATTGAGTTGTGTTCTTCCTTATTCTTGCTTGTGTTCTTCGATTCGCAGGCTAGGATTAGCCTTCTTAGTAAGGTCAATCGTGTGTGCACAGTTGATAACCGAAGAAGAAGTGGTGCTGCGATTGCGCGGTTCGAATCGTGTTGATTTGAGGCCAGATCGATTGTGCGTTGTATCTCCACCAAATCGAGGGTTACTACGATCTAACGGAAGATCAGAAACCATCTATGCATCAAATGGTAATAAGAGCTTCAGGTATACCGCATATCTATCCTGATTGATTTTACATTCATCCTATAGTTCATAGAAAAGCCGCAACATAAAAAAAGTAGATCGTTAAGTATTCTTCTATCTAAGCTGTGTTTAGCATTTGCACAATTTTATTTCAGAGTCCGTAGTATTGAGTTGGTGTGCTTAGTTGATCGTTAGGTGTGCTCAATCCAAAAATCTTTTTGCATCCAGGTGTTTTTCTTCGTCGTTCATCTGTTTTTGTGTTCAATCTATCATTGTGTCACATCTGTTATTTGTTTCTTTTGCAGCGAAATTTTATCCCACCCACTCAGCCTATATTTTTTATCACAAACAGATCTACCCTTCATAGATCCACCTTTCCATCATTCGCTGCTAAATCATCCACAAAATCACCGCCCGATTGCATCCCGAATGCATTTCATACCCTCTAAAAATATATCTCGGGCACCCTTCAGTAAAACGGGCATAACTTTTGCATACGAACTCGAGAATCGGGCGCATTTTTTTTCAAATTCTCAGAACGAAAAGACGCATCTGGCTCTCCCTGATTTCGTCGGTGTTCGAAAAACTTTTAAGGCCACATGGCCACTGGAAGTGGACCTTTGTGAATTTATAAGATTTTTCATGCAATTTCGGACACTTTTTCCACAGAACACATCCTTCATTGGATTGGTCTAAAACTTTTTGGTGTTTCTGTTTTTTGTGCCTCTGAAAAAGAAAAATAGTGAAAATTCAAAAGAATAATAAAAAAAGTGACATCATCGAGGTGACATCACTGTCTTGTGTTATATCATGCTGATTGCTGATCTTTGGAGCCGCGTCTGTTGCTGATCTTTGTGTCTTATCATTGTTTGCATTTGGATTTTTCAAAAAATTCAACCAGCAACTAGAATTACATACTTGGAACACTTATTTAACATTACTATCTGTTATAAAATTGTATTTCATTAATCATTATTAATTTAGCCCTCCAAGCTCCACATATCCACCCCCGATAAGCACTGTATTTGACCCTGTAATTGTGGAATTACGACTCTCTGGTCTCTCCTGTCACCGGTTGTACCATCCTTTGCCTTGCATTGGTAAGAACCTTGTAAGAACTTGGTAAGTCGTTTTCTTTTGCAGATCTGCTACCACAGATTCTACACCGCCATAGTGTAGGGATAATATCTTGCTTTGCTTCTTTGTTGTTTCTAACCATGGTAGGAAAGGATATGTCTGGAAGTGACACGGCTAAAGCTTCTGAAGCTGCCAACTCTCCAAATGACTTTGCTGAATGTTCAGTCAAAATCAACTTGCTGACACTCTTGCTAAGTCCGATTAGATAATGATCGAGCAATTCAATGCAATGGAGATGCTCTTCCGGACATCAAACCGAGAATTCCAACGTCTCTCAACTTGTATGAAAACCCTTGAGAGACGTCAACCACAATAGAGAGAGGAAGACGAAGAGAAAGTTAATGATGAGAGCAACGATGAGGATAACGTTGACAACGATAGAGAAAAATAAAACAGATTTCACGATCATCAACACCGTAACCGCTAAGGTATGGGAGGTAATGAACATCGTGCTCTTTACGAACCTTTCGCTAAAATTACGTTTACCATCCCACCATTTTCTGATAATTATGATGCTGAAGCTTATCTTGATTGAGAGATGGTTGTAGGGAAAAAAGTTACATCTCACTTAGTTTCTGAACAATATAGAGTTAGACAAGCTACTAGTGAGTTTAAAGATTTTGCTTTACTACGGTGGACTGATCTTTACAAAGCGCATGTACAACTTGATAATTAGGATAGATTGAAAGATTCTATGCGTAACCGTTTTGTTCCTCCGTCCTATCAAAGATATTTGCGTAAAAAATTGCAATGCTTAGAACAATATGATAAATTTGTTCATGAATATTATGCTGAGTTGCAAAAGGGTATGATGCGTTGTGAG
Organism: Zoysia japonica; assembly: GCA_001602275.1. NCBI lineage: Eukaryota > Viridiplantae > Streptophyta > Magnoliopsida > Poales > Poaceae > Zoysia > Zoysia japonica. The sequence continues at coordinate 1,282,394 of BCLF01000052.1, read as the reverse complement.
ATAGTAGAGGACATTGAGGATACTATTTATCATTTTTATGGTGAGTTGCATTGTGAAATTTAGGACATTATTGATTTATATAGATTATAATACTATCGAGCAATTGTTCCACCTTACTGTGCTAGCAGAAAAAGAATTGCACGGACGGCAACTCCAGAACAACAGTCGTATATACACTCCACGGTCGACGTTTCCTTCTCCTTCGACCACACGTACGCCACCACCATCGAGTAGGACGCTTTCCACCACCTCCAACACTGCAACAGCACCCAAACCAGCCCCTTCAGCGCAATTTTCGGACTCGAGTAAGCCTTCTTTGGAGGTACGCAACAAGAGTACATCTTGCAGTACCTTTACAAGACGCTCCTTCAATATAAAGTGCCATAGATGCCACAGCATGGGTCGTATGCAGCGAGATTGCCCAAGTCAGCGGGCATAGGTTGCTACTGTAGATGGAGGATACATAAGCACTTCGGATGTTGAGGATGAAGAATACGATGATAAGATTCCTAACAATGATGATGGCCAAGTATTTGGTGCTGATGATACTTCGGCCTACTGGACCATCATTTTCCAACGAGTGATATTCGCACAGGTACACCTTGATAAGATTCAACGCCATAATTTGTTTCAGATTTACTTTGTGATTAAGAACCGACGTGCACGCGTGATCATTGTTGGCGGGAGCTGCAACAACTTAGCGAGTACTAATTTGATCACTAAACTTGACTTGCCAACACGGCCACATCCACATCTCTACCATATCCAGTGGTTAAACGACTCCGGTAAGGCAAAGATAACGAAAACTTATTCGAGTTCCTTTCTCCATTGGCATCTATGTTGATTCTGTGGATTGTGATGTTGTACCTATAAAAGCTTATTCATTCTTATTGGGTTGTCCATAGGAACATGATAATGATGCTATCCACTATGGTAAAAGTAATAAATATACTTTCGTGCATAAAGAAAAAAAAATTACATTACTACTTTGACCCCTGCTGAAATTGTACGAGCTGATAGGGATAGTATTGATAATGACAAGAAAGAATAGCCTCCCTACACCTGAAAATCAGCAAGCACTAAAATTGAAAATTCTTATAATGCTTGCAAGAAAATCTGATCTTGCTGAAATTTATGATAAAAATACTTCATGTTATGCATTGGTATGCAAGGATGCGTTGTTTTTACTTGAGGACATTGCTTCTTCTTTGCCTGCACTTGTTGCTAACTTTTTACAGGAATATCATGATATTTTTCCACACGAGATACCTCCAGGACTGCCACCCATTTGAGAGATTGAGCACCAGATTAATTTGATTCCTGGAGCGAGCTTGCCAAACCGCACCGCCTATAGAACCAACCTCGAGGAGACTAAAAAAATTCAGCGACAAGTTCAAGACCTTTTGGACTGCGGGTATGTACGTGAGAGCCTTAGTCCTTATGTCGTTCCTGTTATTTGGTTCCAAATAAAAATGGTTCTTGGCGAATGTGTGTTGATTATAGAGCCATTAACAATATCACCATTAGATATCGTCATCCTATTCCTAGACTAGACGACACACTTGATGAATTATGTGGTTCTTTAGTTTTCTCTAAAATTGACTTGCAAAGTGGATACCACCAAATATGAAGGAAATTGAGTGATGAATGAAAAATTGCTTTGAATACTAAATTTGGATTGTATGAGTCATTAGTAATGCTTTTTGGATTGACTAATGCAACTAGTACTTTCATGCGTTTGATGAATGAAGTCTTACGTTCTTTCATTGAAAAATTTGTGGTAGTTTACTTTGATGATATCTTGATTTATGGTAAATCAATGAATGAACATTTATCTCATTTGCGTGCTGTTTTTTATGCTTTGAGAGATGCACGTTTGTTTGGTAACCTTGAGAATTGCACCTTTTGCACGGATTCAGTCTCTTTTCTTGACTATGTTGTTACTCCATAGGGAATTGAAGTTGATGATGCTAAGATAAATGCGATCAAGAATTGGCCCACGCCCACAATGGTTTCACAAGTGCAGAGTTTTCTTGGACTTGCTGGACTTTATCGCCGCTTTGTCCAAGATTTCAGCACCATCGCCTCTCCAATGAATGAGTTGACAAAGAAGAGTGTTGCATTTCGTTGGGGTCACACACAAGAGGAGTCCCTTGCCACTTTGAAGGACAAGCTTACACATGCACCGCCGCTCCAACTTCCGAATTTTGGTAAGACTTTCGAACTTGAATGTGATGCTAGTGTAATTGGCTTTGGTGGTGTGTTGATGCAAGAAGGTAAGCCCATTGCTTATTTTAGTGAAAAGTTGAATGGCCCTTTTCTTAATTACTCCACGTATAATAAGGAATTGTATGCTTTTGTACGATACTTAGAAACATGGCAACATTATTTGTGGCCTAAAAAATTTATCATTCATTCTGATCATGAGTCACATAAGCATATTCGTAGCCAAAATAACTTGAACCGTAGACATGCTAAGTGGATTGAATTTATTGAATACTTTTCTTACATCATCAAACATAAGAAAAGGAAGGATAATGTGATTGCTGAGGCTCTGTCTAGACGATATGCTATGCTGTCCCAACTTGATTGTCAAATTTTTGGACTAGAAAAAATTAAGCAACAATATGTGTTAGATGCTGATTTTAAAGATGTGTTTCTACATTGTCGTGAAGGTAAAACTTAGAACAAATTTGTGCTTAATGATGGCTTCCTTTTTAAGCCAACCGTCTTTGCCTTCCAGTTGGATCCGTTCGTCTTTTGTTGTTACAGGAGGCGCATGGAGGAGGATTGATGGGAACTTTGGAGCGAAGAAGACGGAAGATATTTTGGCCACACATTTCTTTTGGCCAAAGATGAGACGTGATATTGAACGCTTTGTCGTCCGCTGCACTACATGTCAAAAAGTTAAGTCACGACTAAACCTACATGGTTTGTACATGCCTCTTCCCGTCTCTTCTATTCTTTGGGCCGATATCTCTATGGATTTCATTTTGGGATTGCCTAGGACCAAGAGGGGGAGAGACATTATTTTTGTGGTAGTAGATCGCTTTTCTAAGATGGAACATTTTACACCATCTCATAAGACCGATGATGCTATGCATATTGCTGATCTATTCTTTAGAAAAATTGTTCATTTGCATGGTATGCCTTCTGCTATTGTTTCAGATGGTGATACAAAATTTTTGAGTCACTTTTGGCGCACTTTATGAAAAAGTTGGGAACAAAGTTGTTTTCAACTACATGTCACCCACAAACTGATGGACAAATCGAGGTAGTGAACCGTACATTGTCTACAATGCTACGTGCTATTTTAAAGAAAAAAATGAAGATGTGGCAAGAATGTTTGTCTCATGTGGAGTTTGCATACAACCGAGCGGAACACTCCATCACTAACGTAAGTCCATTTGAGGTAGAATGTGGCTTTAACCCTCATGCTCCAATTGATCTTTTGCCTTTGTCTTTAACGAAAGAGTTCATAACAATGCAAAGGCGCGTGCTGATTTTATTCTCAAGATGCATGAAACGAGTAAACAAAATATTGAAAAGATGAATGAGAAGTATAAAATTGCTGGTAGTAAAGTAGACATGAAGTTAAATTTGTACCAGGTGATTTGGTTTAGTTGCACTTGAGAAAAGATAGATTTTTGGAGCTAAAAAAAATCTAAATTGATGCCTAGAGCTGCTGGTTCTTTTAAGGTAATTGAGAAGATTAATGATAATGCATATAAACTTGAGTTACCTCCCGAGTTCGGGGTTAGTCCTACGTTCAACATTGCCGATTTGAAGCCATATTTGGGAGAAGAAGATGAGCTTGAGTCGAGGATGATTCCAATTCAAGAAGGGGAGGATGATGAGGACATCCCTTCATTGGATACACAAAACATTCCTCCACCTACTATAGATGGTCCAATCACAAGAGCTCATGTGGAATCACATACACATCACATGTATATGTATGTAGCAGGCCAGCCCAATATCATAGGAGGTAGAAAAAACCCAAATATGAAGGAGCACAACGATCTTTCTCCTGTACGCCTCCGTGTCTGGGCCGAACTTGAGCGTACAACATCAGTTTCTCCATCTTTTTCTCCAGCCATGGTGCTCTGCCTCCCTTCCTCTTTGTGATATTTGAATAACCGCCACTGGGAGTCCCTCCTTGTTGGTGTTCTGACCACCGGCACAGAAAAATTTACGTAATCGGAGGGGATATGGTGCACTCTTCGTATTCGAGGTGGCCTAATCTATGAAAGACTCGAGGTTTAACCTGGTTCAGGCCGCCGGTGAGACGTAATACTCTATGTCTAGGGAGGGTGAGGGATCGAATCATATGAACTCAAGAACACGAGTACAATGGCAGAAGGGCCTTGGCTCGAGTCAAAAACCCTAGCGCGCGTGGGTCGATGTGATTACAGTGGAATGGCTTGAATCTAATTTGTCTTGTCTAAGGCTCCCTGGTACCCCTTTATATAGGGGTCGAGCCAGGGTTACAAACTTGGCACCTACGGAACTTGTTGGCCCTTCGCCAGGTGAGGCCTTGGTCATCGCCTGAGTTAGTCGTCTGGTGCTCGCTGGCGCTGAAGCAGATGGTCGGTGTCCTTCGTGCGTCCTTTGTCCAGTCGTGGGGGACAAAGGACACTTTTCTGTTTTGCTTTACCGATCGCCGGGTTGCTTTATCGTCTTTTGGAACGTCTTACCTCCGGCAGGGTTGCTTTACCTCCTGTTATACGTTGGCAGAAATCTCTGCGACTGTCAGAAGTTGGCTGTTGAGGCGGTGACTGATCCTCGGGGGTCGGGAAGAGACGTTCTCTGGTTGAATCTTGTCGTTGTGTAGCCCCGACCCTTCGATGGTCGGGTCGCAACGCTCGCACGGTTCCAACCCCTAGGAGTCGGGATGTTCTTTGATTAGCTTGGCGGGGCGAGGCCCTTCGTGGGCTGTGAATTGATCCATGGGCCGTAACCCTTGGCTAAGTTTTTGTATTCACTCCGGGCCCACAGGTATCCGGTGTACATGATCTCGACAGTAGCCCCCGAGTCCTACGCTGTTTGCATGTCTTCGTTGAGGCGGCGTGGGGTAGATCTTTGATGGTTGTCGATCGTTGATGCTTGCATGCGAGCGCGCCCGTAGGGTGTAGCCCCTGAGCGCTTGGGCGATCCGAAGAGTCTGTCGGGGGTTGCATGTCTCGTCTTCGTCTTGATGATTGATCCTACGAGTCCGCGCGAGTGCCCCCATAGGGCGGAGCCCCCGAGCCCCCAGGCGATCTCAAGGATCGATCAAGGGTTAAGTTTGCGAGATGAATACGTTCGACCATCGAGGTCGGTCGAAACTGACTTTCGTCGCTAGTCGGTCGCTGGGTTAGATGCATAGGTTGAGCCAATCGGATCGGCTTCATCTCATGATCAGCATCGCGGCTAGGTCGAGCCAGAGGGGTCGGCCGTTTCCAATGATTAGCGCCCCAGGTCCGTGAGGTTCGATCTCACGGTGTTAGTGACGGATGTCGGTAACGGTTCTGACGATCGTACGACTCCGCTGCCTCCACGTGCACGGTGGATAACGTGTCTAGGAATTGCATCCTCCGGTCAATCCGAACGGTCAGATGGAGCCGATCGGACGGCGGTGGGAGTGCGACGGTTCGCGCGTGCGCATCCCATCAACTGGCGCCTGTCAACCATCCACTGGCGTGTCAGACAGGCGCACGTCACCTCCATCGTGAATCTTTGTTTAGTCTTCGGTCTTGAGTCGTGAATCCTATGGGGGCACGCTAGCGGGCCCGTATGCCATAGCCCCTGAGCCCCTGAGCGATCCGAAGGGTCAGTCGGGGGTTGAACGTCTGGTCTTCGTCTTCGATCATCGATGATTGATCCTACGGGTCCGCACGAGCGCGCCCATAGGCCGTAACCCTCGAGCCCCTAGGTGATCCGAAGGATCGGTCGGGGGTTAAGTTTGCGAGATGAATATGTTCGACCATCGGGGTCGGTCGAAACTGACTTTCGTTGCCAGTCGATCGTTGAGTTAGACGCCTTGGTTGAGCCAATCGGATCGGCTTCATCTCATGATCAGCATCGCGCCTAGTCGAGCCAAAGGGGTCGGCCGTTTCCAATGATCCGCACCTCAGGTCCGTGAGGTTCGATCGCATGGCGTTAGTGACGGATGTCGGTAACGGCTCTGACGATCGTACGACTCCGCTGCCTCCACGTGGACAGCAGATAACGTGTCTGGGAATTGCCACCTCCGGTCAATCCGGAAGGTTAGATGGCGCCGATCGGACGGCGGTGGGAGTCTGACGATTCGCGAGTGCACATCCCATCAACTGGCGCCTGTCAACCATTCATTGGCGTGTCAGACAGGCGCACGTCACCTCCATCGTGACGGAGGTGGCGAGGCGGCGCCCGGTCCCACCCGTCAACGAGCGGGGTGCCGGTGCGGCGGGTGCGCGTCGCAGTGCATACCCATGATAGCACAGTCACTACGCCATCGCGTTGTGGGTACTGGGGGTGAGAAACGTTCACCCCCCAGTTGTCTTTAAAAAGGGGGCGTGGTGGCATTTGAAATCCACCGGCTCTCTCTCCATCTTCGCCTCCAAGCTTCCTCGTGCTTCATAGCTTTCACGCCCGGAGCTCGTCATCTTCGTCTTCTTCGCTGCCGCGTTCGTTCCGACGGCCACCGCGATCGTCTTCATCCTTGCCGTCGCCGTCATCGTCGTTGTCATTATGGAGGTCACCTGGAGGTCGTCCGCCGTTTTGGAGGCGGTGCTCAAGTCGTACCACGACGCTGGCTTGTTGCCATTGAAGGAAGCCGACGAATGGGAGGCGGCGGAGAACCAGGAGGCACCGGCACCGGCGCCGTCGGAGGGGAAGATCGTGAGCTTCGTCGCCTTTCACGAGAGCTGGTTGGCACTACCGGGCACCTTCTTCTTTCGCACGCTGATGATCCACTCTGTCTCCACCACCTCAACTCCAACGGCATCCTACAGATCGCGATCTTCACTATACTATGCGACGTGTACCTGGGGGTTGAGCGGAGCCTATGGCTCTGGCGCTACTTTCTTCAAGCCAGTCAGCTGCTGGAGCCCTCCGGTGTGGCCCAACAGGTCAGCGGGGCCGTGATTATACTTCGGAGCGCTGAGGCGAAGGAGTACATCAAGGTGTCGTTGAAGAAGTCGCTGAAGGGTTGGCAAGACAGGTGGTTCTACAACAAGAACGCCACACCCGGTCTCTCGGCCTTTTTCAACGCACCGGCTGAGGCGACCGATATATGGAAAATGAATGTGTTGGCCGAGGAGAAGGATGGGTTGAGGCTGTTGCTGTAGAAGATCAGGCCACTGCGAGACGAGGGACTGAATGGCGCCACTGTCGTCGTCACCTTCATGCAACGTCGAATTCAGCAGCTCCGCATCCGAGCCCGCCCCAAGAACGGCTACGAGAGGAAGGACGATGCCACCCGGAGGTGGTCGGGACGGAACTGAGTGACAAGGAGGTCATTCAACGGGTCGACAGGCTGCTCGAGGGAGACGTCACCGACGAGCTGACCAAGGGACCGCTGCCCCTAGACAAGGAACATCGGACTCTGCTGAGTTGGCCTCCCATTGTCTTTTTGCTTGAGCTCGTAGAGTAGCTTGGGTCGGGCTGTAGGTAGAAGTCGAGGACTTAGTCGTTGTCATCGTTGTAGGGCCTATCGAGGACCGCACTCGGCTTGGCGGCCGTGGTCGGGACAAGCGCGGCGGGTGTATCCCCAGCCAAAAAGAAAAGGCCGTCAAGAGACGGCGCGCCGGAGGTTGAAGTCGTTTCCCGTCGGCTGTCCGACTGCTGCCGCGCCGGCCGCGCGGCCTGCCTAGAGGCCAGCCGGGGATCTGTCGGTAGACGCCCCTTCACCTACGAGTGCAAGGTTGGGGGTTCCAACCCCGACTTCCGAGGTAACTGCATCGCAGGCGGTGGCTCCGGTCGACGTTGGGAGCTCGACGTCATCTGAGGACGTGACTTCACCCCTAACCAAAAAGACGAGGACCGAGGGGTCAGAGAGCACTGAGGTCGATTCCGAGGCCCACGCAGCCACTGCCACGGTCCAAGTGGCGGAGACTAGAGCGGTCCAGCCCTCAGGCGCGGGCCAACCGGCGCTTCCCGAGACTCGAAGGATCCCGATGCGCCAATCGAAGGCGTATGTACCTGCCTCTTTAACTTAGATGTGAATGTTACTTGAATTAGTTCATTTCTGACCTATTTGGAGTACAGGCCTCTGTCATCGGTTGCCGCTATGCGCCAAGCCACGGCCGTCGGTTCATCGGCATCCGAGGACACTGGCGAGGGAGCCGACACTGGTGCCGATGTTGCAGCGAGCGCGGACGCCGCCCTCGATGATCGTGGCTCAGGATCCACCGCCTCCCTCGACTGTCGCCGTTGGAGTTCAGGAGGAGGTGGCCGCTGAGTCGCAGGTGGAGAGGGCCGCTGAGGCCCAAGTTGATGTGGCCACTGAGGTCCAGGAGGAGGCAGCCACTGAGACCCAAGAGGAGGCGGCCGCTAAGATCTAGGAGGAGGCAGCCGCTCAAGAGTAGAGGGAGGTGGATAACGGTTTATTAGTTTTCCAACTTCGTGATTTAATTTAGATTTCGCAATTAAGTTGTGTTCTTCCTTGTTTCTGCTTGTGTTCTTCGATTTGCAGGCTAAGATTAGCCTTCTAGGCGAGGTCAATTGTGTGCGCACGGTTGATAACCAGATGAGAAGTGGTGTTGCGATTGCGAGGCTCGAATCGTGTTGATTTGAAACCGGATCGATTGTGTTTCGCATCTCCACCAAATTGAGAGTTACCACGTACACATCAAGTGGTAATCAGAGCTTCAGGTATACCGTCAGGTTCACATCTATCTTTGTTTATGTTGCATTCATCCTATTGTCCACAGAAAAGCCGCAACACAAAAAAAATTAGTTGATCGTTAGGTGTTTCCCTGTCCAAGCCGTTTTAGCCTTTGTATAATTTTATTTTAGAGTCCGTAGTGTTGAGTTTGTGTCCTTAGTTTATGTTTTGATTGCTAGATTTTGTGATCTTTTTGTATCAAGGTATTTTCCTTCATCGGGTTTAGATCTGTAATCATGTCACATCTGTTAATTGTTTCTTTTGCATTGATATTTTATCCCACCCTCCCCATATTTCGATCACAACCAGATTCACCTTTCATAAATCCACCTCTCCAAATTTATCCGCTACTCAATCATCCACAAAAACATACATAAAATTCGCATCCAATTTGAAATCCAAATCTCTTTTCAGTTTTTCAAACAACTCTGATTCGGAGATCCATCATTAAAATAGTCATAACTTTTGTTTCTGGACTCCAAATAGACATATAAGTACTTTTCGGATATCTACAAAAATTTTCCCATCCTCTAATGATTCTAGATGAAATAAATTCAGAACAAAAGTTTCTGTTCTTACGCTCCGAAGTTTTAATACAGATTTAACAGAAATTTGAGATTTTCTCCATGCCTCATCTTTTATCATATTGATCTAAAATTTGGTCGTGTAACATCTTTTGTGCTTTTGGTTAGTGAAAAATATCAGAAAAATAAAATAAAAATAGAAAATTGAAAGATCTAGAAGCCAAAAATTAACCTTTGCTGATTTTTCAAGTGCTGAATAGTTTGCTGATTTCTGGAGCCTTATCATTCATATTTTTTTATAGGATTGGGCAGCAACTAGGACATAATACTTAGAACACTTATTCAATATTACTATCTGTTATATAATTGTGTTTCACTAATCATTATTTCTGCCCTCCAAGCTCCACATATCCGGCTCGGATCACCACTGTATTTTGACCCTGCAATTGTGGAATTACGACTCTCTGGTTTCTCTTGCCTATAGTGCACATCCTTTCCTTTGCTTTGGTAAGAATCTTGCAAGAGCTTGGTAAGGCGTTTCCTTTGCGAAATTTTCACCACCCATCTCACTGTAGTTGCAGGAATAATATTTTGTGATGTCCATATGCTATTTTCTAATCATGATAGGAAGAAAAGGAGGTGAATACAATGTGAGTAGTACTTTGGAAAGAGTCTTTGATAATATCAATGCAAACTTTACAAAAACAAATTGAGTATGTGAAGAATATGACGGCAAGCCTTAAGAGATGTAATCCACCGCAAAGAGATGTCACACGTGATCAAAAGACGCATAAGTTTGAGACCATTGCTACATCATCTCCTTCCACGAGTAATTATATTCTTTCATCTTTTCTTTTATATGATGGTTTAGATTCTATTAAATATATTGCTTGAGAAAGAGATATGAATAATCTATTTGGACAATGCCGTATGAGTGAAAGGAGAAAGCTTTTGAATGTTGGTCGTGCATTAGTTGATCATGCTTTAACTTTGTGGCAACATTTATATATAACAAAAAAATATACTCGGACATGGAGTGACGCTAAAATTTTAATGAGAGAAATTTTTGTTGATACATCTTTTGAATCTATGTCTAGTTGTGATGAAAATTCTTTGGAGGAGGAGCTTTCTAGTGTATGTTCTATTGCACTTAACATTTTGCAGGAAAGTGAGGTCAAACAAGAAGATGAGAGTGATACAAACGTGATAAAAGAAGAGATACGCACTGTTCTAAGCATAGCCCAAGATGAGATGTATGATAACACGCCAAAAGGTATTGCTGAAAATGAGAAGAAACTTATTGAACATCGATCAACAAAAAGTGATAATATTTTTATTGCACTAAAATTTCTTGTCTATCGTACTTTTGTAAAGCAACCGCTAGCATCACTTTTTATCTATTTATCTTTGTCGATGTTTGATTTGTCTACTAGTTCTTATGATAAGGAAAGGTTGTGTATAGATATTTATATTCTTCCTATGCAATAAGAAGTGAATGAATTCGATAATCCTAATTTTTATTCATTCACTAGTTCTGAAATTAAACATTTCACACCCATTACATGTAAAAATGATGAGCTGAAATTGTTGTCTTCTCTAAACACTGTGGGTTATATTGAACATGATTTTTTTTTGTGACCTTGCTACAGTAGAGAGGACGATATTTTTTAAACCTGAATTGCTTTTGTTAACTAGAACCCATTTTTATGTTACAGGCAACTCTGACCATAGAGGTGTGTTTATGGTGCATAGAGTTTATATTTGCTCAAATTTGAAATACTCTTGCATGGTGAAAATAAATGACAAACTAGATGATGGAAATACAAAATGTCATGCCATGTCATATTTATCTATTTTTCTAAGACAATACACTTTATGGCTTTTCATAAAAATGATCTTGCTGATTTTTACGATAAAAATACTCTATGTGATGCTTTAGTGTGCAAAGATGCTATATTTGCATGCCGTGATCTTTTTAGCTATTTGTGCGCTCTGATTACCAACCATTTGCAGAAATATCATAATATCCAAGGGAACAAGCTGAGGACGGCTTTCCATCAACAAGGGAAAATGATGAGATTATAAGGATCTTTGAGCCATCAAGTGATTGCATTCAAATACCTCCGTGGACTTCACATTTTCATGCAGGTAGCAGGGCATGGTGGAGTCAAGGTCCCGACAATAAACTTGAGTCGAGGACGACTCTAAAACAAAAACAGGAGGATGATGAGGACATCACTCCTTAAGATACACACAAGAATCCTCAAATTAGTATTGATAAAACTCACGCACGATAGTTGAGATTAGATATGAGCTCATTGCTAAACACATGTCTTCCTTCCTTTTTGAGAATAGATTGCTACTCCCTCCGTTCACTTTTACTTGTTATTCTAGCATTCAAAATTTCTTTCCAAATACTTGTCATTCTCGCTTCCCAACACAAATTTATCCACCATCTTCTATTCCTACCCTTAATAAATTTCTTCACTGCCAAACATTTCTCCACGATTATTGCGTGGAAGTGGCTGAGGCAAGAGGGCGTGCGGTGCAGGTGGGAGTAGTATCTGTGCTCAATAGTAGGGGCAACAGAGTCCAAACTGGTGTTTCCTTGTTTCGCGTGTCGAAGGCTGGAGCGACAAGTAATGCCGAACAGAGGGAGTACCTAATAACTTTATTATAATTAAGAACATTGGAGAGAGTCAAAGAAAACATGAAAAAGGATTTGGAGATGCGTAAGATCAAAACCGCACGTTCAACCCCGAAGGAGATCCAAACAACTCGGGCTCGAGTCTGACTCGGACTCCAGGAGCAACATGCACTAAAACGGATACCTCGGTCTCATACGAGCTCTGTTTTAGACATTCTAGATATGTATAGAAACCTAAGGAGATAAGCTTTCGAAACGATCTAATTCCATGCAAAAAATACTTCATAGATCTCCGAGAATCTCCGTAACAAGATAACATCCAAAAACTGCCCTGGTGCTGCGACACTATCTTTTGGCCTTTAGGCTGTGTATCTTTTCTAGGCCCATTAGTATTACGGTTTTGCCCTAAGGACGTCCCATCCTCTATATAAACAGTAGCCATCATCATTATAGATAGGTGTTGATTAGTTTTCATCTGTTTCTAAACAATTTCTTCGTTTGACGGTTTGTTGGTTTTTCAACTTCATGATTTAATTTAGATTTCACAATTGAGTTGCGTTCTTCCTTGTTCTTGCTTGTGTTTTTTGATTCGCAGGCTGGGATTAGCCTTCTTGGCGAGGTCAATTATGTGCGCACGATTGATAACCAGAGGAGAAGTGGTGCTGCGATTGCGGGGTTCGAATAGTGTTGATTTGAGAACGGATCGATTGTGTGTTACATCTCCACCAAATCGAGAGTTACCACGACTTGATGGAATATGGTAACCATGTACACATCAAGGCCGCCGTTGTCGGCAACGAAATCCTGGTTTTCGAAACGAAAGGCCTGGCCGACAGCGAAAACAGGGACATTCCACGATCGACCATCACGGGGCGATGGCAACCGCAAAACTTTCAAAGCACAGATGAGAGATCGAAGCCTCTCCCACCAAAGCGAAAATTGAAGCCATCGAAAAGCGACATGAAAACGCACCATGAAAAGCCTCTTTCTGACGCGCCAACTGTCGGTGTTCTGACCAACGACACAGTAAAATTTACGTAATCGGAGAGGATATAGTGCACTCTTCGTATTTAAGGTGGCCTAATCTACGAAAGACTCGAGGTTTAAACTGGTTCGGGCCGCCGGTTAGGCGTAATACCTTACGTCCAGGGAGGGTGAGAGATCGAATCGTATGAACTAAAAAACGCGAGTACAATGGCGGTAGGGCTTTGGCTCGAGCCAAAATCCCTAGCACACGTGAGTGGATGTGATTACAGTGGAATGGCTTGAATCTAACTTGTCTTGCCTACGGAACCTATTAGCCCTCAGCCAGGTGAGGCCTTGGTCATCATTTGAGTTGGTCGTCTGGCGCCTGTTTGCACTGGAGCAGATGGTCGGTATCCTTCGCGTGTCCTTTGTCCATTCGTGGGGGACAAAGGACAGTTTTTTGTTTTGTTTTACCGATCGCCTGATTGCTTTACCCGTTTTCTTCAACGCTTTACCTCCGGTAGGGTTACTTTACCTCCTGTTGTACGTTGGCAGCAATCTCTGTGACTGTCAGAAGTTGGCCGTTGAGGCCGTGGTCGACCCTTGGGGGTCGGGCAGAGACATTGGCTGGTTGAATCTTGTCGTCGTGTAGCCCTGACCCTTCGGTGGTCACGTCGCAACGCTCGCACAGGTCCGACCCCTAGGAGTCGGGATGTTCTCCGATTAGCTTGGCGGGGTGAGGCCTTTCGTGGACCGTGAATTGATCTATGGACTATAACCCTTAGCTGAGTTTTTATATTCACTTCGGGCCCACAGGTACCTGAGGTACATGATTCCGACACCCCATTTCCCAACAGCAATCTCACCGTGAAGGATTGGCAAGGTCAACTCCATTTGAGTTCGTTTTGCCATATTTCTCTTGGGCTAGTTGCTGACCTGTGCTGCAAGGTTCGAACTTACTTAGAAGGCTGGCCCAGGGAAGAAACTAAGAGGAAGAAAGAAAGAGCAAGTAAGGGATTCCGTGTTCCTCTAAGTAATGAGTGAATCGATCTTCTTTCTTTATGCTACTGCAATTTTTTCCTTGATCTAGGCCCGAATTTGATATTACTATCGAGGGATCGAAGCTACAGGTTTTATAATCTTTAATCCGTGCAGTTTGAAATCCATCTGTTTTTGGGAAACTTAGGAATCGAATTTGAAAATCTGACAAAAATGGAAATGGTAGATAATCTTGAGAACTTCCAACGAGTAGTGATTCGCAATTTTTCATTGTCTATTCTGTGAAATATTCCATTCTGAAGTTTGCTAACACAGTTTATTTACAGTTACAACCATCAAATTTGAGTGGCGTTGTAAATTACTAGTTTATTGGCCACGTTTGTCCAGTAATATAATGAAAATTTGTGTAGTCTTTTATATGCCCTTTTTAAAGAGTATTTACATGCTCAATTTAGTTGAGTAGTTATAGAGTTATGGTGCCGCAAAAAAGAGGAAAGATAAACAAGTAGTTTATCGAGTGGAGGTAAATCTTAGTAACAATTGTTGTTGCAAGATTTTTTGATAAATATAATTTGCCTTTTCTAGACCAAGTGAGATAAATTTTAGTTAATTTATTATTTCATTTATGCTCTAATGTTCATTTATGTTATAGTTATTTATTTTTTATACGAGAATTATATTGCATCCCAATGTCAAATTCACCCCTGGGCCATTGAAAAGATAGAGCCGGCGCTGCGTGCCGTGTCGATCCAAACGCAGCTGATACACTCGCGGTCACCTCACTCGTCCCGATGAGCAAGGAATCCAAACCCATGGTGTGCCGCGGTACCTCTGGCCGAGGGGCCGGCCGGGACAGTTTCTCCAAAATACTATACCCCGCAGAACGGAAATCGATTGTCCTGAATCCTGATCAGGAACGTGCCACGGCCAACACGCCGCCAGACGGCCCCGACACGCGTCCAGGCGTGACCTCCGACGCGCCGGCCACCCAACTCCCGCCTCCCGCGCGCTGCATGCAGGCACACGTGTCGAGGTACGTGTCGAGCTGCCCGCCTCACCACGTTGCACGTCCCGCTCTATAGAAGTCGCGTCGGCCTGTGTCCCGTCACATCGAATCAAGTTGGCAAATTCAGTTCAGAGAGCTTCAAACGGTCAAACAACACAGGAAAAAATAGCGAAAAGAGGTCGTGAGTGAGCAAGGAGATGGCGCACTTCCAGTTCCAGCAGCACGGCCATGAGCAGCACGGCACCCAGGTCGACGAGTACGGCAACCCGATCTGGGGCGACAGTCACCAAGGGATCCTGGGCCAGACCGGCGAGTATGGAGCCGCAGCTGAAGCCCATGGGCTGGGCCATCAGACAGGAGAATACCGCGCCGGCACCGGCATTGGTGGCCACCACGGCCACGACGCCGCCGGGGGATATGGCCGGCAGTCCGGGTACGGCCCCACAGGCACCGGAGTGCACGACGCCAGAGGATACGGCGGCTCCGGCCAGCCCGCTTTCGGCCCCACCGGCACAGGCGTCCATGACACCGGCGGAGTGGGAGGGTACGGGCATAGGACCCCATGCCACTGGACACGGCATCTCAGGTACCGGCGCCGGCGTCCACATGTGGGGTTTGGGTGCTGTTGACCACACGGACGTGCACGGGGTTACGGGTGCCCGAGGTTTAGGCTGGGCACACTGACATGCTCGGAACTAGGACTCATGGCACCACCGGGGGCAAACAGGCGTGCTCGGAACCGGGACTCATGGCAACGGGCACACCGGCATACACGGAGCTACGGGTCTTGGTACCCACGGAACCGGGCCAACCGGCCCAGGAGTCGCCTCCGGCACCCACGGCGCTGAGCACAAGACCGGCGGCATTCTCCGCCGTTCTGGCAGCTCGAGCTCCAGCTCGGTGAGTTTCGATCATCCCATAGTTTATACACGTACTTGATACTGATCTCAACTCTTGACTTAATACACCTATTACATGCGCAGTCATCTGAGGACGATGGAATGGGTGGGCGGAGGAAGAAGGGCATGAAGGAAAAGATCAAGGAGAAGCTCCCGGGCGGCCACAAGGACAGCCAGTACCAGCAGTCGGCGGCCACCGGCGGTTACGGTCCAGACGGCATTGGATACACCGGCACGACCGGAACAGGCATGGGCACCGGCGGCACGTACGCTGAGGGGACGCGCGAGAAGAAGGGAATGATGGAAAAGATCAAGAAGTTCCCCGGCGGCCACAAGGACGAGTACGGCCAGCAGCACACCACCACCACGGCGACCGGCGGGTACGCGCCGGGCCGCACCGGAACCACCGACTCGTACGGGACCACGGAGGGTGCGCACGAGGAGGGTATCATGGAAAAGCTCAAGGAGAAGCTTCCCGGCCAGCACTGAGCGGTTCCCGGCCAGAGGGATACCAGCCAGTATGGGCGCGCCGGGGCGAAGTATGGAACGACACGTGCTAGTGAAAAATAAAGCGGCTATGTTAGTGCTCATCTCTGTTTAAAGTCAGCGAGCCTGTGCAAGGGCGTCGTTTCCAGTTATCTTGCACGTGCTGTAAACATTTCATATAGAAGTACTTTGTGTTTTCGACTGTTTCACTCTAAATCTTGCAAAAAGAATAAAAAGAAACAGTTTGTTTCCTGTATTTTCGTCATATGTTGGCAACGATCTTGTGCCTCTAGATGAATCTTGTGGATGATAAAATGTGGCAGTTGGATTCTCTCATCCGATCCAATTTTGATTTGCTGCTAAGATAAAAATTGAGAACTTACCTCTTTCGCTTGCTCAGTACCTTGTTTGTGCAATTGTTCGAACGCCTCTTTCTCTGGAGGAAGAATCCTCTACCGTCCGGAGAGGCGAGCGCGTGAGACATCTCCGGGACCCGCTGTTTGACCTGCATGTTTTTTTATAATATATACAGAAGGGTTTATTTTTCATAGACAGGAAGAGTTTTTTTTTATAAACTCAATTAATAACATAAGAGGTGCCGACTTTTTTTCCCTCGAGAGCCATGCATGCTGCCCACGTTGCACGTTTGCCCCATCCAGCGGTCCCGCGGGGCCACGGCAAAGCAACGCTGCCTTGCCCGTTTACCACGTCATCACTGCGTGTTCAGTTTCACGTCGCCCACATCCCCGCTACCACCCCCACGCGTCACTGCCACACGAGCGATCCAACGCTGTTGTGTTCTGTCGCTGCCCGTCCCAACGCCGCTGCAGCGTGCCGTCACCATTCACAGCCACACTACTACCCCTGCCATCCGCTACCACTGTATGCATCCGCTGCCGTCCCGGCTTGAATCTTTACCTATACTTTGGTCACAAAGGAAATGGTTTAGAATAATGTTTTAATCAAATATTGAGAATATAAACTATTATTAAGTTTAGAAAAATAAAAATTATATAATTAAATTTATCTTACAAAGTACTTTAATAAAAATATAAATGTGTTACTTTTTAATAAATATTTTTATAGAAAATAAAAGTTAAAGTTATACTTTAGAGACTTTGTCGTTGTCCAAAAGACCTCCTTTGTGAACCGAAGAGAGTATATACC
Source organism: Zoysia japonica (assembly GCA_001602275.1). NCBI lineage: Eukaryota > Viridiplantae > Streptophyta > Magnoliopsida > Poales > Poaceae > Zoysia > Zoysia japonica. The sequence continues at coordinate 1,264,852 of BCLF01000052.1, read as the reverse complement.
AACTAGAGGATTTCTCAACGTGTTACTGCAGTATCTTATAGATAGTTAGATGATGATATAGAAATATAGTTTAATGGATAATAATTCCGAACTCGTTGCTTTAGCAATGTTTGTTGCTTGTGAAATGTTTGGCTATCTTCATGCAATATAATTATTTATTTTAATAAGTAAAAGAGAATTCTTATTTTAACAGAAAATAATATAATAAGTATTGAATGGATCTTGCTGGATGAAAACACTTCAAGACGTAAAGTGTTGAGAACATATATATCACACTATACTGATAGGTTCAGTTCTCCGATAAATAAAAATGTGATAAGTTGCCAAAAAATAACAACAATGTTTAACACTTTCAGATTAAAAAATGGACAACTTGTTACATGATGCAGTGTTTTTCATTGATACTTGAAAGATTATCAGAGGGCTTGAAGCGTGCACTTTGTCTCGTGCCGCCTGCATGTTAATATAGGCCAGGAATAGCCCCTGACGTGGCTTACAGAAAGGTAATGATGCATGCTAGGAAGGATCGCGAACCATCGCGTCCTAGCGCAAATAGCGGCGACGGCTCCTTTCAAGTCGTTGCCGTGATCACAGATTACACGGTTCCTATCTTTGACTATCTTAACTATAGCAACAACCTGAGGCCCACCATATACTTTACAAGTATAACAGATTTGTCTAATACTCCCCCTCAATCACAACTTCCCTAAGTTGAGATGGTACTTGAAATTTTCTAGCTTGCGTACACTTAGTGCCTTAGTAAATCCGTCTGCCACTTGATCCTCTGAAGGAACGAAGTCAATTTGCAGGAGCTTGTTATTTACCCTTTCTCTGACAAAATGAAAATCAACTTCAATATGCTTCGTTCTGGCATGGAACACAGGATTGGATGCAAGATACTTGGCGCCCATGTTATCACACCACAGTCGTGCAACAGGTGGACTTGCCACCTTCAATTCCTTTAGTAACATCTGGATCCACGTAACCTCAGCAGTTGCATTTGCCAAAAAGCTTTATATTCAGATTCAGTGCTTGACCTTGATACTGTAGCTTGCTTCTTGGCATGCCATGACACAAGATTATTTCCGATAAAAACTGCAAATCCACCAGTTGATCTTCTATCATCAAGACAACCAGCCCAATCAGCATCTGAATATGCACTTACTAAAAAAGACCTTGATCTATTAATTCTTAGACCAAGTTTGACACAGGATTTTAGATACCTTAATATCCTTTTTACTGCTGCCCAGTGAACAGTTGTTGGTGCATGAAGAAACTGACAAACCTTATTTACAGAGAAGGCAATATCTGGTCTTGTCAATGTAAGATACTGAAGGGCGCCCACTATACTTCTGTATCTCGTCATATCTTCAGGACCTAGCGGAACTCCTTCATAGATCGAAAGCTTCTCACTAGTGGACAAAGGTGTACTTACAGGTTTGCAATCAGCCATATTTACTCTTCTCAACAAATCATTCACATATTTTTCTTGTGTAAGAATAATTCCATTCGAGGTTTCACTTACTTCAATACCAAGAAAATAGTGTAAGTCGCCCAAGTCCTTTAGAGGAAATTCACTATGAAGATCCTGAAGAAGAGCTGTTACTGCTTCCGGTCTTGAACTTACCACAATTATGTCATCAACATAAATCAACATAAACATAATGACATCTCCTTTAATGTAGTAGAACAGAGATGTATCTGCCTTAGAACTTTTAAAACCAAGATCACAAAGTTTCTTACTGAGCCTTGAGAACCAAGCTCTTGGTGCCTGTTTCAATCCATACAGCGCCTTGTCTAGCTTGCATACATAGTCTCGTCGAGTTGGATCTTCATACCCAGGAGGCTGTTTCATATACACCTCCTCTTCAAGTAGTCCATGCAGGAAAGCATTATGTACATCCAGTTGCCTGAGAGTCCACCCCCTGGATACAGCAATAGAAAGAACAACTCGAATGGTAGCAGCTTTAACAACAGGACTGAAAGTATCCTCATAATCAATGCCATATCTTTGCTTAAACCCCTTTGCAACAAGACGAGCTTTATACCTGTCCAAGCTGCCGTCTTGTTTACGCTTAATTTTATATACCCATTTGCAATCAATAATATTCCGCCCTTTCTAAGGAGGAACTAGGTGCCAAGTATTATTTTTCATGAGAGCATTATATTCAGTATCCATTGCCTGTTTCCAGTTGCTATCTTCTAGAGCTTCCACTATGTTGCAAGGTTCACCAGTAGAGGAGAGAAGAGAATATTTGACTGTACCATCAGTATAGACCTTCTCCTTGCGAATGCCGCTTTGCAAACGGGTCCTGGGGCGCTGGATTCCCTGAATTGCTCCCCCTGCCGAGGGAGCCACAGAAGATCCGGGCTCCTGCGGCACATGATCAGAAGCGGATCCGGTCGGGACCTGCGCCGGGTCCCGTGCGACAGATGAGCCCCGCGCGATGCCGTCCGCGCCAACCGAGGGGCGACGTGTGGCAGAGTCCTCCAGGCGCAGAGGGGCCGTGCGATCGGCGCTGTCGGGTGGGACGGAGGAGGCCGCGTCGTCCGCACGCGTGGACGCAGGCGGTTGGCTGGGCCAGAGTTCCGGGCGGATGCGCCTGACCCGCCTGACGCCATGGATGTGCCATGTGCACCTTCATGTGTTGGCATGTCTTCCTGCATTTCTTCATCAACTGCACAGATATTGCTAGCAGGATTATTTGGAAAACCAGTCGCATGATCAGTCAAGTTACTAGCCCCTGTATTAGTCGTGAGAGGATTAAGCAAAAAGGATGGCAGGAGATTAATGTCTTCCTGAAAACGGCGGCCAGCGTTAGGGCCAAGATTCTGGAAAGGAAAAAGGGACTCATCGAATGTGACGTCACGAGAGATATATACTCTACCAGAATCCGGGTCAAGACACTTGAAACCCTTGTGAAAAGGACTATATCCGAGGAAGGTGCACTGTTTTGACCGAAACTGGAGTTTGTGATTATTATATGGTCGTAGGTTGGGCCAGCACGCACATCCAAAAGTACGAAAAAGTGAGTAATCTGGCTGTTTTTGAAACGGGTGATTTAGAGGCGTGTCATAAGAGAGCATCTTGCTGGGGATGCGGTTAATTAAATATGTGGCTGAGATGAAAGCATCCCCCAGAATTTTAGTGGCATAAAGGCATGTGCAAGGAGAGCGAGCCCAACCTCGACGATGTGGCGATGCTTGCGCTCAGCTGCGCCATTCTGCTGATGCGTGTGAGGGCAGGAAATATGGTGTGTGATGCCGAAACTTTGAAAAAACTTCGGATTTAAACTTAAGGAGATATATCCAGGTGAACTTACTATAATCATCAATGAAACTCACATTGTATTCGTGTCCACTATTCGTGTCCACCAACGGATTTTGGCGCTGGGCCCCACACATCAGAATAAACAAGTTCTAAAGGATGCTATGAAACAGTACTAGAATTAGGAAAAGGCAACTGATGACTTTTAGCCTTCTGACATGCATCACACACTGAATGTTTATTTGAATCCAACGAAACAGGAAGATTAAATTGTCTAATGACTTTCTCCACGATCGGAGTAGCCGGATGACCTAAACGATGATGCCATCTATCAAAGGAAACTTTTGCAGCACTATAGGCTTGCTTTATTTGGCGCCCAGCAGGAAGAGGATAGAGCCCATGATCACACCGTCCTCTAAGCAAAAGTTTCTTCGTTGCCTGATCCTTAATCAAAAAGAAATCAGGGTGAAATTCTATAAAAGCTGAATTGTCAGAGGTGAGACGATGAACAGATACAAGATTTTTGTTGGCTTTAGGAACATAGAGGACATTTTTTAGATGAAGATCACGACTAGGGGTTGTAACAATAGAATGACCGATGCGACTAATTTCCATACCTGCCCCACTCGCCGTGTGGATCTGATCATGGCCCTTGTACCTGTCATGAACTGACAGTTTCTCCAGATTGTTAGTAATGTTGTCTGTGGCGCCGTAGTCCATGTACCAGTTGGTGTCTACTCTATAGGATGTAATTGCACCTGCATATTTTTCATCTGGTACAAACTCTTCATCAAATCTGTACCAACAAATGTCAGCCTCGTGGCCCTTCTTTTTGCAAACCTGACACCTAGGCCTGCTGTCCGGCCCACGTGTGTTGCTGTTGGCGCCGTGTTGTTGACGAGGTGGCCCGCTGGAGCGCCCGCGCCCGCGTCCATAAGACCCGCCGCGTGAGCGCCCTCCACCACCGCGTCCTCGTGATGTGCTGCGCCCCCTGCTGGCCGAATTTACGGAGGAACGCCTGTCGGGTTGTAGCAGATCCATTCGCTGCTCGAATGCGAGCAGTTGGGAGTACGCCTCTCCCACGCTGAGCGGTTCGATCCTGGCGGTGAGGGACGTACGATCGGGTTGTAGTCGTAGTCGAGCCCGGCGAGGATGTAGGAGACCAGTTCGTCGTCGTCGATGGTCTTCCCAGTAGATGTGATCTCATCAGCGAGAGACCGCATCTTGCCAACATATTCGCCATGGAGAGGTTGCCCTTCTTCATCGTGGCGAGCGCAATTCTGGTGTTGACGGCGCGCGCTCGAGTCATTGAGGAGAACATCCCCTCGACAGCTCTCCATGTTTCAGCAGCAGTCTTGCAGGCGGTTAGCTGAGACTGAATAGAACTTGACATATTTGAAATTAAATACCCTAGGACCTGTTGATCCGTAGCAACCCACTCTTCATAGGCGAGATTGGAGACCTCCACTTCTATCCTTCGTCTCCTTGATCATGGTTGTGGGGGCCTTTGCTGCGCCTGTGAGGAAACCCTCCAGGCGCGCGCCCCTCACGGCTGCGAGAACTTGCATGCGCCATAGCGCGAAGTTGGTCTTCGTCAGCTTCTCGGAGAGCCCTTGGCCGGCCAGGGGATTGATGGCGACGGTGGAATAGGATGTTGACATGGTGGGGGTTTGATTAGATCTAAGTGTAGGCTCTGATTACCATGAAAGATTATCAGAGGGCTTGAAGCGTGCACTTTGTCTCATGCCGCCTGCATGTTAATATAGGCCAGGAATAGCCCCTGACGTGGCTTACAGAAAGGTAATGATGCATGCTAGAAAGGATCGCGAACCATCGCGTCCTAGCGCAAATAGCGGCGACGGCTCCTTCCAGGTTGTTGCCGTGATCACAGATTACACGGTTCCTATCTTTGACTATCTTAACTATAGCAACAACCTGAGGCCCACCATATACTTTACAAGTATAACAGATTTGTCTAATAATACTAATCAGTCTTTGGTGAAATATGTAGGAGCTTGTTGAGCCTTATAATCCACTAACATCTACCAGAGTAAGATCATTTCAAACAATTAGAATTGTTGCGCTCTCTTGCCCATCCTGTTCATTGGTGGCAGCGGCGGGTTCTCACGCAGCATCGAGCTATAACAGGCGAACACATCGTCCTGTACACTGGGAAAATAAAGGGGTGTGTTGGTCAAGGCAGTTTCATTCATCGAGTCGTGCCAAAACGTTGTAAGCAGCAGTAGTACAGCGACCAGCGTTAGACAGTCTTTGACCTCGAGGAGGAAAGCTGGAGAGAAGCTCATCTTTCAACAGTGGGCTGGGGGTCACCGCAAGGATGGTGGCAGCAGCGACGATGGACGGCTGGTAGGCAAGCATGCTCACAGCTGCAAAGAACAGAGCACGGATCCATTGAATATTCTTAACTTCAGTTTTCAGGCACCAAAACAGCTGCGTTGACTGTAAGCAAACCAACCTTCTACGGCGGAAAAAATATGGGTGCAACCTTGGCCTTAGCGACTACCAGGCCCCTGCTGCCCTTGCCACGGCGTAGCCTGGAGCAGAGGCAGGGGAGGTAGTCGAAGGGGGTGACGTCGCCCATGCACCACTCAAAGTACCTGAACAGTGAGGACTCATAATTTTAATTTACCAACTGAAATCAGATGGAAAAAATAGATATAACTAATCTCTAGGACCCGAACACGGCATTAACTTGTCTAGCGCCAAGATGCTGTTATGTTTTCCACTGCATGCATGGGTCACATTTTTTGCAGATAGATAAAGATAGAGAACTTACAACATGGCCATCACACATGAGTAGAAGTCAAGGCTCACTTATGGGTCCTTCACGCGAAGCATCAGCAAAAAAAGATCCCAAAAATTTCATGATCATTATAGGCCAGAAGGACAATAGAAATGTCTAAGGGAACAATCAACGGATAATTACAAAAACACAAATGGACCACAGTTTAGCACAAAAAAAAAAAGAAAGATTTCTAATTACTCGTCGAGGACTGAGATACAAAGAGAGAATATGTTTGTATCTTTAGCTACACTTCCAGTATTGTAACTTGTGAAGAAACAAATCCGGTAAATGATTTGTAGTACTTTAAGATATAGAAAATGCAGGTAATTTATGAAGTCTTTAGCTACAATCCAGTATTGTATAATCTTAATCACATTACAGAACCCTACAATTACTTTGAATGATATTGCTGCTATTTTAGTGTCATTTGAACCTCTACGATGTGGACATCATATTCTCTAATGAGGACTTCAATAAAAATATTCACGCATAGTGGATTCAGACTGTAAAACAGTACAAACTTGCAACGAAAGCCACAACTTCATATAGATTTCAATTTGAGTGTTTAAGTACATTCTGCAAAGCTCATGAAGTTTACTTTCGAATGGATCCAACCTCACCTTCATATCACGTCGGAGTCAGCGCCAATCGTCATTTTTATACAGAAGGTGCTGCGTCACCCCAACTTGAGCCGTTGGCCCATGTATCAAGTTGAGCCCATTAGGGACGCGTCCTAGGGTTTGAGAACGACCCCAGTACCCCCGGTCGTCCTCCACCCTATTTAAAGGTCCCAGCCGCTACTAGGAACACTCGGATTTTTTTTGTTATAGTTTAGCTCTTTGCAAACTTTTCTGATCTTCAGTTGTGTCCAACGACCACCTGTTAGACAGCCATTTGAGAACCCCACATTTAAAGAGATTTCTGGTTTGCCACATCTTGTTTTTGCTTGTTCTTCAATTATTTGCAGGAATTGATCTTCATGATCAGGTTGATCTTGCTGTTTCGGCGAGGTCAATAACTATTTGAAGTTGGTTCTGTGATTGCTAAGCCACACACGACCTGTTCGTTTGTAGTCAGATCGTGAGGGTCGATTCCACCAAATCGATATTTATCACCTCACCGAAAGATCGGACACTCAAGTACTATCGAGTGGTATCAGCTTCCAAGTTGCTCGGTGAGATTTATCCTCTCTCATTTGTAGTTTAATTCATATTCCTACTGTCCACATAAAAGCCAAAAAAAATAAAATACTTGATTTGTTTCCGCTGTCCTAGACCTTTGAGCCTGTGCATCATTCTTTTTAGTATTTTGCTTTGTTGAGTTTGTGCTACATTGTGTCGGTCAGAGTTGCTGTTTAAACCATATATTTACTTTCCATAATCATCTCATTCAACTTTCCATATTTGAAACGCAATTTTTTTCTTTAGCAAAAATCTAGATGCAATCTGTAAAAGAAAGAAAGAATCAAAAACAAATCTGAAAATCTTGATCTCACAAAATCAAGAAACAATCAAGGAAAATTAGGAAACAATCTTCTAAAATCCGTGTGCAATCCACGAAATCAATTGGATCCAAATCTGTTGGAAATAACAGATTCAGTTACCAGAATTTGTTACACAAGAGAACGGCCATATCTCCGCGATCCGTTGTTTGTTTCCTACGTTTTTGCACAATCTGGAAAGATCTCCACGTTACCTTTCCAACGGATCCACACTTACCATAAAATTTCACCTGAGTGCGCCGCAATCACAAAAGAGCTCTGACGTCTGCTACCAAGAAAATAAAGAACATCCATTCATCATTTGAGACTAGTTGTTGTATACTACTTAGGGTAGGAACTCATATCCTGTCTTGTGTAGTCAACTAGCGTCTCTCCTAATACTTGGTGTGAGAATCTTTTCGTTGCTTGCATCAAGTCACGTTTTTCTTAGTGCACCATTTGCTACGTTTCAACCTTCTTGCAGCAACTTGTACTGATATTTTGAGCACTTATTCAACATTGCATTTGCTGAATTGATTGTGCTAATTCTTGCTACAAATTGAAACTATCCGAGCTCCACAGATTACTACAGCAAACAGATTTTGTGTCCCTGACAATCGCTCCACCAATCTTCGCTGGTTGACATCGTTGGTTGCAAATCACCTCTGCTGGTTTGGTAAGAACATGTAAGAACTTGGTTGAGCAGGCTTGAGAGAAACTGAGTTGGACACAACCTAACTCGTTGTCAATTTGTTTTGCTGTTTACTAACTATGATAGGCACAATAAAAAAAAGGGAGCTGGTGGTTTACATCCCCACAAAGATGGGCAGATGCTTCAACATGAGGTAAATGATGATATTTTGCAAGTTATCAGTTCGTCAATACCTTCTTTTGCTGGGAAATTTGATCCTTATGCATACATTGATTGGGAGCTGAATGTAGATAAAGATACAATGAGGAGGTTTATCAAAGGTCTCAATTCTGAAATTCAAATGTTGCTCATTTGTCAAACTTACAGCTCAATCTCTCACTTGTTTTTGCTTGCTTGTCATGCTGAAAATCAACTTTTATCATCTAAAGATTTAAGCATGAATAATTACCATCACAGATTCATCGAAAGTATTGCTGATATGCCTTTGTCACAAGGAGAATGTGATAAAGAGAAGTTGTGTGATAGAGAGCACTCTTCTGTTTTTTGTCCTATGCCTAACATCGTGCAGGAGAGTGAGAATAAAACTGAAGAAGACGTTGAGCTAGTAGCTACAACAATGGATAATGATGCTTATGTGACGTCTACTATATTCCAGGAGAGTAACAAAAATGTAACACACTATGAGTCTCTCACCACATCTCGATCCTCTTATGCTGCTTGTGCTGAACTGCAATTGTCTAATCTTCATCATAATGTTTTGCAAACAATGACGTGCACTAACACTAACAATCAGAATCAAACAATGACGTGCACTAACACTAACAATGGATTGCAAAGTGCAGCTCAGGACACATGAGAACGTATTGTTGGGGCCTGACGTTCTGCTCATCATCCGTCTCAATCTGACCACAAGCAACTTTGTCGACCACTGGATCAAGTCGAGGACGGCTTGCTACAAAGAAGGGGAGAATGATGAAATCTTATATGTTCCTGCTGCGCCACTTGACCGCGTCAGAATACCCCCGTGGCCGCCACCTTTCATGATTTTCGAAGGGCACGGTGGAGTGGTGGTTCTCAAATCTGAACTCGAGTGGAGGATGACTCCAAATGAATCGGGGGAGAATGATGAGATCATATATATACCCCGTGGCCTCTACCTTTTGAAATTTCTAAAGGCCACAGTTGCATGGCTGGTTTTAAAACTGTGCTTGAGTCGAGGACGACTCTAATTCAAGACAGTGAGAATGATGTGGACATCATATCATCTGATGAGGACTTCAATGAAAATATTCACGCATGGTGGATTCGGACTACAAAACAGTACAAACTTGCAACGAAAGTCACGACTTCATATAGAATCCAATTTAGGTGTTTAATTATATTCTGAAAAGCTCATAAAGTCTACTTTCGAATGGATCCAACCTCACCTTCATATCACGTCGGAGTCAGCGCCAATCGTCATTTTTATATAGAAGGTACTGCGTCACCCCAACTTGGGCCGTTGCCCCATATATCAAGTTGAGCTTATTAGGGGGCGCGTCCTAGAGTTTGAGGACGACCCCAGCACCCTCTGGTCGTCCTTCACCTTATTTAAAGGTCTCAGCCGCCACCAGAAACACTCGAGTTTTTTTTTGTTATAATTTAGCTCTTTGCAAACTTTTCTGATCTTCGGTTGTGTTCAACGACCACCTGTTAGACAGCTATTTGAGACCCCCACATTTGAAGAGACTTCTGGTTTGCCACATCTTGTTCTTGCTTGTTTTTCGATTACTTGCAGGAATTGATCTTCGTGATCAGGTTGATCTTGCTGTTTCGGCGAGGTCAATAACCATTCGGAGTTGGTTCTGCGATTGCTAAGACGCACACGACCTGTTCGTTTGTAGTCGGATCGTAAGAGTCGACTCCACCAAACCAATGTTTATCACCTCACCGAAAGATCGGACACTCAAGTACTGTGACTCTAGCTTAGTGATTTTGAGCCTATGGTGTTGTACAGCTGTGAATGAGGCTCGCCTATGCTAATTTCTCCTAGCCGCGATGTGGGTCAGCTTGCCTTGTTATCTGCATTTTCCGATCCGTGTCCTGCATATCATGGCTCCGATGTGGCTGGAGTCAATTGTGTCATGTTTCACATGATTTATTTCTCTATTAGTTTTCATTCTGGAGGTACCTGAGAACAAAATGTCAGGTGGACTGACTCCATACCGCTTGAATTGAATGCATTGTGCATCCAGAAGCTTGGTGTAGCTATAGTGTTATGTGTCAAGCAAAAGATAGATTTGACTTTTTTTAATTATATAGTAACATCCTATTTGGAAAAGAAAGTATATTGCAGTGATAATGATAACACAACACCTATGCACCTTAAAAAATAAACACAGCAAAAGCAATTTTATGAAGGCAAAGGAATCTCAATGCTAAACAGCAGGTTGATGTTGGGTATAATCCCGATATTGTGTGATCCACTGTAGACACGTGCGCTGGGCTGCTGGATCATGTGTGTTGTGCGCTGCGGTGGCACGTGCGCATGCAGAACAGCCGTTGTAATCTCGTGTGCATGCATTACGTGGTGTTAGTTGAGTAGATTAGCGTGTGCGTCGGGCAGGTTAGTTGCAGCATCGCCGCTGGACATGGGCGCGCCATGGCCCGCGGCAAGCTCGGAAAAAACGACTGGTTCGTGGACTGGAAAATGGCTCATGCAAGAGCAGTCCGAGTCATGAGGAACTCGTGCGTCCATGAGCGTGAGGGTCGCAGAGCAGTTCAGCGTCCTCCTGTGTCTATAAAACACCATGTAATAAGTTCAGTCGATTTGAGCCGAGTTGGTAAATACAGAAAGATGGATCTGGCGTTTGTCACCGGAGGCGGGCGTCTGTCGCCCGGTAAAACATCAGTCTCCTATGTTCTTTATCGTTCGTCGATCCTCAGTTTTAACAATTGATATCAAAGTCGATTCATCGTGGGATTTGTTCCTGTTGCCAGAGATGTGCCGGTGGTAACCGGCATGAGACAGCGGTATATTGAAGGTTGTCGGACCGTGTGTTGGTCTTGCATGAAGCTATCAGCGACGCAAGGCACTACGACAGTGGATCGTTTGTTGTCAGTCCTGTCGTGGTGTGGTAGAGCTTCAAGTCTCAGCATGTTGCTAGAGAATATCGCCAGCTGTGTGTCGGTCTACGCGATGGTGCCCTTAGTTGCAAGTGGATCGTGTGCCGGTCCTTACCTCGGTGTGGCGAAGATGTCGGCCTTGGATTCGTTGTCCGGAGGCACGATGTGGTCGATCGGCGTGTGTCGCCGGAGACACGACCAAGGCAGCATGTATCGTTGGAGATGTGGCGTGTGTTGCCGTAAGAAAAATGGCATATATCACCGAAGATGCGACGTGTGTCCCTTGTAAAAAGATAACGTGTATCCCCATAGAAGATGCTCATGTTGGTGCGGAGGCGAGGTATGAACATAGTCTGCGTCAAGCACTAAAAAAAACTAAGTTTTAGTTACCATATATTTAGTTACCAACTAATTTGGTTGCTATAAATTTATTCACCAATATCTTATATACTTGGTTATTACAAATTAAAAAAAAAATCAGGCTAATTGACAGTGTGAAATAATAAATGGCTACCGAATATATCCATTAGTTGGTGACTAGATACTCTGAGAGGCTGTAGCAACCAATGTCGCCTGTAGCTCCCCTAACAATCTCGTCATCCAGCCTTGCTCTCCCTCCCGCAGCCGCCCCCGCACTCCCTGTCGCCCTTCCCTGTGCTCGCCCTGCACCGCGCGCTCCTCGCTTGGCTCGCTCCCTGCCACCGGCCGACATCACCCTCTCCACGCGCTCGCTCCCTGCCGCAGGGAAGGCGGGGGCCCGAACCCTGTCCGTGCCCTCACCCTTAGTCTTCCCCTCCGCCGCCACGGCTGCCGATCTCCGCTGCCGCTGCCGCCGATCTTCCTCGCTTGGCCGAGATGAACAACAGGTGGCGGTGATGCTGCTTACCCCCTCGTCGCTGGAAATTTTCTGGAGACGAGCACTGAGCCCTGACTGAGCCACTCACCAGGTTGCTCCTGCCCTTATCTTCCCTTGCTCCTGTGCCAATTGGTGCCCAGAGACTCCAATTCGTTAGGGCAATAAAACGTCTCCTCCTAGCCGCAGGACCCATCGATCTCCTTGCGATTGATCCATGATGGTGCCCGGCGGGGGGGGGGGGGGGGGGGGGGGGGGGGGGGGGGGGGGGGGGGGGGGGGGGGGGGGGGGGGGGGGGGGGGGGGGGGGGGGGACGCAGATGAAGCGGATATAGAACCTGACAAGCCGGCAGGTCACCTACTCCAAGCGCCGCAATGGCCTGCAAAAGAAGGCCTTCGACCTCTCCGTCCTCTGCGACTCTGAGATCACCCTCTTCATCTTCTCCACGCAGGGCAAGCTCTACGAGTTCGCCAGCACCAGGTACGAAGTAGCAACCTACCCGTCTTAATTTAGTCTTTGTTTACCCATCTTGGCAGTAATTCTCGGCTATGGTGCCTTCCTTGTGCTGATGCTGAGACTATCCGATGCTGAATGGGTTGTGCGTGGGACTCAGGTGATGCCTAGAATATTTAGTACATGTTGGCAGCTTATTTATCTTATAAAAATTAATAGGTTCAAGCAATAGTGAAATTCGGCCTGAAAAGATTGCTGAGGGGCAACAAAGGCCTTTGACGCCTGCCAGGAATTTTCTAGCAACAAAGGCAGATGCAGCCTTCTCACCGTTTTAGCTCCTTCTTGCTGTCATTCTGCTAAAAGAAAATAGCCTTGCCGTCCACCCAAAAAATCATGGACCTGGATGACATGATGCAGGAAAAACAAGGCCACCGAGCAACCAAGATTTAATAATAAAACTGTTGAGGTACTATGATTTTCTCCTTTTATCTTCATGCACCAGTAATGTTCGATGAAATGTGGAGGTATCAGATTGTATGGTTCCTTTTAAATTTAGTAACATTGCTTTGAAAATCTCATGCTTTGGATATTGACTGAATAAGCAGCAATTACTTTTAAGCAAATGTAGGTACGTTACCACTTTTTGAGAGAAAAATTTGAAAGCAATGTTAGTTCTAAGAAACTAAAACTTGTGTAGTTTCTGGAGTGAATAACCTTAGTTCTAAGAAACTAAAACTTTTAAAGCACTGACTGTTATATTATTTTCTTTCCTATCGTAAGTCATTCAATCCAAATTCATGTTGCAGGATGCCTAATAGGTTTACTTTGTGGGATTGAAAAGTTTGATGACTCAACGGGATCTAGAACTTCACATATGTACACACTAATGGATTAATCCGGTGAGTCAAATTTTCTCTACTATTTTTCTTTTAGGCATTGCATGTGTCGCTGTTTAAAAGCCCTAGCTGTCCCAGCTCCCGTAGTCAGCTTTCCTGTAAATGATATATAATTTTCTAAGATAAATTTGCAATATGTCTCCTTTAGCTGCCCCATGCTTATAATACTAACTCCAAAGTTACAGCCTCGCTCGAGAAGCAATTCTGTTATTGAATGTAATACATGTACATGGTGGTTTAACAATCATGTAATACAATATGTATAACAAACAATAATAAGTGCGCCAAGGCTGTAAAGAAGACCTATAAAAGAGCGTTTTTTTAATTGGGAACAATAGAGAGAAAAGAGAACATACTTTTCATGGATGTAGCACCAGCGTATTAGACCTGGAATGGTTTTGTTGAAATGATTCAAGTTTAATGATCATGTCAATATATGTTTACACATGTTGCTCCTTTTCCTGTCTCGATTCAATCCCTTAATGCCTATGAGCATCAATATTTTCTTTTATATATAGGCGAATTTGATACATGCCATTACAATTTTGGAAACTTTGAAATATGCCATTGATGTGTCAATGACATATGAGGCCCTGCAAGTGAATGACACGTGGGCTCGAATGGCATATTTCAAATTTCACAAAATTGTAATGGCATGTATCAAATTAATCCTTTATATATATGGAGCATCAATATTTTCTTTTATATGCTTGAAAACCAGTAGTTTCTTTAAAATGGTGTCATTTGTATTAGACTAGAGGGGTTTAGTTATTGCAGTCGGTAAATCTTACTGCTGTTTTGAGTAAATGACAATAATTTAACAACCTATTAAGAAACAAGCTTGAAACGAATTAGTGGTGTATCTCATTGTTGTGAGTCCAAAATTGCAGTAAGGTTCCAAGTTAGAGGCTTCTTTCATTGATGTGCTTACTAAGTGGTCCCAATGATGCTGCTAGGTTTCAAGTTGAGGCTTCTTTCATTGATGTGCCTGCCAAGTGTAAATGACTATAGCTTTGTGTGTGCTGTTAGGGTCAATAGGCTCCCTGGTATAGATTCATGTTTGAATTCTTAAAGGTTCTAATATTTAACTTAAAAAGGAAGTTAGTGATACTGGTACATGTGTAGATTCATGTTTGATTAAGTGATAAATAAACAGGCTGCTGCAATTCCATTTTGTGGCTTCATCCTGTATAGACCAAGTGATAAGTAAACTGGCTACTGAAATTATAGTCACATTGCATAGTAATGTGTACTATTCTCACCTCAAACAACTCCAAGGGTCATATTTTTTTAAGTTGAAGAATATAGTAGCGTCTACGATTATTAAGCATATATGGATGTGCCTTTGCAATAAGATTAAAAGTGTATAGCAGTGGTACTGTTATCTGATGCCTTTGATTTTTCTCATGAAGGTTATCTCATATGCAATCTGGATTTGGATTATACAGTGTACTAGGCCAGCTTAAGCACTTCATCAACAACCATGGTGACCCCTTCAGCGAGAGCAACTATGGAAATTTCACATCTATTGATATAGACTAATAGTACATGCTAACTATAACAGATATTATGTTATGTCCAGAGCAACTATGGTGACCATATTGATGTACACAAATAGAAAATTATCTTATTTATAAGGATGTTATTGATCATAACAGATCATATTGTATTTGGATGCTTGATGATATATGCTTCAATATAGGCAATTACTACCAGAGTTGTCCATATATGAAATTTTTCTCATTACTATTGTTGGCAAATATATATCGTCACTACTATCATTATAGTTACTAATGTCTATTGCTTTGATGACAAATATATGTAGTCACCAATGATAAATTAGTGCCAAAATAGTTTTAGTGACCACTATTTGCTTGGTGGTTATACACATTTAGTAACCAAGATCTACTTAGTCTTAGACTTGGATGATAACATACCAAGAGACAGTGCCGGTAATTCCGCACACAGCCCTACACTAACCATATCATCCAAATCACTAATATCAATATTGCTATTAAATAACCCATTAATCCTCATGAAGCAAGTACGATAACAAATTCAATTAATATCACCCATCCTGACAACAGGAAGCTAAGCATGTAATCTACCCAACAAAAAAGTAAACTAGTGCGACAAGGCATAATAAGAAAAGACTGGGTGAAATTCTAATAATAGGTGCGCAATCAATTTGACACAAGCATGCAATCTACAAGATAGAAGTTTTGTAATGTAGGCACAAGATAATCAAGGACACTTGCCTTTGTAATAGTATTGCTGCTCAAATAATCTTAAAGTCTTAGATTCTGAATGTCTTCATAAAGCTACTCCGAAGCGTATTTATCTCAGCGCACAAGCAGATAAAACACACTTCAATCACAACTATGCATACAACAGAAGAGAATCAATAGGATAATGTTATGAATGCATAGGTTATGTTGCTACGGTCGTTTTGACGAAAAAATCGCTTAAATCGGAGCTACGGTTTAAAAGTTACGATGTTCATAGGTTCCAGGGACTCCTCTGTAATTAAATTAAAGATCTAAGGACATAATTGCAAATTGTTATATTAAAACAGTAAGATATATTAATTTACAAAACTTTAGAATTTAAAATGAAACTTATTAATTGATAGAGATTATTTTATAATTTATTAAAGTTATAAGGACTTTATTAAAAAAGGGTGTTATTATTATTATTACCATTATTATTATTATTGATATTAATTATATTACTATTATTGACAACATTATTATAATAAAAATACTATTGTTATTAAATAAATGAATTAGTATTAGTATGATCATTAATAATGTTATCTTTTCTATTGCTAATAGAATTATTATTCATAAAAACAAATAAACTTATTAGTATAATTATTATCAATTAGTAATATAATATGTACTATTATATTATGACATTTTATAATTATTGCTAGTTATCTGAATTATTATTACTATTATGAAAGAAAAGTCCATTATTAGTGTTATTGTTATATAAGATATTATTACTACAATTACTTAGGTTAATATTATTATTAGCATTATTATTATTATATGTACTAGTATGGTTGTTATCACTAACAAGGACTAAAATGTAAATTTGTCATAAGCCAGGGATTGATTTGTAATTAAATTAAATATTATTAATAAATTATTATATTTATTTTTCAAGTTAATAATATTACTAATTATTTTACTATTATATTTATTATTAAAATATAATTAATAGATTAGTTCAAAATTAATTTCCCGAAATTCCATTAAAGTTAATTAGTCCGGTGTGATGATGTCAGCCTGAGGTCACGCTGATGCAGTAAACAATTTAGATTTATTTTTGTACTGGAATAGGTCGGATTAATCTGGGACGTTCATTTTATAATCAAGGGATCGGATTTGAGTAGATGACGTGGTTCATTATTTGCCGTTGGATTTCAGATCAATGGATCGGATCTAATAAGTGAAAGGGGTATTGTGGATCTAATCTCAACCATCGATCTGAGATCAGGTGGTGAGGTGGCTCGCGACCGGCTTGGTCAATGGCCAGGAGCTGGGGTTGACCGGGGATGGTGCTCCGGGGGCCGCGGTTGAACGGAAACGGCTCGAAAGGAAGAGGAGCTTGAGGAGGTGCTCACCTTGGGGTTGTCGGCATCGAGGAAGGCCGCAGAGAGGGGCGCAGCGGGGAGGTGCGGTTCCGAGACTTCGGCGTGATCCGCGGCTTCTCCTAACAGAGGCGCTCGACGAGATCAAGCTGTGGAAGGGGCGGTGGGGAGCGGGGATTCTCGGCGTGTCCTCAGATTGGGTCGGGGCGGCTCCGGAAGGCGACGCGACGGTGAGGCTAGGGTGCGGTTTTGTGGAGGAGAGAGAGGACACGGGGGCGCAGTTTAAGTAGAGAAAAGTGGGCGGCCGAGTCGGGAAGGTTGTGGGGCGCAGTTTAGGGAAGGAATCCCACAGAGATTGAGGAAGATTGGGGCGTTGCGTGCGGCAATTTCGGAGGGGGAGGGGGCGGCGCAACTGTGGTGGCTAGGCGTTGGCACAAGATGGGGGATGACGGCCGGAGCCCACTGGTCGATGAGAGAAAGTGAGGGAGAGGAGGGCACATGGGCTAGATGGGCCAAATTGTGGAAGGCGAGAAAGGGGGAGGGGAAGTGGGCTTCGGCCAGATCTAGGTGTCCTTTTTTTCCTTCCCTAATTCTTTCATATTCCTCTTACTTAATTATTTAAATTGTTTCAAAACAGAGATAAAAGTTTATTCAAAAACATCTTAGAATACTTGAAACTTGTGAAAGTTTTATGAAAACATTTTACCAACTCAAGGGACTTTTCTTTATTATTATTTCTTTTACATTTCATTTATAATTTCTTTTTGTAAGTTATTTATAAACAACAGAAGAATTTATTTGAAAGGTTTTGAGATAATGTCATTTCATGCTTTCTTTGAAACCCTTTGAAAACCAAATTTCGCAACAAAAATAATATTTTCAAGATATCTTTTCAGAAATTGAAATTATGAGAAAGCACCCCTTTTTTAAAATCAAATAAAACTTGCTTCTAAATACCAAAAATTATTTTACTAGATTATTTCCAAAATTGTAAAATAATTTGAGATAGATTCATTTTAGTTCATTTGAAAGTTTTCAATTAAAATCAAAGTTCACAATAAAATCATGTTTTAAAGACATATTTTCAAAAATCAAATTTAGGGAAAACACCACTTCATTTTTTTATCAAATAAACTTGCTTTTTAAAATAAATAAAAAATCATTTTATTAAAGCAAGTTAATTATTAACCAAAACAGTTAAGACTTTATTTTCAGGAAATTTTGAATGCATTTAAAATTCAAAACAAATGAATAACAATTTACAATCATAAAAATAATTGCAAATTTTACTTTATTTTAGTGAAAAAAAGTTTACATCCCCAAATTGAGAAATTTGAGGTGTGACATTGATCGTTCGTCGATCCTCAGTTCCAACAGTTGAGCAGCTAGATACAAAGCTATTTGGCAATGTACAATAAACATACCATACACCATGGAGATAAGCCACTACTCAATATCAAAGCAGCTCACTTGAGAAAATGGAAGGCGAATTTAGCTGCAAAATCAAAATGCAAATGGAAATAGTGGCCAAACAGCAGGTTCTCCTATGCCAACGATCAAAGAATCTTCCCTGCAATTTGTTACATACAGAGATCAGCAACATCAACACACCACAGAAGAAAATGTATAGCATTCAACATATACGGACATCTATTGCAACGAAGTACACAGATCTCCTGTCTAAACCTTCACCACTGCTAAGCCCAAACAAAATTCAGTAAAACATAGATTTACATATATGACAGTGGAGGATTACTTGTATGTAGCACTTAATCGCTCTATTAAGTAGTCGCCGTTCCTGATAGGGGGAAACCTGTAGAAGTGTTTAAGTATGAGAATTGAGAATCAACACAATGACTGTGACACTATCTTTAAGCTGCCCTTGGAGTTTCCTCACTGCAACAGCTTTCAATGCACTGCACCACGAAATCAGGGTTCGAATTAAGAAATAAAGCAACCTGGTATATCAGAAAACATTAGTGTTAGACATATGTCAGCAGGATCCTTCTTGACTGTTGTTAACTTTTGAGAAGTTTAATATGTCACTTTTGCATTGAGACACGAGAACAAAGAGAAATAATTAGTTCCAACACTGCAGCTCACTAAAAGCTGAGCACGGTTTAGCATAACCACAAAAGGTGAAATTTACTGGTTCTTTTCTTCTCCTAGAATCGTTGGCGTGAAACCTTCATAGAATTGGGCATATCTACAAAGGAAAAGAAAATCTTAGATGAATGTAAACTGTTGATAGTATTGTTCGAGTAAACTGTCGATAGTAATCTCCTTATTTAGAATAGATCTGAGTTTGATCTTTAGGACCCGAACAATGAATCTCTAGATATTCATTTATCAATTGAACACGCACAGGAAAAAATAACACTATCTGATCTTTAGCACCTCATCAACTTGTCTAGCACCAAAAACCTACGGAAGCAAAATAAATTTCTCTCACCATTTATCTTTGTAAGGATCGAGTGATCAAGAAGGAGGGGATTGAATCGGGTACTAACACTACTAGGTCTTTTTCTCACACTTCCTAGATTCTAGCAAAACTAGCGATCAACTCCTAGCAAGAGAGACTAAGCAAGAGCACAACCGAGCAAAGAAACAACTAGGCACAAAAAGATAAGGAAAGAACAACCTATCAAGCTAGTAAGCAAAGCATCTAGCACGAGAGCCACCAAGAGACATCTCAAAGCAACCTATCATACTACTCGCAAAAAGGTATTGCGATAAGTAAAGAGAAGAGATAGAGATGCTCAGCGATTTTTTTTGAGATCTCGAAAAGATGGCACATTCCCCTAATCTACGTTAAACCACTCCCGTCGAAGTATTCGTCCCTTCAATCTTTTCCAAAACGGTGCTCCCAAGGGTATGCTTCACTTCCCGGAGTAAAGTCACCGACGGTCCGGCTGTAGCAAACAATACCCTTGCAAAAGAGCAAGTCCCTAAGACTCCAGACGCTCTCTCTTAGTGTCTCTTTCGAGCGGAAGACACGAAACCGCTCACAAACTTGATGTCGTCTTCCACAAGGCTCCAGAAGCTCGGACAGCGCCGTCTAACCGGTCTAGGCTACCATAGACCAAGAGTAACAAGCCAAAGATACTTCTCTCAGTCTCACAAGCTCTAGGAACGCATGAATGCTCTTTGCTACTCTTTACTAGCACTCAAGATCTCTCTAGGTACTTTGTTGTACTCTCCTCGGTAATCTTTGGCTTTCACAAATGATCTCCATCTTCTTTGGCCGCAGGTAACCTTCACAACAGCTCTCCTAACGGTTTATATAGGCTCTAAGCCTTAAAAAGGCTGTTAGGAGCCATTGCCAAAAAGCTGACTGCTTTTTGCAGTCACCGAAGTGTTTGGTGACTAAGGCCACTGAACTGTCCGATGACTCCTCGTCTTTGACTGACAGAAAACATTTTCTCTGGAATCCATTATATGTGACACCTGACTGTCCGGTCACATTCTCTTTTGAACTTCTAGAGACACCTCTTCTGGACTTTTTCTTTTGGCTCACCAGACTGTCCGGTCATTGCACCATCGGACTGTCTAGTGACATCTTCTCTTTGACTCTAGAGAGCACACATTCTCTTTTGAACTTCCAGAGACACCTCTTCTGGACTTTTTTTTTGGCTCACCAGACTGTCCGGTCATTGCACCATCAGACTATCCGGTGACATCTTCTCTTCGACTCCAGAGAGCACCTCTCTCTGGACTCTGTCTTCCAGCACTCACCGAACTGTCTGGTGATTGTTCTGACGCTGGAACTTGATTTCTTCAAGATCTTACTTCCCGCTACAACTCTGAACATCTTCAGGCTTCCATTGATCACTCAAGTGCAAAGTGCCTCAAAAAACCTATAGCATCCATACTCCCTAAAACTTGTAAAGCTGAGATGAGTGATTCAACCCCTCTTAATAGTATCGGTTTTTCTATTGACTCAAGATCTAAAACTAAGCCACACATGGTTCTAACAACATCCTTAGCCTTGGACACACTTCTCCCATGGAAAACAACCGAAGCACTGAGCAAACTTGAAGGAACCAACTCGCAGAGGTGGAGAAAGATATTGATAGACCTACATCCAACGAGTTAGTTCATAGTTCTCATTCAATCACCAAAATCATTCATACCTTTGAAGAAATTCAATGGTCATAAAGCTAACAATCTTTCTCTTTTTAGTGATTGATGACAACCATAATGCAAAAGATCGAGATGATATCTTAAAAAGATCAGAAGAAAAGCACGAGACAACTTGAAAAAAAAAGGCGCTAAAAGGATCGAGTGACCGAGAAAAGGGTTGAATCGAGCACTGCCACTACTAAACTTTTTCTAACTCTTCCTATATTCTAGCAAGACTAGCAAGCAAGACTAAGCGAGAGCACAACTAAGAAGATAACAACAACCTATCAAGATGGCAAGAAAAGCAACCTACACGAGAGCCACCCAGAGATATCACAAAGCAACCTATCAAAGCTATGCACAGTAAGCAAATGCAATAAGTAAAGGGAGAATAGATAGGAATGATCAGCGAATTTTTCTGAGGTCTCGAAAGGATGGCACCTTTCTCTAATACTTGTTGAACCACTCCCATCAGAGTCCCAGTCCCTCCCGTCGTTCCTATAACGATGCTCACAGGGGTACGCTTCACTCTCGAAGTGAAGTCACCAGTGACCCAGTTGTAACAAACAATACCCAAACGTTAGAGCAAGCCTTTAAGACTCGAGCACTCACTCTTGGTGTCCCTTTCGAGAGGAGGATCCAAAACCGCTCACAAACTGGATGTCATCTTCCACAAGACTTCGAAAGAACGAACAACGATGTCTAACTGGACTAGGTTGCCATACACCAAGAGTAACAAACCAAAGACACTCCTCTCAGTCTCACAAGCTCTAAAAATGTATGGATGTTTTTTACTACTCTTCACTAACACTTAAGATCTCACTAGATGCTCCTTTGTGCTTCACTTGATGACCTTTGACTTTCACAAATCATCTCCCAACTTCTCTGGCTGAAAGTAACATCAACAACAGCTCCCCCAACGGTTTAAATAGGCCCCAAGCCCTGAAAGACTCGTTGAGATTCGTTGCCAAAAAGTTGACTGCTTTTTGCAGTTACCAGACTGTCCGGTGATTGGGAACACCAGACTGTCCGGTGACTCCTAGTCTTCGACTGACAGAAAACATCCTCTCTGAAATCAATTCCATATGACACCAAACTGTCCATTCATACCATCACCGAACTATCTGGTGACTACCTCTTTTAGACTTCTAGACAGCACCTCTCTATTGGACTCTTGCCTTCAGCACTCAAAGACTGTCCGGTGACTCCCGCGGACTATCTAGTGACTCCATCTGAACTGCTACCAAAAAACTACCTCTCTAGAGTTCAAACTCCAGCACTCACCGGACTACCCGATGGCACCGTTGGACTGTTCGGTGACTCTCCAGATGCTGAAACTTGACATCTTCAAGGACACATGTCTTACTGCTACAATTCTTGACACCTTCAAGCTTCCACGATCACTGAAGTGACTCAGAGAACTTAGAGCATCCATACTCCCTAACACTTGTAAAACCGAGAGGAGTGATTCGACCCCTCTTAATAGTACCGATTTATCTTATTGACACAAAGCCTAGAAACTAAGCCACATATGGCTCTAGAATATCCTTGGCCTTGGACAAGCTCCTTCCTTGAAAGCACACTAGAGCTTCGAGCATCCTTGAAACAACCAACTCGTAGAAATGAAAAATAATGTTGATGAAGCTACATTTAACGAGTTAGTTTATGGTTTTTATTTAATCACCAAAATCATTCATACCTTTGAGGGGCTTCAATGGTTACGAAGCTAAGTTGTCTTACTATCTCTGGTCAGTAAGCCCAAAACTGCATGGGAAACTATACCTTAGCTTGAAAAACTCCCTTTGATAAGTGCATTGCTTACTTTGCCAAACTTTCTTGATTGGTCTTGTTATATGTGACTTCTTTCATTGTTGTTTTTTTGTCTCCCTCTTCTCATCATCTACGAGTAGAAAATAACCACAAGACGAGTAGAGGGCAACAAGGGTAGTAGTTAAAATAATGGAGAATATAAGAAAGTACTACTCCATTTGATTTCTTCATCTTTTCATTGATCATCAAATTTTCTCTCGATCATCATCATTTCTTCATATCTCTTGATCATCACCATTTCTTTTCCAAATCTTCTCGATCATCACCATTTCTTCTCCCCCTTTGTCATCTACTCAACAAAAAGAATACCACGGGAGGAGAGTGCAATAGAGAAACTACGTGTAAAGAAACATGTGAATATAGAGCAATATTACTGTGTGATCATCTAGAGGTCCTCTCATCTTTTCATCATTTCTTGACTCCTCCCCCTTTAAAGATGCTTCTCTTGATGATTTTCGTCCCTACCAGGAAACTTTCTCGTCTTTCAACAAGAGGGGGTTAGTGATGCACATGAGAACGTATGAATCATAGTCTTTTAGCTGCGTAAGTTGATTTAACCTTAGAGCTCGAAAGATTGTGATTCAATGGCATAAAGCTCACAATTACTTTGAAGAAAGTCTAGGAGCAATCAACTTATATTATTATGAGCAACTCCCCCTAGAATCGTGCTTGACGTCAAGATATAAGATGCAATGCATGGGATGCATATGAATGCAAAGATAAGGATAAAAAGCAGCATGCTCATGATGAAGGACTAGAAAACAATTACCCATGACCATTCTTCTTAAGCTCTCTATGATTATTGCTATCTCGGAAGGGTTAGATAATGGTCCTACAAAACAAGAAAAACAAGAAAAACCAAGCAAATACAAGCAAACAAGTATATACAATAAAATGCTAAGCTTTGAAGATTAATCAAGTGAAGTCCGAGAGATCGAGAATGTTGAGTACTCGTCTTATCCTATTGAAATTCTTTTCATCAAAAGGCTTTGTGAATATATCGACCAAATGATCTTTAGTTCTCACACTTATAAGATCGATATCTTTTTTGGCTACGTGATCCCTTTATGAAATGATGCTTGACTTCAATATGTTTGGCGTGGTCATGATCACTCTTGTGAAGAGCAATGTTGATTGCACTCTCACTATCACAATATAGAGGAATTTGATCATATTTTAGTCCACAGCCCATGAAAGTTTGCTTCATATAGAGAAGTTGAGCACAACAAGCACTGGTTGCCATATATTCCGCTTCGGCCCTTGAGAGAGCCACGTCATTTTGTTTCTTTGAGCTCCAAGCAACCAAAGATCTTTCAAAAAATTGACATCCACCAGAGGTACTCTTTCGACTCACTTTGCATCCGATGAAATCTGAGTTGGAGTAGCCAACAAGATCAAAGCCTTCATCCTTTGTATACCAAAGGCCCATGGTTGGTGTAGACATGAGGTACCTAAGAATACTTGTGATAGCACTTAGATGAGATTTCTTAGGATTACCTTGATAGTGAGCATATAAGCATACACCAAACATAATATTCGGACGAGAATAAGAGACAACCAATCATAGAACGATAAAGCTTTTTGTCAACCGATATATCACTTTCATCCGAGCCAAGAATACCATTAGTGGCCATTGGAGTTTTGATTGAATTTGAATCCTCCATTCCGAACTGCTTGAGAAGATCTCTTGTATACTTCTCTTGACAGATGAATGTTCCTCCTTTCATTTGCTCGACTCGAAAACCGAGGAACAAGTGAAGCTCTCCTATCATAAATATCTCAAATTCTTTGGCCATTAGTTCACGAAATTTTATATTGTAAGCTTCATTAGTAAAACCAAAGATAATACACAGATTTGACAAATAAAGATATCATTATCAGCAAGTCTAGTAAAGAGAGTATTATTGATACTTCCTTTTCTGAAGCCTTTGCCGGTGCGAAGTCTCTTAGTCTCTCGTACCATGCTCTTAGAGTTTGCTTGAGTCCATATAAAGCCTTCTTCAACTTGAAGACATGATTAGGATGCTTGGATCCTCAAAGTTAGGTGGTTACTCAACAAAAACCTGCTCATTAATATAACCATTTAAAAAGATGCTCTTCACATTCATTTGATATAATTTGAAGCTAAAATGTGAAGCACAAACAAGTAAAGTTCGAATTGACTCAAGTCAAGCTACGGGGGCAAAGGTCTCATCGAGGTCCACCCCTTCAACTTGAGAGCAACCTTTGGCCATGACTTTTGCTTTATTCGTCATGACATTCTTATTTTCATCTTGCTTGTTCTTAAAGACCTATTTGGCACCAATGATGTTCTTGTGCTTTGACCTCTTCACCGATTTCCAAACTTTGACTTCTTTCAAAGTTATTGAGCTCCTCTTGCATATCTATCCTCCATTAGTGATCCTCCACCGCTTCATCAATGCTCTTGGGCTCTATCAACGAAATAAAAGCGAAATTCTCACAAGCAAAGTCACTTCCATGATGTCGAGAAATGGTGTTGTGCCTCTTTGGTGAGGCGGAGGAGCTTGCGGTGGAGAGACATCTTGAATGGCTTGCTCCTTAAAGATGACAGTATCTTGTTGTCAAGGCAGAGAGCTGCAATCTTCAATTCTTGATGTCTTTGTTGGACATGGTGGTGTAGCACTTGGTGTAGGCGTTCCTTGATTTCTCGAGGTAGTAGGCTCTTGTGGTAGATCTCTTGGTGCTTGTACTCTTGATGATTTTTGAGCTTGATTTGTTTATGTAGTAATCTCTTGTTGTGTCGAGGAGGAAACTTTCGGTGGAGGCGTAGAAGGATCATCATCCCCTCTTGGTAGGGCTTCTACCACGGGCATTTTCCGTATTGCCTCCTTCAATGGTTTATCATCTACATCACAACTATAAAGTTATATATTCTCCTAAGAACCATTAGTTTCATCAAATTGCACATCACAAGATTCCTCTACAAATCCGGTAGTTGTATTGAAAACACGATAAGCTTTAGAGTTACCGGAATACCCGATGAGAAAATCAATGTTGATCCTCTTCTCAAACTTTTAGCCTCTTCCTCTTCTTGTAGATATAGCACTTGTATCCAAAGACCCGAAAGTAAGCCAATTTTGGCTTTCTTCCCACCAAGAGCTCATAGGGAGTCTTCTTCAAAAGACAGTGTAGATAAACACGATTTGAGGTGTAGCACGCCGTGTTGATAGCCTCAGCCCAAGACCTCTTCTTGGTGCCATATTCATCCAACATAGCTCTAGCAAGAGTGATGAGAGTCTAATTCTTTCTTTCTACAACACCATTTTGCTCTAAGGTGTATGTGGCCGAGAACTCATGCTTGATGCGGAGATCATCACAATAATCTTCAATGATAGAATTCTTTAACTCGGTTTCGTTATCACTTCTAACCTTCTTGATCTTGGCTTCAAATTCATTTTTAACCCTCTTGGCAAATTTCTTGGAGTTGGTGATAGCTTAAGCTTTACCTTTTAGAAATATAGTCCATGTGTACCGAGAGAAATCATCAACAATCACTATGCAATAGAGATTCCCACCAAGACTTTTGTACGTTGTTGATCCAAAGAATCAATATAAAAAAGCTCTAGGGGTCTTGATGTGAACATTACGGTTTTACAAGGATGAAGAGTGGCCACTTGTTTTCCCGCTTGACAAGTACTACACAATTTGTCCTTCTCAAAAGTAACATCTTGAACTCCGAGAACCAATCCCTTCTTGGTGACCTTCTTTAATTACCCCATTCCAATGTGGGCAAGCCTCCTATGCCATAATCATCCTTTAGAGAACTTTGCAATAAGATAAGTTTGCGGCGTAACTTCATTTGAAGAGAAATCACAATATACAAATTATTGTGCCAAAACCATTGAATTTGATACCCAAAGATTTGTTAATCAATTCGGCACCCTTATCATTGAAGAAGCATGTGAAGCCGAGATCACACAATTGGGCCACCGAAAGAAGATTGAAGCTCAACGTTTCGACTAGCATAACATTTGATATGGTCAAGTCACTGGAGATGGCGACTTTACCCAATCCCTTGATTGTTTCTTTTGAATTATGCCCAAAAGTCACCTTATCTTTATTCTCATCTTCTTTGATGGTGGTAAATATCTTGGAATTGCCGGTCATGTGCTGAGTGCATCCACTATCAAGCACCTAATGTTTACCACCATTTTTGTAGTTTACCTTGTTGGATGCCATGAGACAGGAGGTGTTAGTAGCTAAAGTATTACACGATTCACAAGTACTAACCTCAGCCTCCCTTGGTGACTTTTGTTTAAGATAGCTTTCCAAGCATCAATTTTCTTCTTGAAAATTTCATCACTTGAGATATGACGTTTCCCATAGGAATTGATCCATTCTACAAGCTTATCAATACCAGCATATAGATCACATTTGGTTTCATTGGGAAGCATAATGATCTTGTCTTACTCATCACATAGAATATCAAAGGAATCCTCTATCATGCTACTAGCAATGGCATTATCATTCAAGAGTATAAAAGGACTAGTAGAAGTAGAGATATTGCAAACCGGTGCCTCAAGAATGTGATGAGCATATGTTCCATCAACCGCACTTGATGTAGAAGCATTGAGATCATCCTTGATTGATGAAGATAGAGCACTTATTTTCTTGATGGAGAGGAACTTCTTGATGGATTCTTCATGAGATATTTTGAGTGTTCCCTCGAATGAATTGATTTTTTCAACAAGATTATGTAATCGATGCATGGTAGTCCCTATCAATTCACCATCAAGAGTTCCAAAATGAGTCTAAGCATCTATGAACCCAAGATAGCGAGATTTTCGATCATAATAGCACTCAAAGAATTGCAAGAAGAGTTTGATGAGATGTCACGTTATCGCTCGGATTCGTTGGTTTTGTGGCATATAGGTAGCTTACCAAACGATTCTTTCGTGAGCCACTACCGGACCCCGATGAAGAACTTGTCTTCATCACTCTCAATCATTTTCTCAAAGCGGTTAAGCCATAAAAAGAGCACTTGGCTCTGATACCACTTGTAAGGATCGAGTGACAAAAAAAGAGTTGAATCGAGCACTAACACTACTAGATCTTTTTCTCACTCTTTTTAGATTTTAGTAAAACTAGCAATCAACTCCTAGCAAAAGCACAACCGAGTAAAAAAACAACTAGGCACAAGAAGATAAGAAAAGAACAATCTATCAAGCTAGCAAGCAAGGCAACCAGCACTAGAGCCACTAAGAGACATCATAAAGCAACCTATCACACTACTCACAAAAATGTATTGTGGTGAGTAAAGGGAGAAGAGATTGATATGCTCTGCGAATTTTTCTGAGGTCTCGAAAAGATGGCACATTCCTCTAATCCTCGTTAAACCACTCCCGTCAGAGTATTGGTCTCTCCCACCATTTTCAAAATGGTACTCCTAAGAGTATGCTTCATTTCCCGGAGTGAAGTCACCTGAGGCCCAGCTGTAACAAATAATATGCTTGCACAAGAGCAAATCTCCAAGACTCCCGACGCTCTCTCTTGGTCTCTTTCGAGCGTAAGGATCCGAAACCGCTCGCAAACTTGATGTCATTTTCCACAAAGCTTCAAAAGCTCGGATAAAGATGTCTAACCGATCTAGGCAGCCATAGACCAAGAGTAACAAGCCCGAGACACTCTTCTCAGGCTCACAAGCTCTAGGAATATATGAATGCTCTTTGCTACTCTTTACTAGTAATCAAGATCTCTCTAGATGCTTTCTTTACTCTCCTTTGTGACCATTGACTTTCACAAATGACTTCCAACTTCTTTGGTAGCAGATAACCTCCGCAACAGCTCCCTTAATGGTTTATATAGGCTCCAAGCCTTGAAAAGGCCATTCGGAGCTGTTGCCAAAAAGTTGACTGCTTTTTGTAGTCACCAGATTGTTCGGTGACTGGGACTACTGGACTGTCCGGTGACTTCTGATCTTTGGCTGAAAGAAAATATCTTCTCTGAAATCCATTCCATATGACACCAAACTGTCCGGTGACTTTATCTTTTAGACTTCCAAGACACCTCTTCTGACTTCTGAATCATCGGACTATCCGGTCGTTGCACTACCGGACTGTCCGGTGACATCTTCTCTTGGACTCCAGAGAGCACCCCTCTTTGTACTCTGGCTTCTAGCACTCATCAGACTGTCGGGATAAAACTAACAAACGTCTAGATAAAAATTTCAGAAAAGTTCAGAAACTGAAAGACCAATAAAAGGTTTTAGAAGATGAATCATGAGCCACTTTTAAGTAAAAAGGTTCACTGTGGAAAATGGCATGTGCTTCTGTACTTCATCTTTAGTCACTTGCTCCGGATGCAAAAATGATGGCGATCAATAAATATAAGTGAGTAGTGAAACTTAAAAAACAGATAAAAAATTCAGAGCAAAGATGAGGCAGGTTGAAAAGTACTGTGTTCACACCCAAAAAAAAGCAATTGGCGGCGGGTGAGCACTGCCAGCAGATGTTGTGCACTTTCACTGTACTGAATAATTGTGGTTGAAGCACGATATCAGATTCGCATCATTGGACATTTAAAAGGAGAAAATAAAATAACATATTTCATTTCAGCGAGGAACACAAATAGACAGCTAGTACAATGAAAAACAGTCATATCATTTCGATTGCATTTTTATGTTTTCATTCGAGGATGTCAAAAGAATGCACAGATAAGCATTTGTTTCAAAGCTGCAAAACCAGAAACAGAGCCCTCACCAACTGCACTTCCACGGAATTGGAGCCTGAAATCTCCTGTGGAGACACTGTTGCAAATGACGGTGTGTGACGCGATGCGGAGGGGTGGGCACTGCTGGTGGGGTTCAAGCACGCGGTGGCCGGGCGCGGCTTGATGGTCGGCTGTGCGACCAGGAGCCCGTGCTGAAGCACCGCGCCACGGGCGGGTTCCTGAGCCACTACGGCTGAAACTCGACGCTTGAGAGCATCCGTGCCGGTGTGCTGATGCTGTGCTGGCCGTTCTTCTCGGAGCAGGTGACCAAATGCCGGCACGCATGCAAGGATTGGTGGGTAGACCTGGAAATGCCGAACGAGGCAGGCAGGCAAGAGGTCGAGGCGGGCATGTGGGAGCTGATGGGAGCAAGATGTTGCAGGTGGACGGCGGTCAGGGAGAAGAGGGGCGGGGCGGTGGGGAGAGATGGCGCTGCCGGTGGGGGCAAGTCGGCGAGGGAGAAGAGGGGTGCAGCACTCTGCAGAGAGGAGGGGCATGGCGGTGGGGAGAAGAGGTCAGGAAACGGCAAGACGGGGGCACGGTACGGCGGAGAACGCGGAGGCGGTGGTGGGCACTGGATCAGGAGGGCAGTGAAAACGTGAGATTGTGCGATGGATGGTCTAGATAGAACACAACAGCATTTAATGTTTGAAGATAAAAATAAAGTAATGTGATTTAACCAGAATTGAGATTAAAATTTTAGTGGGTGATGATTATATATGTATTATAGATGCCACACTGTCAGTATTATAGATGCCATACTGTCATGCACCATATACTAAACACGCCCGCTCAGCATATATCAATACCGCATCGCTCGTGAATGGATTTATTGAGGACATCTTCACGTGAGATTGTAGAAATTGTACTTATGAGCTGTCAGATCAAGAAATAAACAACTGAAATCGACCGACCATTTTCTTCTCCGCATGCATCGCTACCGGTTTAGGCTTACCCTTTTCCCACTGTCTATAACCAAGGCCGCCCCAGTAGCAATGCCTCTCGCTGCTTCCCGCTACCCTCAGCCATGCGCCTGGTAGCATTCGTTGGCTGACGGGAAGCGGCCTAAAGTATGCCATCAAGGAAGGCACAAGTCAAAAGTTGCCAATGGCTCATCGGTAGAGATGTAAGTGGGTACCGATATTTGTGATCAAACTTCTAGTTTATTTTATCCCACCAACAATATAAAATTAAGAGGAGAGTTAGTTCATTTTAGAAAATTTTGAACCAATTCACCCACCCAAAAATAGAAAATTTGCATCCCTACCCGCAGAAGGAGGCGAGAGACTGAAGAAGCCGACAATAAAAATACTCTATCCAATTCTAAAATATTAATATCATTGATTTCCAGCATTATATTTGACCGTTCATTTTATTTTAAAAAATATGATAAATATTATATATTTTATTATAATTTATTTTATCATTACATGTATTTGAATCATGACTAATAATTTTATATATTTAAATAAAATTATTAAATTAAATAAGATGAATAGTTTTAAAAAATCAATTATGTTAATATTTTAGAATCGAAGAGAGTATGGTGTAACACTTTGTGTGTTTGAATAAAGAAGCCAAGTTGTTCAAATTCGAAATCGCGGAGCTCAAAAAAAATTTAAAACAATTCAATCTTGTTCAAATTTTAGTTTGAATTTCAAAAAAACGAGTTCAAAATTTTTCCATGAAATATTGTGAAGCAAAATTCTCTTTGGAAAGCTCTTACAACAACTTGAATTTTAGAGGTTTTCATAAAATCTTATTTGAGGTTTAAAGGTTCTACATAGATCATTTTACTCCCAAAAGATTGCCTGTCTTTAAAATTCAATAGAATTTTATTTGTTTCGATTTTGAACTTGAGCCCAAAATAAAAGTTGTTCCTTTATAAAAGTTTTACCACCCTGCCAAATCTAAAAACTTTTGGAGCTCGGGAAGTGGGCATTTTGGATCAAAAACAGAGAGCTGCGCTGAAATTCTGGGAAATTCGGAAAAAGAAAAAGATCCGTGGGACCCACCTATCTTATCGGATGTCACTCGACGCAGCGAGGACCAACAGCTCAATCACGATAAAATATAATACAAGCTGGTGTTTAAATTACAAACCAAAGTTTTTAAATTATTTGAAACTACTAGTGTCTCCTAGATACTAGGCAAAAGATGACATCGAGCCCATATGATACATCTTCTAGCACACACAAGAAGTTTAGCGCGGTGAGCAAAGCTTCCAACGGACATAGCCAACCTCGAGGGTCGCTCCTGCTGGTCGGTCCAGAGGAGGGAAAGAGAGATCACCTGCAAACAAAAAAACAATAGAGGGTCACACCCTGAGCATTCAAATGCTCAGCAAGTTTTACCCGTCAACATGGCCAACTACAACCGACTCCAAAAGATATAATAAGGCTGACTCACATGGGATAGCTATTTGCATAAAAATCAGCGCTAACATAGTGGATCCTTATTTCCAAATTTTAGTAGCAGATTAGTGTAAGAGAATATAAATTTAATTTGCACTATCAACTACCACAATCATAGTTGCTAAACAATTTATAGTAATCATATCTAGGAAATCATAATTCTTTCTCATTCCCTTCTTATTTCACTTCTTAACTACGATGTGACTCAGTGAGACAAGTGGTACTCGTTACTGTGAGGCAGCGATTATAATCGATTTACATCTAGCTGAAGAAACCAGATTACAAGACACGTACGCGCTTCTCGGAAGCCGCACATGGCAACTTTCCTACCACCATATTGACCTTTTGGAGTGATGAAGCCGAGTGATGAGAGGATAAGTATTGCTTACCCGCCACCACACGGGGAGCATTACTCGAGGCATCCTCTGAGGCTTACACATAAGGCTCGTGTTTTGTGAAGGTTGCTGGGTAGGACGCTAGCCTCGAGAGCTGGCTATAGAGAGATGGTGATCATCTTACATCAGTGGTTGCTCTGTTTTCTTCTGAGGCATGAGACGTTTGATCTAACCGACCTACTGTTAGCACAGATGGAGGATATGATCTATGAGGGGATAGGAGTACGTCAGTTACCCTTTGCCTCGTACATATGTCTGTCGCTGAGGAGAGCTGGAGTGATGACTAAGACTGAGTACGCTGAGTTGCCAGAGATCACAGCTGCCTTCAGTCCAGCAGAGCTGTCTGACTCCAGGGTTTTTAGAGTGTCAGCTTCTTAGAGCACTCTTGAAAGAGAGGAGACCACACCCCCTTAGGAGTTTGAGCTGCAGATTTAAGCTTCAGAGGGAGCACAGCCAGAGGTTGGGAGCACTGAGGCTCCAGGTCAGGCCGAGACTCCTACCTCTTGTGCCACACTTGACTTTGCACTAGCTGCCAGATTGGATGCTATTTAGGCAGAGCAGGCGGAGCAGAGGAGGTACAGAGAGGAGCAGGATGAGAGGATCAGATGTGAGAGGGCTAAATTTGAGGAGAGGCTCCAGATGGAGAGAGAGCTTGCAGTGGAGAAGAGACGGAAGGACATGGAGTTTCATAAGAGGTCGCAGCGCACTCAGCTAGAGATGGTAGCAGCCATATCTTATATGTCTGTCGGGTTTGGAGTGATAGTATCTCACCTCTAGGGGATCAGCATGCCACCATTGCTTGAGTTCCCGACGACTACGCTACCATGTCCTTTGCCTTCGCAGCTACAGCCGACAGCTCCTCAGCCACAGTAATCATCGGTGCCAGCATTCACAGCTCAGTTGCAGCAGCAGCAGCAGCCCAGCATCAACACCCTACTCTCAGCTCTGTTATCAATGTTCGCATCTTTTGGAGCAGCCAGCGCAGCCATGACTACCGGAGGAGCCAGTGTGCCAGTGACTTCTTCTCAGTTCTATCCAGTTTTCTTGTTCTCTATGTCGCCGGTTCTTGTGTCAGCTGAGCCCAGAGTTTCAGTGCCGACATTAAAGACAAAGACAACAGTTGGTAGTTCTCCTCTTGCTTTTAGAGTTCTATCATTCGAGGCTACCACTGCTGAGTTAGTTTTGACAAAGCCACTGCCTGAGGTTTCAGAGGTAGAGCCCACAGCCACCACAGCTGAGCAACCCAGTGTGTCTGATGCAGCTATCTTGGTCGAGGCCAGATATTCTACAGAGGAGGCAGCTCAGGCCCTTGCCAGTGCAGATCAGCACGCTTCAGTTAATGCCGACTTCGTCCTCAGGCTTAAGTGCTTTTGATGACCTTGAGCAGTCGAGAGATTAGCCAGCAGCAGCAGCAACAGAGCCAGCAGCAGAGGAGCAGCCACCTACAGTCACTGCACCCGACTCTCCGGCCGCGTTTGCAGAGGATTAGATCTTCCGTAGGTCTGAAGTGTCAGGAGTGTGCCGTGTGGTTGTATCGTGTCACACCCGGTTTTATGGCTAAAACCGAATGACTCTTTATGTATGCCCAGGAATAAGTTTCATACATAAAGTGACTTCATTAATGGTAAAACAGAACAATGTCTCGAATAACTAACTATTACAAGAATAGACTAAGAGTCTTATCAATTTACAAACCAAACAGCAGAAACGAAACGAAAGCTTCTGGGCTCCACAGGCAGTTGACCGAATAGCTCGTCTAGACGTCGGCTCCAGGGTCTTCAAAGTTCTCCCAGATTCTCCCTCTATTGAGCAGCAATTAAAAAGGCAAGGTTGAGTACGGGTGTACTCAGCAAGTGTGGGAAGCATATGACATGTGGCAATTATCAAGGAACAGGCAATATAGGTTTTAATTGCATAAAAGCACACATTAGAGACACACAATTCCTATTAAGCACCTAATTACTAAGTGAAAGATTCCGTACCTATGAACAGTAAAATGAATAACAGCATTAAATCACAGTTTCCCACTGTGATTCACCAATCCAAACCAATACCAATAACATTACTAATTCCAGCTAATCATGTGAGGGTTCACGCAATGCTCGTGACCATGAGCACGGCTGTCAAGACAGTTTTACACTCTGCAGAGGTTGTACAAATTTCTCCACGAGTAGTGATTTCATCTCCTGTTGCCAGGTGATTAGAAGAATCTCCATTATGCCTGTGTCGTCGCACTCGCACACTTCCTTTGGTGTGAGGGCCAAGAGATCACTACAAGGCTTTTCCATGACTTCCGCCAGCTTGTACGTGCCCACTGAGGTTTCACCCGTCGGGCACTAACCGGAACCCGAGAGGCCCCCTCTTGTGCTGAATGGTTCCCGGGAGTAACCCTCTCTTCCCCACACATCTCGTTCCAGGCGGATCCAGGCGTAACCCGCTTTCCCCGCTCCACCAGCTGGCACGCACAGAACTGGTTTTCATCACTTACTACGCCAGGCCGCGCCCATTCTTGGCATCGTGGCTGTACGGGAACACATGGGTGGTCGCTCCACGAACCGGTCCTTAGATTTGGGAAGATAGCTTACCAAGGAACAGTGCCAGTAACCCTGCACACAGTTCTACACCAACCATATCGCCCAAATCATCACTATCAAGTTGCTATTAATCTCCCATTAATCCTCGTGAAGCATGTATAATGATCCATTTAAATACACCCAACCTGACAGTAGCAATCTAAGCATTTGATCTACCCAACAATAAAGTAAACTAAGGCGACAAGGCATAATATGGAAGACTAGGAATTTCTACTGATAGGTACGCAGTAAATTTGACACAAGCATGCAAACTATAAGATAGATGTTTTGAAAATTAGGCACAAGATGATCAAGTACACTTACCTTGCTGCTCTTGGGAGTAAAAATCGGCGGCCTCGAACTCTTGTTGCTGGAAGTCTTCGACGAACTGCAGCTCCGGGACGAAGTCGCCTAACGCACAAGAACACAAACAATGAAACAAATGCAACAAAACAGAACAAAATTAGTATGATGATGTCATGAATGCATAGGTTATTCTGTTACGATCGTTTTGATATATTATTTGCTTAAATCGGAGTTACGGATCAAAAGTTATGGCATTTATAAGGTTCAGGGGCTAATCTGTAATTTACAAAATTATTGGAGGACTAAATTGTAATTACCAAAAAGTTCAGGGGCTAAAATGTAAAGTTGTCATTTTGGC
>BCLF01000052.1:1203066-1227933 GCA_001602275.1 Zoysia japonica | reverse complement strand
GCGGCTGAGAGGAGGAGGGCGACGGGGGGGGGGGGAGTGCTGGGCTGGGCCGGCGTGGCTGGGCTGCGCGAGAGGGAGTGGGCCGGCTGGGGAGAGAGGGGGAGGGGAGAGGGGGAGAAGGCCCAGGAAAGGTTTTCTTCTTTTATTTCTTTTCTTACTTCTTATTTCTCTTCTTTAATTTTTTTAGCTTGTTGATTACTATTTATTCCTTCCATTAATTATTTCAATTATATGCAATGACATGAAATGCTATGCACTCCTAGCAAATTTATTTTTAAAAGAATTTTCAATCTAGTCTAAATTGTGAAATGCATTTAAATTTTGAAATTTTAATATTTGGAAAGGTTTGAAATTTTGGGTGTCACATATCGCTTGAGAGGCTAGCTGTCTAGGGGGAGGCCGTGGATGGGTAGCTAGCACTGGATCTCATGTTTGGCAGATTTAATTGGCGCTCTGTGACATTTTGATGATCTTGTGTCTTATTTGATCTTTTAGGTCATTGGAAAGCACTTGGTTTTTGGACTAACCCCGTGGCTTCTATTGTCCATGGCTCCCTGTGTTGTGATCGTCTTGCATGTTCTCTAGTGCGTTGCGCTTCTGTTTATATCTATCGTGCACTAACTTTCATCTTTTCGGCATCTCTCTTCTCTATATGCTTCCTCGATGCCATCTTTTTGTATGATTAGATGATAAAGAGGGAGAGAGAGTCCTCACAACAGGAGAGAGATGGTTTCCAAAGGAAGACAAAGATGGAGAACTCATGCAAATTTCTAGGGGGAGTCATCAAGGTAAGGGGGTAAGTATTTCTTCGAGATGCATTTCTTTCTTTGTCTTATATCATCTCATTTAAAATTTGGTTGTGAGTACTATGGATGTAATCAATCACCAAAAAGGGAGAGACCGTAAGCTTCTTGAATTTCTAAAAGATATGAATTGATTTTGATGATTGAATGAACACCATAGGTAACGGTTGTGATTATAGGTTCCACCCTGCTGATCTCTACAACATGGTGGGTTTCTTCGATGGATGACAAAGGACGATCCCAAGAAGAGGAGTTTTCGGGCGTTAGAGTACCAAGGCTAAGGACTAGCTAAAGAGTCCATAGGAATGTCGGTACTATTAAGAGGGATCAAGTCATTCGTCTCCTGTCATACAAGTGTTAAAGGGTATGAATGCTTCTTTGATACCTCATAAAGCACTGAATATGGAAGAGGAAGCGAAGTCGAAGACCACAGCTCTAGTCCAGCGGAAGATGCAGTCACCGGACAGTTCGGTGAGCCTTGGAAGAGCCAGTTCAGAGAGAGGTGCCCTCTGGAGTCTAGGAGGAGCAGTCACCGGACAGTTCGGTGGTGCAGTCACCGGACAATCTGATAAACCAGAAGCTGAAGTCCAGAAGAGGTGTCTCTCGAAGTCTAAAAGAGAAGGTATGCACCGGACAGTTCGGTGTCACATGAAATGGATACTAGAGAGGGTGTTTTCTCTAGTCTGCAAGAAGACAAGTCGTCGGACAGTCTGGTGGGAGCAATCACCGGACAGTCCGGTGATTAAATAAATTAGTTAGCTTTATGACATCACATTTCAATGGTTGTTTCTAGGCTTAGAGCCTATTTAAATCACGGAGAGGGATGTTCTCGCGTGTGCCTGAGGTCTGAACTGCTGGAGAAAACTTGTGAGAGGCCAAAGGCACCAAGAGAGCACAAGACAAGATTTGAGATCTTTGGTTCTAGTAGGAGAGTGATAGTGAGCATTTATACACTTCTAGAGCTTGTGGGCTTGAAAGGAGTGATCTTTGCCTATTACTCCTGGTTTAGGTAGCTTAGACTGGCTAGGAGTCAGTGTTCAAGTTTCCATGGAGATTGTCGAAGATGACACCAAGTTTATTGCGGTTTCAGGTTCCCGCTCGAAAAGGACACCAAGAGGGAGCGTTCGAGCCTCGGAGGCTTGCTCTAGCACTTGGGTATTGTGTGTGACAGCCGAGCCGCTGGTGACTTCACTTTGGGAGTAAAGCGTACGCTTGTGAGCATCGTTCTAGGAACAACGGAAGGAACCAAGACTCTGACGGAAGTGTTTCAACGAGGATTAGGGGAAGGCGCCTACCTTTCGAGACCTTGGAAAAAAAAATCACTGCGCACTATCTCTCTCTCTTTACTTACCGCATTTACTTACTGTTTGAGTAGAGTGATAGGTTGTTCTTTGATTCCTCTTGGTATCTATCGTGCTAGTGTTTTCTTGTTGTTCTATTCATATTACTAGCATTGTTAAGGGGTCTGCTACTAGAATTGTATAGGATTGCTTTCGTTGTGATTGAGTTTCATAGTTTAAGTTCGTAGCGAATTTAGTCCTATAATTCCACCAATTCAACCCCCTTCTCGGTATACTTGATCCTTACAGCGCACTGGCAGCCCAAGGTTGGGGAAACATGAGCAGTGGGGCTGACAGGAGGGTCCCGCGTCCCTTTTCTTTTCCTGAAATTTTCCGATTTTCTACGCTGTTCGCTATTTTCCTTTGAAAACCATAATTCCTAGCTCCAAAAATTTTAAAACTTTGCAGAGAGCTAGAACTTTTTGAGAGGAACAACTTTTATGTTGGGCCCAAGTTCAAAATCGAAAAAAAATTATTCTATAAAATTTTGAAAACAGGAAATCATTTAAAGGAGAAAATTTCATTTGGCCCTATTAACTTTTGAATAAACTTTTACAAAAATTTCTAAAATTCAATTCTTTGCAATACCTTTCAAGAGAGAATTTTTCTTCACAATATTTCTTTAAAAATTTTTGAACTCATATTTGAAATTTGAATTCTAATTGAAACTGGGAATTTGGTTCAATTGTTTTAATTGTTTAAGTGCTCGGTTCCAAAATTTTGAATTCCAACACACTCGCTTCTTTATTCAAAAAACAAAGTGTTACAGCCCTCCCCCTTAAAAAAATCTCGTCCTGAGATTTAAACAAAAGAGGGGGAAATTACATCAGAAAGACAGAAAGAATTCTGAAAAATTCTTCTGTAAATATTCTTCAGTCTCCCATGTTGCTTCATCTTCAGTGTGGTTACTCCACTGAATCTTGTAAAATTTTTGGGTCTTGTTTCTTGTTACTCTATCCTTATGATCAACCACTTGTATTGGCTTCTCGGCGCTCGTTAAGTCAGGTTGGAGCTGCTCTGTGATGGTTATATCGTTGTCTTGTGGCGCTTTTAGACACTTCTTCAACTGCAAGACATGGAAAATATTGCGTACCCTGGAAAATCTTGTTGGTAGCTCCAAGCGATATTCCACATGTCCACACCTTTCGGTGATGGGAAATGGACCGATGTATCGTGAAGCTAATTTCCCTCGGACCCCAAAATGTTGCACTCCTTTAATCGGTGAGACTCGGAGATACACAAGATCACCCACTTCGAAGGTCAAAGGTCGACGTCGCTTGTCTGCATAACTCTTTTGTCAGGACTGTGCTGCTCAAAGATTTGCTTGAATGACATGGACTCGTTCTTCGGCTTCTGTGACAAGCTCGGGTCCAAATATCACCCTTTCTCACGATTTATACCAATTCAAGGGTGTTCTACACGGACGCCCGGACAAAGCTTTAGATGGTGACATCTTGATGCTTTCTTGATAGTTATTGTTGTATGAGAATTCTGCCAAATGCAATCTTTCTTCCCAGTTTTTGCCGTGGTGCAGCACATATGCTCGCAGCATATCTTCTAGAATCTGAATGATCCGTTCAGTCTGACCATCAGTTTGAGGATGGTTGGCAGAGCTTCTAATTAGGGTGGTGCCTAACATGGTGTGAAGTTGTTCCCAAAAGCGAGCAACAAACTGCGAACCTCTATCGGAGACTATGGTCTTTGGAACTCCATGCAAGCAAACTATACGAGAGATGTATAGCTCGGCATACTTCTTAGAGTTGTATTATGTGTGCACTAGGATGAAATGAGAGGTTTTCATTAAACGATCCGTGATGACCCAGATAGAATCATGCTTCTTTGATGTCATTGACAGTCCTACTATGAAATCCATGGAGATGCCTTACCACTTCCATGCAGGAATACTCAACGGTTGTAGCTGTCCCGCGAACTTCAAATGATCTGCCTTAACTTTCTGTCAAGTATCACATTCCGCTATATACTGAGCGATTTCCCTTTTCATCCTTGTCCACCAAAATTTCTTGCACATGTCTTTATACATGTTGTTGCTTCCAGGATGAATGGAATAATTGAACAAATGAGCTTCATCAAGTATTTTCCTTCGTAGCTTGTGATTCTTTGGTACCACTAGTCTTCTTT
This sequence comes from Zoysia japonica, assembly GCA_001602275.1. Taxonomy (NCBI): domain Eukaryota; kingdom Viridiplantae; phylum Streptophyta; class Magnoliopsida; order Poales; family Poaceae; genus Zoysia; species Zoysia japonica. Next base: position 1,223,651 of record BCLF01000052.1, on the reverse strand, counting down.
TGAACCACAAAACACCTTCTTCGTCTTGATGAAAGCACTTGGCTGTATCGGACTTCACATTTTCTCAGAGATGTGCCATATCTCTGTCTTTCTTCTGGGCTCCAACAACCTCTTCTCGGATGGTAGGAATGAGGGCGAGATTGAATAAGGCTAGATGTGGCAATATCCGCATAGTAGGTTCTTCATCCACTATGTTTGTGAGTTCAATAAAATTGCTATGAGCCTTTCGACTCGGTGCATCCGCTACCACATTAGCTTTACCAGGATTATAGTGGATTTCCAACTCATAATCCTTGATCAACTCTAGCCATCTCCTCTGCCTCATATTCAACTCAGTTTGTGTGAATAGATACTTCAAACTCTTGTGATCCGTATAGAGGTGCACTAAATTACTCATAAGGTAATGTCTCCATATCTTTAGTGCAAGAACTACTGCTGCTAACTCCAAGTCATGGGTAGGGTAATTTTGTTCAGACTTACGGAGTTGGCGTGATGCATAAGCAATAACCCTTTCCTTCTTGCATTAGGACACAACCAAGACCTGTGCCCGAAGCATCGCAATAAACATCAAAAGGGCTTTTCCAAATCTGGCTGGGCTAATACTAGAGCGGTAGTAAGATGCTTCTTCAAAGTTTGGAACGCTTCTTCACATGCTTTACTCCATACAAACTTGGTATCTTTCTTTAGTAACTCTCTCATCGGTTTGGCTATCTTGGAAAAGTTTGAGATGAATCTTCTATAATATCCTACCAAACCTAGAAAACTTTGGATCTCTGAAACAAAGGTAGGAGACTTCCATTTTACCATGTCTTCAATCTTGCTTGGGTCCACAAAGATTCCTTCTGAAGATATCACGTGGCCTGAAAATGGTACTTCTTTCAGCCAGAACTCACACTTACTAAACTTGGTGTAAAGCTGATGCTCTCTTAATCTTTGCAGAACAATCTGAAGATGACCAGCGTGCTCTTCTTCTGACATGAAATAGAATCTGATGTCATCGATAAACATGACAACAAACTTGTCTAGCTCTGGCATGAAAATTGAGTTCATGAGATACATGAAATGTGCCGATGCATTGGTCAAACCAAAGGACATGACCAAGAACTCATAAAGACCATATCTGGTGGAAAAGGCAGTCTTCGGGATGTCTTCCTCCCTAATCTTGAACTGAGGATAACCGAAACGGAGATCAATCTTGGAGAACCCTCTTCCACCAACCAATTGATCAAACAGAATATCAACACAAGGAAGAGGGTACTTGTCCTTGATGGTAACACAATTCAGAGGTCGATAGTCCACACAAAGCCTTATTGACCCATCTTTCTTCTTCACAAATAACACAGGACAACCCCATAGCGAAGAACTAGGCCGAATAAATCCTTTCTCCAAAAGCTCATTAAGTTGCACCTTCAATTTAGCTAATTCTCTAGGTGCCATCTTATAAGGTTGCTTAGATATTGGGGCCGTACCTAGTTGAAGTTCGATCTTGAACTCTACTCCTCTGTTTGGTGGCATCCCAGGTAGATCTTCTGGAAATACATCCGGGAACTCACGTACCACCGGGATGTCTTCTAGTTTCTTCTCAGCAATATGATAAACCATTATTTCAGGAGTTTCTGAATTTCCCAACAATAGGCAGTGATTGCCATGAACAGGGGATCGGAGCTGAACAACGAATCATAATTCTTTCTGATTCCCTTCTTATTCCACTTCATAACTACGATGTGACTCAGTGAAACAAGTGGCACTTGTTACTGTGAGGGGCAGCGATTATAATCGATTTACATCCAGCTGAAGAAACTTGATTACACGACATGTTCGCGCTTCTCAGAAGCCGCACCTGGCAACCTTTCACACCAATGATACATAGTACCAGTCCGACGCTCACCTCTCCCGAGCAGTGGTCCTTCATGCGATAACCTCACCAGGTCTATCCGTGGTTATACCCAAATCTCTCCGTTCTAATCATCTCTAGAAGAGAAGTTCGGTTGCGTTCAGTCACTACGCACATTGGGCTACATCAGTTTCCTGAGTCGCATATATTCAGTATATAATCAGTACTATTCAAACTTGGTCAACAGGGCCGACAACGGTATGGTCTTTAACCGACACAAACAGGGCTATTGCACACAGAACTCCCTTCCTGTTGCCACCTATACGTCCCTGCCCAATCTCAACTTATCATTTCTAGTGATTTCCTAACCAACCTTAACCTTTTCATGCAATACTTCCAAACCAGGGGTAAGAACCTATATCTCGTGAGTGAAGTTCCCGTTCCCTCGACTTCTACCGATAACTAAAACTCATAGCCTAGCTCTACATCGAGATACCTATACCAAAACACTAACATAGGTAAAGGTGTATTATTATGCAGTCTACGGTTTCAATTAACTCCTAAAAACGTAGTGCACAGTACATAATCGATATTATATGATGATAAAATACAAAACAGTTAAAATAGGTTTAAAAGTTAGCTTCTTCGACCAGCGAAACATCACCCAAATCCTCCTGGTAAACTTCGGGTCCTATACATACAATGATATGCGAATAAATGAATTATGCTGATTTTTAAAGTTCAAAGATTTGAAATTACCTCACATGCGATGATAGTTTCTTATTTTTAAAAGAACACTAGTAAATATGGTTACAAAAATTCCTTTAAAATGATTTTCAGAAGTGTAAAGTATACTTTAATTTTTACAAAACATCAGATAGGTTATAAAATAATTTTTGACAAAATTTCAGAATTTATTGAAATCAAATGAATTTATAATAAATTAAACACCATTTAAAAATAATAAATCATTTATAAAATTATTTTTTATGAAAATAAATATGAAACTTTGCAGAACCAGAAAGTTGGACTACGTAAACAGAAAAGTAATTTTTTTAATATTTTAGCATGCCAAGAAATAATGATAATGCATTAATGAATTATTTTGTGATCTGAATTAATTAAATTAATTTAATGCATAAAATAAATTTTGTTAGCTTCAAAACATATTTTTGGTTGAGAGGATCCTAAAAAATTTATTTCACAATTTTCCAGCGTTAGGGTGAAGTTTCTACGAATTTTACAACTTGAAAGCATTTTCTAGCATTTAAATAAATTAATTCGAAATAATAAAAACTAAACCAGGTGGCTGGCCTGGTCACTCCATTTGGGCTGCAGAGGGAACGGCCCACTTGGGGTCCCGGCCCATAGAAGGAGGCCAGAAAACACGGTGGTGCACAAGAATGCCGCACGGGATCTGCCTGTGGCCGCACAGGATCCCGGGACGCAGAGGATCCGGCGAGCGGGGAGGTCGGTCCCAGCAGCCATGGCGGCCACAGCAGTCGGCGCGGCGGCGCCTTCGCCGGAGCGCCTCACCGGCAGATCTAGGCACTGCGACCTGCACAAAAAGGATCATCGCGACGCGTGGAGTTCGATGAGGTGCTCGACGCGGCGAGGGCCTCACCGAACACAGCCGGCGGCGAGGAGCGGAGGAGATGCGACTTCGGCAATGTTGTGCGGCCGAGGGAGTGGACGAAACCCGAAGATTCCTTCTCCTAGAGCTTCCACGGAGCACAGAGAAGGCCGGCGTGGGTGTTTTCAGCTTGGAAAGAGGCCGGAGGATGGTCGGCATCGACGAGCTCCTGGGGTCCGCGGCCAACGACAAGAAAACTCGAAAAATCCAGGGTCAAGATCAACGGAATTGATTGATCAACAAGATTAGGAGGTTGACTCAGCTCTCAACTACCCTAAACACCAAGGGATCAAAGGATTTGTACCGGAAAATGGATGGATTCTTGCCGGAGCGGCCGAGGGTCTTGAGCTCGAAGATTTGGGGAAAACTCCGAATTGGGACCGCTCGGCGCGAGAGAGCAGGGGATAACGCCGAGGGCGGCTTGAGCAGGGGAGGGCGCAGGTGCTCGACTAGGTTTGGTGGACGGGGATGGCTCGGACGGGCGAGTTCATTGCGGCGGCGACCGAAGGAAATGGCGTGGCAGCCGTCTGAGCGAGAGAGAAAAGGAGGCGGGGTGCCGGGCCCGTGGACACGGGGACGAAGTCGTGTCCGCGCGAGGCCGAGGGTCGGACACGTCCGTGACTTCGTGTCAGGCATGCGCGAGGAGAGGCAGGGGTGCTCGGCACCTGGGGCGCGCGCTGGTAGCCCAAGGTTGGGGAAACATGAGCAGTGAAGCTGACAAGCGGGTCCTTCGTCCCTTATATTTTTCCTGAATTCTTCTGATTTTTTGCACTGTTCGCTGTTTTGCTTCGAAAACCATACTTTCGAGCACCGAAACTTTTGAAACTTTGCAGAGAGATAGAAATGTTTTAGAGGAATAACTTTTATTTTGGGCACAAGTTCAAAATCGAAATACATTTTATTCTATAAAATTTTGAAAATAGGAAATCATTTAAAGGAGAAAATTTCATTTGGCCCTTTTAGCTTTTGAATAAACTTTTACAAAAATTTCTAAAATTCAATTCTTTACAATACCTTTCAAGAGATAATTTTTCTTCACAATATTTCTTTAAAAAGTTTTGAACTCGTATTTGAAATTTGAATTCTAATTAAAATTGGGAATTTAGTTGAATTGTTTTAAAGCTCGGTTCCAAAATTTCGAATTCCAACACACTCACTTCTTTATTCAAAACATGAAGTGTTACAGTCTTCTTAGATGGCAATGCTAACTCTGCATTAATGCATTTTACCTTTACGTTGTTTATTATTATTGCAATGACTTGGCTCCTCTTAGGTAACACGATAAGGTACGCACTCAAATGCGGTGAAATTCGAGGGCTCATCCATACAAGGTCTAGGGGTATGGAGTGTCCCGTACAGCGATCAATACGAGAAGTGAATATGTTCTTCAGAACATATGAAACATTTGCCGCCTAATGGAGAGTGCGGTCATTCGCCAGCTAATGGTAAGCGTGGACCTCTTGCCGTGTGATGCGAATCACGGTCGCGTCCCTTAAAACATGGCCTACTTGAGGACGGCCCGTATGGCAATGATGCGGGATGTAAAGTTTTTTTTTTATTTGCCTGCATGTGTTGTGTGATCTTTTTCTGCAGGTACGGTAACTTTGAATTAGTTTGTGTAGACTAACTCTTTTTATTTTGGTGAGGATGTAGGACCAACATATTGCCATTGCATCGCACTGCATTTGCATAAAAATTTAAAACACAACCTACCACAAATTTAAACTGTAAATGAAGATTAGAATCTTTGTGCTTAGTCAGAAATATCATCCTATTTGTTCCTTTGACCCAAATTCTCCAAGCATTGGCACAGAATAAAGCCCCTAGTCGGCCTTATTCTTAATTTCAGCTTTTGCTGCCAGTTTCAAAAGGTTATATCTTTTGACCTGTTTCTCGTATGAGGCCGAGTAAATATGCGTTAAAAAGCTATGGAAGTCCTCTATGACTTTGTTATTCAACTCCAATTCTGATTTGGCCTCTATCAATGCCAGAAATCAGTTTTTCTGATTGCTGCCGGTCTAGGGCAGAGTTGATTTTTGTTCTGTAGTTAACACTCTTTTATCTAAAACTAGTTATTAAGTGACTTCATTACTTCAACCGTGGCTTTAGTTGAGGCATTAACTGATTAGCATCATCTGATCTTGCGAGAGGAGTTTTGATCTCCTGCATGGTCTCTATCTCGCGAATGACCTCCTATCATAATGCCTGACTGATCCAGTTGTACTCCTTTACCTCTAGTTTCCTTCCATGTCCTAGATTCATGTTCATAAGGAGTACATCTCGCCATCGTAGTAAGCACCTTCTTCAATACCATGCTAACAATTTAACACATGAGTTGGCAATCAGACAATTAGCTCATTAATGTCGTGATTTGACCCCTTTGATTGAGTCTTACCCTGTCGAGTACTCGTTGGAGTCGGACCCTCCGATGGTTACCTTTACTAACCTTGAATCAATTTATAGATTTCTTTCAGACCCAATGTTAGGCCAATCGAATTCCTTTCTGTAGCATGTTGAGGTGTGCACCATATGAGCGAGTAACCTGAACTAATGAGACCTTGATTGGAAACCAATCTTCTTTGACCTCTTGATATGAGAAAAATCTTCCAATCTTGATCCCCCTTGTTGAACAATTTTGTCTTGAAAACCTATGTACTTGTATCATCTTATTCTTGCTCATCCTAATGTAAAATGAATGGCATAAATCGCATTATACTTTTGTGACTCAGCTAAGCAATTTTGTCACTCAGTGCATTTCCTTATAATGTGATTGCATTGCAACCATTCTACATGTGCATCACAATAGCATGATGCATCATAGCATCTGCAACATATCATTATCATTCATGATCATGTCATACCATTTGCATCATGATGCATCATAACCTCTGCACCATATCATGAGCATTCATGATCATATCCTGCAATATGCACCATACTATGTGCATCATACAAATGTGTAAAATTTACCATTGCATGAAAAGGGTCACATGAGTGCATTGCATCATTCCCAGCATGTAGTGCATCATAAATAAGCAGCATTGTTCACTAAACCCTAAAAGTACATTAATAAATTTCTAACTATGAGCAAGAATGACGAAATCCTTGGACACCTTGGATTTTTCATCAATATCCTTGTCACCCAATGTAAGCTGTGGTTGATTCAAGAACCTCATAACCCAGATGAAGCAACTTATCTAGTTGCATTCCCACTCTAGTATATTTTGACAAATTGTTACCCCCTTCGCTTTTCCTAACTTGGTGTGCTTAACTATCACTTTGCCTTGTTCTGTGAGATCAAGTCACCCTTACGATGAGCTTAATGAGTTTCTCTAAAGCTCTCTTAGATTCCTACCTAGCACCATACACTTGAACCAAATTTCTTTAAATGACTCGCTTATCTCCTACAACAATCAAGTGTGCATGATCTTGTCCCACCCAGTACGTGCAACCCTTTTGAAACCCTTTTGCCGCAACATTCATAGTGTAGCCTATTCTACTCTTTTTCTCTCTACCCATAAGTTATTTTTCAACCTTGTTCCTTGATGTCCCGATGCGTCTAGCCGTATCATACAATTCTACTCATGCCCTAGGAACGTGCACATTCTTGACCTAAAACAGACCAAATGTTGTGCTAGCAATTTTGATATATCATCTTGTTATCCGCTACCCTGAGTTTGTGATCCCCTCGACTTTGTCCTTGTTGGTTGTGGTGCTCTCCACCATTACAGTTTTGATATTTGATTTGTGCTGGCGTGCCCAGGTGCTTCTCCTATATCAAAGCTTTAATAATGGAGGATAGTCTATTTTGGAATCGACAACTGAGACCTGGAGGAATCCAATTGTCACATACTTTTGCCTGGATGGTGTATTATCCGGAATACGCAACCGGCTCGAGTAATGTGGTGATTGAAATTCCGTGTTTGTTTAGCCTGTCGCACCCTTGCTCTCATGTCGCTAGGCATCCCCTACCAAACTATGAAGCATAGGCGTGGTCCCTGACCAAACCATGCCTTTGGCCTTAGTGAAATTTATCATAGCTCAATGGAATCGTATGTGTTCCTTGAAGCTGTTAAGCTACGTTTATTCTATTGGGTGCCTCACTTCGAATCCTAACATTCAGTAACTTCTAAACAATACCTTGTCATTTCTCCAGTATATCTGCAAAGAAGAGAAACCTTGTCGAAATAAGGAAGATATCCCTAATTTTCTAAGTTTCTTTGAACTCGACCAAGGTAATATGTTCGTGCCATGGTCATTCTATACCCTTCAGTAAACATGTTCCATCCTCCACTTTTGCGCAAACAATCTAGATGCGCATTGGCAACTAAGTTGATCTCTCCAGAAGCAAAAAACTTCGTACAACAGGACTCTCTTCTCTCCTTTCCCCTAAATCTCAGGACAAGATTTCTTTAAGGGAGAGGGCTCTAACACTTTGTGTGTTCGAATAAAGAAGCCAAGTTGTTCAAATTTGAAATCACAGAAACCGAGCTCAAAAAGAATTTAAAACAATTTAAACTAGTTCAAATTTAAGTTTGAATTTCAAAATGCGAGTTCAAAATTTTTTCATGAAATGTTGTGAAGCAAAATTCTCTTTGGAAAGCTCTTACAACAACTTGAATTTTAGAGGTTTTCGTAAAATCTTATTTGAGGTTTAAAGGTTCTACATAAATCATTTTACTCCCAAAAGATTGCCTGTCTTTAAAATTCAGTAGAATTTTATCTATTTCCATTTTGAACTTTACTCCAAAATAAAGTTGTTCCTTTATAAAAGTTTTACCACCCTGCCAAATTTAAAAATTTTTAAAACTCGGGAAGTGGGCATTTGGGATAAAAACAGACAATTGCGCTGAAATTCCGGAAAATTCGAGAAAAAGAAAAAGGTCCGTGGGACCCACCTGTGAGTCGGACTATTCCTCTTTCTTTCTCCTTCCTCCAACCGCGCAGCGCCAACACAGGTGCCCAGGTTCCGCCTTCCGCGGCGTGGTTTCCGTGCATGCCTGCCGCGTGCCCCGGGCCGAACTTCACGTGGACACGCCTTCACCCCGTGTCCAAACATCGGCGCCCCTTTTTCTTTCTCGTTTTTCGTCGCGAAGCCGGCTGCTGCACCCTTCTCTCTGCGCGCCGCCGTGAACCGCCCTGCCGAGCCACCTCCTCCTTCGGCGAGCTGCTGCGCCGACCCGTGCCGAAGCTCCCCGCCACACCAGCTCGCCCCCTCCTTTGAGTCCGAAGACATTGAAACTTTCCCCAAATTTCACGATATTTGAACCATCGCAGCAACTCCGGCCAATTCGCGCAGGTCAGGTGACCTCTCTCCAATTCCTTTTTGAATCCGCGTTCGTAAACCTGTGACGCGTCCTATGGAGCTCTCAATCGGGCAAATTGTGGCCGGATATGCAGGGGATTGAAGCTTCTCCGTCGCCGTGGACGAGAGCCCGGGCACCTCACCGGTGCTGACCCCTCTCCGGCCTCCCTCGACACCGTCTTCCTCCGTTCCGGCCATCTACTCACCATCATGAAGCTATAGGAGTCGTTCGAACAGCTTCTCGTCGACGACACTGTCCGGGAACCGTCCACGAATTTCCGCTCGCGCCGCCCCATGCCGGCAGCCCGTTCCCGTGAGCTCCGCGCTCCGGCGCCTGCCTCCTCAGACTCCCCGGGTGATGCAGAGCATGTTTGGTGCAGAGACCGGCCGTCGCCGCCGCCGGCAGGCCGGCACCTGCGCCATGGGCCGGCGGGCCGAGCTAGCCTGTAGGGTCCGGTGCGGCCACATGGGCCGATCCCGTACGGCCTGTTTCCCGTGGCCCACGGTGTGTCTGCCCAGTGGGCTGTTCTAATCTATTTCGGAATTTATTTGTTTGACGTTTAGAAATTCCAGAAATTTTGTAAAAATCCTAGAGAATACATCCTAGCTCGAAAAAATCTAAACAAAATATCTATGGAACCCTCTCGTCATGTAGAGTAGAATATTGTAGACTATCAAAGTTGCATTTTTCGCATTAGAATTATTTTTGTTAATTAATTTAGGTGCAATATACATTTGAGCATAGCATCATTTTCATGCATACTAAAAGTGTGAGAATGTATGATTAGGTTCTATTAAATAAAATAGGTCATGCTTTAATAAATTAGAATTTATTTGCTTATAGATTATTTATAAATGATTTATTAGACCTAGGTACTATTTAATTCATTAGAAATTCATAGTATTGCAATAAATTTTAAAATTGGTTCAGAAATTAGTTTATAGCTCTAATAATTTCATGAACCACTAAAATTGTGATTTATGTCTTCAAGAACTATATTAGAAAAATTTAGAAATAGTTTTCCTATTATGACCAAATAAAATTTAACCTAATAAACGTCGCTGCTGCCCTCGACGCACTCCCGGTCTCGCGCCCCTCCGGTGCCGCGCGCTCCTCTGGTGCCGCGCATCGTCGGATCGTTGTTCTACGGCTAGGGTGCTCCGCTCGGCGGTGTAAAAAGATTCCCATCCGGGGCCACGTGTCACTGTTGGAGTGGACCGATGCCCTCGCGCGAGCCCTACCGCCATTCTTATCCCTTCCCACCCGCTCCGATCTCACTGCTTCGTCGGTTCCTCAGTTACTGTCGGGTCTCGTCGTCTCCGCCGCGCCGTCGCCTCGCCAGGGTCGCTGGCGGTTCTCTTCGCTTCCACCGCCAGTCGGCAGCTGCTTCTTCGATCGCGCATCATCGGGTTGGCCTTCCCGATGCTCCGCCTTGCCTACTCTGTCGTGCTGTCCTCCGGCGCTTCCTCTTGCGTGCTTCCCTACCGCCGTGCCTGTCCCCGCCTCTGTCGTTGCCGGCGCCTGGGCCCCTTCCCTTCCTCTCCTCGGCTAGGCCATCCCAACCGTTGCTATTCTTGGTCCTAGGGTTTGATCCCGTGTTGCGCAGCCACTATTCGCTCTGCCTCTAGGTGATGGAGAAGGGCAAGGGTCTTACTCGCTGTTGGGTGGTGGAGCTCCACGAAGCCCCCTCTTCCTCAAGGTCCCCCGTCTCCGATCCACCCCAAGTGGTAAAACCTCCTCTTCTCTTCCTTCCTCTGCTTTCCTCCTCACTTGGATGCCAAAGGCTTGACGTGCTTCCTCTGTGCCACAGGATGATATCAGCGCGTGAGCACCAGTGTGCTAGGCATCATCGACTCCATCATATTCCTCATATCGATTTTATCTCTTGTTGGTGGTGAGTACCCTGCCTTGCTTAGAGTTTGCCTCTTGTATTTTGTATAGTTGGTAGGCATTTATACACATTGTTAGATGGAATTTTTGGAGCCCCGTCTCTATCACCTATAGATCACAAGTACCTAATTTATGAGATTCCTATTTCATTTTTGCCTTGCAGCAGCTAGCATATCCTTTTCTTTTTTAGACATCCATCAGTTTGCTGGCAAGGACATTTTATTGTCTCACCTGGTTAGAGGAAAGAATGTATACGTCGCTTGGAACTGAAGCCACCTTTGCTTCGTGCAATCATCGTTTGATTTTAGTTGACGTCAATGCATAGGACTAACAACTTATTTTTAATTCAGGATTTTATGAGCAACTACCTACGGTTGTGTGGGGCTCCATTTACTCCAGAGAAAGCAGCCTTTTTTTTGTCAGGATGCAAGTAAGCAAAACCCTTTTGTTAGCTCCTGGACGCTTCAGTCTTGCTTTAACCGATTCAAAACTCCTATCAATTGTGCTTCTTCTACTTTGCTTTGTATCCTATTAAATTCACTTTTACCTATGTTTTTTCTGTGCCTGCATCTGCTTCGTTCCTCTATGATAATATTCCGTGTTTTAATCTCTATTCTGCCTTTTTTTCCCTTTGATAGATCCATGCTAATGCAGTTTCAACTGGAATGGCTAATATTTACTTTTCTACTACCCACATATTCTGGGAACGATCACTGATATTTCAGAGTTATAATTGACGATGCTTCGAAGGCAATCAAAACAAGCTCAATGACGCATCATCAACCTGAGATTCAAAGTGAGTGTACTGCTCCATGTGAATTAGTTATGCAGGGTCATAAATGCCATGGCCGTAGGCCTGCTTACCTCCATCAAATTATTGTTCCCAAGTTGCGTTGTTTACGTGCCATTATATTGGGCCCCCATGGGCCAGTGAACTGTTTAGGAGCTTGCTTATCTCGGTGTTGTTACAGTGAAATGCATTCCCACTGTACCATAAAATGTTTACTTATGGGTTTTGTTGATTGTGTTTCTTCCTCCTCCATTTGAGTAACTTTAGTAGTATAAAATATATGTATATGTCTTTAGATTCCCTGTCAAAAATATTTTCATAGTATGTGATTTATGTGTTCAATTTTATCTCCCTTAGCATTAGTCGTTTAAGTACTCCATTTGTGTTATAAAAGACAAGAAAGAAACTGAAAACCAAAGACCTGTACAGACAACCCTCCAAAAAAAAAGTATGTATGCAACTAGCCCTTATGCTTCCTGCAGAAGTGTTTAGGAAGGGAATATTTTTGTTTCCATGTGATACAGCCATTTAATAAGCCAATACCTTGTCTTCTTAATGTCTCCTTGTTTTGCTCAGATTTCCTCAAGTTTCATGTGCCTCCTTCCCTGTTGCTTGATCTTTCTTTTTTTTCCCATTTCATTAGGCCCTTTTTTGGTTTCCTAGCTGCTGTCATGCTGACTCGGTGTGGTCTTGCTTTGTTTGCTCGGATTCTATTTGTTAGGTTGAATTTATACTAGGATTCCATTTGTTCTAGGCCACTTCACATTTTGAAATACATGTTGACCTTGGTTATAATAGGGTACTAATGTTTGTTGTAACAATGCTCTTTCTGTGTGGTCATGCATTGTTCTCTTTGCTTGTTTTATTCTTTACCAATTTAGTTGTACTGTATTAGGAGATTGTTGGTGAATGTGGTCCAGTTGCCGTCCAGGTGCAACAGTCTATGAATAATACATTTCGATCAACTTTAGTCTATGGGTGTCAGATTATTGTTTAGACGTACCTACTGAATCAATTAAATTTGGGATCTCTCATGCTTCTTGTTATCATCTTCGTGCTATTGCTTTAGATTTACGTATATTGATTCTAGGGTTGTTCCTGTGTTACTTTCTTTGTGTAGTTTCATGTTTCATTGACCTTGTTTGGGATTGGGTTAATTAGTCTCTCCTATTTGTCGGAGTGGGTTAATTAGTTTCTCATGGGATTAGGGGTTAAATACATTTAATTAAAAAATAAATCAGCCATCCATTTGAAATTTTATACTCTTTATTTTTCTCCGTCCTATGTCCATGTGTCACTGTTTTCTAAATCCCTTTAATTAAATGTTGCTACCTTTTCGCTCAGGAAAAGGTGACTCCTCTACCTTTTCGACCTCCAAAACCTGAAGATGTTGCTACCATCTGCTACATGAGTAGCATGACTGGCACCCCAATGGTAAATTGTACATTCTTCTTACTATTTCCTTTATTTGTTTCATTAGTAAACCTCTTCTACGTTTCAAACCTGTGACTTTGGATGGCAATCTTTTTCCCAGCGAGCTATCCTTCCTCATGGTAACTTAATCGCAAATGTAGCAATCAAGCCTGGGAATTAAATTTACCCTGCTGATGTGTGAGGTACTTAAGGATGCCAAGGATCAGAGGAAGCGACGATGATGGCTTCGAGGATCCATTTCCACTGTAAGAGCTCCTCTTATCCTCAACCCTACCTCCATCCCCCTCTTTTCTGAGTGACGGAAATTGCAAGACATGTACTGTGCCTTGTGTTGACACCCAAAAATCAAAGCCACCGGAGTGTCCGGCACGTTGTCGGAGTGTCCGGTAGGCCCTCTCAAGTTGGGGTACTTTGCCCACCGAAGTGTCCGGCAAGCTCTCTCGGGTTTGAGGCATCTGGCCCACCGGAGTGTCGGGCATAGTGCCGGAGTATCCGGTAGACCCTCTCGGGTTGGGGCATGAAACCCACCGGTTGAGGATCATCCCAATCGAACCTATCATTTGTCTTATATTTTTCGTTCTCTCCAAACCCTAATCCCCTCACTCGATCCCTCACGCTATTCTTTCTTCGTCCCGCCGACAACCGAAGGCGATCCGGTTGGCCTGACCGAGCTCGAATCAACCTTAAGACGATCCTCCTCCTACGGGGTCCCTCCCGAGACGTGGTTGTCTAGGTGCTGCCCAAACCCGACGTTAAAGAAATGCCGACGTTCTCGCATACAGATGTGAGAGCAGTGTGTTGGCCCGGACCCGATTTCGGCCAACACGCTTTTTGGCGACTCCGCTGGAGAATGAGTGATTCCGGTTGCACAAACCGAATCATCATTTTCCACCATGAATTCTGAGATCTCTACGACGAACATCGTCATGCCATTCTTGGAGGAGTTACCCGAGAAGGCGCGCAAGGCGTTCCTAGAGCGCCAGAAGGCCTCTGCAGTGGCGCGCAAGGCGCGGGAAGAGCGGGAGCTGCATGAGTACTTGGCGTGTTTCAAGGACCGTTAAGGAGGGATCTCTCAAGTGAAGGAGCCCGTTCTTCCGACCGTCGTCGACAACGCGGCCATGGGTGCTGTCAATGTAAGGACATCTTCGCACCCTCCCGTTACATTTGAAGACCTTTCGTATTACTTTGCCGATATGAAAAAGATCTTGACGAACGATATGCAATACATGATAAAAAAACTTGTCTAAGTCTAAAAATGTTAGTATTGCATCGTCTTCTCATGCTGCACATGTAGGTTCTACTACTAGTACATCGGCGCCAACTACATCTAGTGTAGAACAACCCTCGTATGGCATGCTATTGAACTCGGTTAGGGATGCGGAAACAAGGTACACCCTCATCGAGAAACTATGTTTTTTCTTGTATCAAGCTTGCACCAAGTTGAGTCATTATTTGCAATCTAGGTATGGTTGCTTGTTAAGCCGATGTGATTAAACATATGTTGTATAGGCCGATTTTTAGTGGTAGGTTTGATAAATGGGCTTATGCATTGATTGAATATAATTTGGCTTATGAATCTTTGAAATTCATGAAAGACTAAATTGTGGCTAATTTTATTGTTGAATATCGGATTGATTTAGATCATGATTTGGATGTTGGTTATGTGACATTTACCCCTTTGGAGGTTGTATTTTGATGAATCGGTTTGCAAAAAGGGTCAAGGTGTTGGTGTAATGTTAGTTTCTCCTCGTTATACACACTTTGAATTCTCAAACCGATCAGAGTGTAATTGCATGAATAACCAAGCTGAATATGAAGCATTATTGTTCGGTTTGGAGATGTTGGAGTCTATGGGGGTTAAGCACGTAGAGGCTTTCGGTGATTCGTTATTAGTAGTGCAACAAGTTGCAGAAAATTTTCAATGCTTAGACGGATCATTGAATTCTATCTTAGTCAAATGCCTAGACATCATTAGAGAGATGGATGAGTTCAATATACATCATATGTCTAGGCTAGAAAACAGCAAAGCGAATGAGTTGGTGTAATAAGCATCGGGTTACAATATCAGTAGAGGTAAATTTTCAGTCATAAAGAAACCGATATTTGAGATGCTAAAACTAGACCCTTCGGATACTAACACATCAAGCCATGATAGTGCCGAATCACTTGATTGGAGGTCACCCATAGTTTCATATATTCGTAGTCCAACCCAAAGTGTGGATCAAAAAGTTCGGCAACCCAAAGTGTGGATCAAAAAGTTCGGCATGTATCTTTCAAGTATACTTTAATTGATGGTAACCTATACCGTCGAACGGGAGACGATTTGCTTTTGAAATGTTTGGGTGATGATGAAGCCAAAGTGGCTATGGGGAAAATTCATGAGGACATTTGTGGTACGCATCAATCAGCTCAAAAAATAAAATAGTTATTAAGAAGGGCCGGGTTCTATTGGCCAACAAAGGATGCGAAGGGTGCTAAAGGTTTGGAAATATTCAATTAGCACTCGCTGCCATGATGAACCCCATCATAAAGCTATGGTCATTCCGAGAATGGGGATTGGACTTCATTGGGCAAATACATCCTCCATCTTTGGAGGGGCACCATTTCGTGTTACTTGGCACGGATTACTTCACCAAATAGACCGAAGCGGTGACTCTCAAGAACATGACGCACAAAGAGGTAATTAAGTTCTTTATTGAGCATATTATTTATAGATTCGACATACTACAAATCTTGACTACCGACCAAGGTACTTCCTTTACGTCCGGTCATGTCAAGGAATTTGCCGAATTCTATGGGGATTAGGATATTCAATTCATCTCCTTATTATGCTCAGGCCAATGGTAAAGTCGAGTCTAGCAATAAAATGTTGATCAAACTTATTAAAAAAAGATAGAGGGCCATCCCAAGAGATGGCATGAAGTCTTATCGGAAGCATTATGGGCTCATCGGATATCTAGGCATGGGGCGACTAAAGTAACATCCTGTGAACTTGTATATAGACAAGATGTCGTTTTATCCGTCGAGGTAAATCTAGGAGCTCTAAGGTTACATCGATGAGTATAGGGCTTTAATGCTAGATAATATTCATGAAGTCACCGATAAAGGTTTGAGTGCTTTGAGAGAAATTGAGAAAGACAAAGTGAGAGTTGCTAGAACCTACAATAAGAAGGTGAAAGCTAAAAATTTTCAGGTGGGCTAATTGGTTTGGAAAACTATTCTGCCGTAGGCTCAAGAAGTAATAAGTTCGAGAAGTAGTCTCCTAGTTGAGAAGGGCCATATAGGGTAGTAAAAGTTATTGTCGAGAATGCATACATGTTGGAGATTATTCAAGGAGAATCATAACCTAGGGCCTTTAACGGCCGATACTTGAAAAGTATCATCCAAGTGTATGGCAAGAAGCATAATAAGAGAGAACGGCCGATATAAAGTATCCTTGCCAAAAATGATATGACGACCAATGAGTCGGGAGGACCATCGCCCTTAGAGTTTTTTTGTATGAATATAATGTTTTATGGTATAGAAACTACACCCAAAAAACAGGGGATATATGTTGACACCAAAAAATTAGGGCCATCAGAGTGTTCAGCACATTGCCGAAGTGTCCGGTAGACCCTCTCGGGTTGAGGTACTTTGCCCACCGTAGTGTCCGGCACGTTGCTGGAGTGTTCGGCAAGCCCTCTCGAGTTTGGGGCATCTGGCCTACCGGAGTATCTGGTAGACCTTCTCGGGTTGGGGCGTGAAACCCACCGGAGTGTTCGGCACAATGCTGGACTGTCCGGTGAGCCCTTTTGGGTTCCCGAATTTACACGACAGAACCTCTGGCATCTTACCGGAGACTCTGGTAATGCCGATTTAGAAAGGTTTTCAGCAGATTGATTCTAATTTCTTTCCTAACTTGAGGATCAATTGCCTTGCGAGATAAGACCATCCCACCTCTATAAACCAGAGGCCCATAGCCGGTTGAGGATCATCCAAATCGAACCTATCATTTGTCTTAAATTTTTTATTCTCTCTAAACTCTAATCCCCTCACTCGACCCCTCGTGCTGTTCTTCCTTTGTCCCGGCGACGACCGAAGGTGATCCGGCTGGCCTAACCGGGCCCGGATCAACTCTAAGACAATCCTCCTTCGATGGGGTCCCTCTCGAGGCGGGGTTGTCTAAGTGCTACCTAAACTCGGCGTTGAAAAAACGCCGGCGTTCCCGCACACGGACGTGCGAGCGGTGTGTTGGCCCGGATCTGATTTCGGCGTCGGCATCTTGCCTCCTCTGCAGAAGTCCTGGATATGTCGAGGAATTTGCCCCATGAAAGAAGCCATCTTTCTTTATGCTATACGAGCTCTCTGTACCACTGAATATCTTCAATATTTCTTTAGCTTGTGTTCTTTGTAGTATTTAACTAACAAAATAAAGAAGCTCTTTATGTCTATATAAGTATAAATTCAGTCTAAGAATGAAACAACCAAATCTGAGAGAAAAGCAAAGGATCGCTATACTAAAGAGCTGGCAGATGAAAATTTGGAAGTGATAGAATCTTTCTCTTCAAAGTTTTTTTTAGAAATACCTTTTCCTATATTTTTATCTTTTCAAAGGGTGCTAATGTGTTTGGGTCTTGTGTGTTACTGGTGTATGCTATTTTTATGTACTACCTTGATTTCCACTGAGATTACATTCTTTTCGGATATTGAGAATATTGTCTGGTCTTCTTTCGATTTTTATTTGTTTTTCCTTTCTTTTTTAGTCTGACTTTGTTCTGTAAATAGCTCTTCCATGATAGGGTCAGGAGCAAAGCCAGCCTCATGGTTAGCCGGTGTCAGCACCAATTTTTACTGGGGTCATTTGAATTATAAACACAGTTTTAGCAATATTTTACATTGCATTTTCAGAAATCCATCAATGTCAGCTGACACTGGTGGCAATCTCTTCTTCGGCCCTGGATAGGGTTGCTGGGTCATAGCTTTTCCTAAGTTCCGCAATAATCTCCATAATTCATCAGAAAAGATTGCTCGAACTGGCAGTGAAATCTGTAACTTAGTATACAGGTCTGTCGAACTTTTTCCTTTTCATGGATGTCCATAGTTCTTTACCCCAAACGAAGTTCCCAGTATGTGGATTCAAACTCTGATTCTTGCTGCAGAAGTTTATTAATTGGTTGTATTGTTTCCTGATTATATGGACTATATGACTTGAAATTTAATAACTTATTATGCTCTCTTGATTCAACTTATAGGCTGCCATAAGCAAGATTGCTTCTATATCAGACAAAGAACTGATTGGCAGATTCTTTTTGTTTGCGATCTGCCCATCTTAACTCAGCTTCCTAATGGATTCATGTTTTTTGTACTTTTTTTCTGGTTTTGTAGCGACAACAGTTGTGGGCTCTAGGTACGCACCCTAATAATATGTATGAGTTGGTGTTTGTGGTGTTCTTGGGACTGTTGTAAGGGTTTTTCTACCCTCTTCTTTTCATTCTTAATATAATGATACGCAGCTCCCCTGCGTGTTCGAAAAAAAATCTATTGTATAGTAGTAGATCTATCTACGCTTTGTAACACTATAATTTATCATATTATATATCTTACAAAAAAAATTATGTGCTAACAGTAGATGCGTCTACTGTTTAGACTATTAAAATATCGTCTTATGTAATATTGGATGCAGTGTTAATATTTCTAAGTTACTACGTTATGTTTCCCTTCTAATTGTGTCTTTTCTACTCTATTTAATCTTCATTTGTCTTAAGACTTGCTGTTAAAGAAAAAAAAAACTTAAATAGATTGATTTTTTTCTCTGCATATTATCATCTGGTGCACGACGGAAAATGAAAGTTTTTATTTTAGGTTGTGAAACATCATGCCTATCCTGATTCCATAGTTAGATATATTTGATTGTTTTTGAGTAAAAACAATTTATTAAGTAAAGTTTGTCTTCCAGGAACTAAGTTACATTGATGACATTTTATCATTTATTCTACATTGCAATTAGCATGGTGTCTTTCTTTTTTTTTCCCCAATATATTGGGAAATACATGGTTCAGCAAGTATGAAACATTTAAGTAAATATAACATTGAGGTTTACTTTACTTGGGTCCTTTTTCCTTCGAAGAGCTGTTGCTAACTTTTGTAAACTATATCCTGCCTTACTTCTAAATGCAATGCTTTGGTCCCTATGTTTAATGTAACTGCTATTTTACTGTTACTGAATGCTGCTGATCTGCTAATCATTGAATTTTTTCCAAGTTATTTTGATTAACAGTGTACTGAAATAGGAGTAGTTGCTTCCACATATATCTTGCTTACAGTTTCGCCTCCACCTCATTATTAGAACATTCGCTGAACCTCTTCATTTTGCTGTTTCCTACAATGTAGTCTGCTATGTTGTGTCAAATAATCAGTACTGCTACAACAGGCCTCTCATACAGAATATTATAAAGGCTAATATACTGCTACCATGCCTTGAAATAGCTGCTGCTACCAACCCTTCAAATACCAACACACAGAATATTGTATTCCCTCCTGTCATATGATTCTGTTGTCATTACATGTAATTTCATCATAGCTGTTTTTCTACATCAATTGCTCGAAACTAAAAACAAACTGTATAACCATGGCTTTTAGCTATGTTGTATTACCTGTGTTGTAGAATCATTCAAGTTATATAAACCAGCTGCTATGTCTTTTATTAAAATGTTGTTCATTGGAGCTACTTCTAGCCTTAGTGTAGCAGTTTGCCCATTTTACATTTTTTTTGTTCTGTGGTCTATTTTCTTCTATTTTGATGTAACTCTGGTAGTTGAATCATTTTGCTGATTTGTGGATGTTTGCAGGACTCATTAAGGAAAACACAATTAAAATGCTTCGAAGAAATCAATTACTACTTTTATTGCACCTAATAGTGATGTTGTGTCTGCTTGATCCCAATTTGAAAAGTTTCTTCATTGTCCTCTGACAAAGATCTTTGAGGTAACGGCATCCCTTGCCATTTACGACTCCAACTGACCATGCTGTCTTATAATTCATATTTCTCATGAACAATCCATCAAACCTTCTATATGCCCATGATTTATAAACCATAGTAACTGATTACAACATCATAGCCCAGTATGAACTACCATCAGCTAGGGTTTCAATTCCACTTGACATGCATAGTGCATCTTGAAGGGCCTTGCTTTCTTTACATCTTGAAGGGCCTTGCTTTCTTTGTGTCAGCAAGTCTCAGTATACCTTTCTTTCCAATAATGATCTCCAAAAAGGAATTCAATATAGTCGCAAAAAAACAAAAGGAATTCAATATGATGCGCAATTAACCCATTTACCTTCTAAATTTAGATGGATATGCTTCTTTTAGAATTCAACTTTTGCTTTTATTGCTGTTGGACAAGTTGAGATTTCACTGTTACTGAAATAACAGACAGGTTGCAGGTTACCATATGTTTCACATAATAGTTCTTTTTTCTTTTTAGTGCACATTTTTAAGAATTGGTATTAAACACAGTTTGGTGCATTCTACTTTATTATTATACTCGCAACTCTTGAATTATTACATCCTGCATTTTATTAATGGTCACTATGATTGATTTCCTTGCAAATGCACATATTTAACTGCCTTTCTGAAATTTTGCTTAGTTGCTATTTATTTCCACCACTAGCACTCCCATCTCATGAAATTCTGTTTTCTGTAATTGGTAGCCTATGTGT
>BCLF01000052.1:1190269-1202310 GCA_001602275.1 Zoysia japonica | reverse complement strand
AATATCTTACTTTAATAAAATGATTTTGCATTTATCTTAAAACCAATCTTATTTGATAAAAAAAATAATAAAGAGGTGTTTTCCCTAAATTTGATTTTTGAAAATATGTCTTTAAAACATAATTTTATTGTGAACTTTGATTTTAGATGAAAACTTTCAAATGAAGTAAAATGAATCTATCTCAAATTATTTCAATGTTTTGGAAATAATCTTGTAAAATGATTTTTGGTATTTAGAAGCAAGTTTTATTTGATTTAAAAAAAGAGGGTGATTTCTCACAATTTTAATTTTCGAAAAGATATCTTGAAAGTATGTTTTTTATTATAAAATTTTGTTTTATTTGAAAAGGTTTCAATGAACGTTTGAAATTAATTTATCTCAAATAGTTTCAAATATATTCCTCTACTGTTTCAAAATAAAATAATTGGATAAAATAAATTATAATCAATGAAATAAACAAAAGGAAAGAAAAGAGGTTTTCTCGAATTTTGGATTCTAGAAACAGATGTCTTAAAATATGTTTTTATTTGAAATGGTTCAAATAAAGTGAAATGCATTTATCCCAAAATATTCCAAATTGATCCTCTCATTTTCAAATAATCTAATTATAATAATAATAAAGTATTAAAAGTGAATAAGAAAAAGAGTAGAAAGGAAATAAGAAAAAGAAAAGAATAAAAAAAAATCCCCGCGGCCCACCTAGCCCACTGCAGCCCAAGCCCAGCCATGACCCCTTTCTCCCTCCCTCGCTCTGACCGACAGCTCGGCCCTGCTTGTCATCCCCTTCCTCCGGCCGCCTCCGCAACAGCCGCGCTCGCCGCCCCAATTTGTTTTCCCAATCTCCGCGGGATTCCTCCCCTAATCGCGTGCCACGACTTCCTCGAGTTGCCCGCACCTATATCCCCTATAAATCCCCCACGAAACCGCGCCGCTCGGCCCTCTCTCTCCTCGACAAAACCCGAAACCCTTGCCGCCTGTCACGCCGCCCCTTGGAACCGCCCCGGCCACCACCGACCTCATGCCGGCCTTCCCTGCTCCCCGCCGCCCCTGCCCGGTCGATTTCCGCCCCCAACCGGTTCTTGGACGTCGCCCTCGCCACCGCCGAAGATCGACACCCGCACGTCGCCGTCGCGCCCCCATCTCCGGCTTCCCCCGACCTCGCTCGTGCCCGTGGTGAGAATCCCCACCTTGTCCTCTCTATTTCCCCTTATTTCCGTCGAGAACCCGTCACTGGAGCACCGGAGACCGAGCTCACCCAATTAACTTTGAAATCAAAGGCCTAGATCTATGCCACGTCACCCAATTAACCTCATCCATCCGATTCAAATCCAAAGGTCAACTAATCCACGTGTTTCTTTCAATCCAATCCATCCGATCTAGATCCGACGCCCCAAATTAATCCATTAGTTTCCAATAACAAAACAAATACTCAACAAACTCTTAAAATATCCCTTTCCCTTTATATTCTCCACCATCCCCTCAACTCTCTACGTCCTCCTCCAACCCCCCGTCATATTTCTCTCTTCCCAGCAGATCGCGACCAGCCACTCTGGCTCTGATTTTGATCGACGTTCCCAGAGATCTACCCAACCAAATTGCACCAAATTTTGTCAACTGGTGCACCTTGATGTCCTCTACAACATATCCAAAAATCATAACCATTGGAGTTTGGTAACTTTCGGGATCTACATCGCAATGACTGCTGCTCCCTGATCCAGATCTGTTCAGCGCGTGGATCGGTAATCTCTTTCTTGTTTTTCTCAATTTCGGCCATCCCCTTGATGAAACTCTTATACCATGTTGTGTTCCAGAAAGTTCTCTTTTCAACTCCCAAAGGATTTATCGAGATTCCTCATGGTTCCACCAGGAACGTGATTTTCTCATCGACTACCGCTGCAGAACAAATACCAGATCCAATTCATCGATCTGCTTTTCAGGTTAAATCTAGTTCAAGCTATCATGTCTCCATCGTGTTCCAGAAAATTTCACATATTTCTGTTCAAACACTTTCTTGAATCTTGCAGTCAATCATCGAGAACGTGCATGTCTTTGCAATGCTGTTTGTGCGCAGCCAGACGTGTTGCCTCCGTTCATCATTTGTTATCATCTAATACCTTGAAGTTTCTATGTTGTTGTATAATCCTTTGTGAGTCCCTCAACCTTGTTATCACTCCATAATGACCTTTCAATATTGCATATGATTCTTAGTTTTGATATTGTTTGGTTGTCGGTTGTTGCGCGCTCAGACGAATACGCTTCGGATCCGCTTGCGAGGACTTCAAGAATCAGAACTCCAAGATCATTGAGCAACAACACAATTACTATTTTATGAAATCTCTATCTTATAGATTGCATGCTTGTGTTAAATTGAATGCGCACCTACTGTTAGGAATTCAACTAGTTTTCTTATTATGCCTTGTCGCCCTAGTTTAACTTTTTGTTGGGTAGATTATATGCTTAGCTTGCTGTTGTCGGGATGAGTGATATTAACTTGAACTATCGTCATACTTGCTTCACGAGGATTAATGGGTGATTTAATAGTAACTTAGAGATTAGTGATTTGAGAGATATGGTTGGTGTAGGGCTGTGTGCGGGGTTATCGGCACTGTCCTTTGGTATGTTATCTTTCTAAATCTAAGGACCAGTTCTTGGAGCGACCACCCATGTGTTCCCGTATAGTCACGATGCCAACAATGGGCGCGACCTGGCGTAATAAGTGATAAAAACCAGTTCTGTGCGTGCCAAACGGTGGAGCGGGGAAAGCGGGTTACGCCTGGTTTCGCCTGGAGAGAGATTTGTGTGGAAGGGAGGGTTACTCTTGAAAACCATTCGGCACAAGAGGGGGACTCTTGGGTTTTCGGTTAGTGCTCGACGGGTGAAACCTTAGTGGGCACATACAAGCTGGTGGAAGTTATGGAAAAGCCTTGAAGTGATCACTTGGCCCTCACACCAAAGGAAGTGTGCGAGTGCTCGGCCAGCACAGGCGTAATGGAGATTCTTTAATCCACCTGAAAACAGGGGATGAAATCACTTCTCATGGGGAATTGTGTACAACCTCCGTAGAGTTAAAACTGTCATGACAGCCGTGCTCATGGTCACGAGCATTGCATGGACCCTCACATGATTAGTGGGATTTTGGTATGGTTTAGTTGGTGATCACAGTGGGAGACTGATTGGTTTTGATGTTGGCGCTGCAGCCGGGTAGGCTGTAAGCATGTTGGTTTATAGGTGCGATGTCTTTCACTTAGTAAATAGGTGCTTAATAGGAAGTGTCTTTATTGTGTGCTTTTATGCAAAAGAACCCTATGTTGTCTTTGCCTTGTTTGTTACCATATGTCATTTTTTGCCACACTTGCTGAGTACATCCCGTACTCACCCTTGCCTTTATCAATGTTGCTCAGTAGAAAACAAAGTTTAAGAGGACGTTGAAGACACAAGAGTGGAAGTTTAGATTTGCCGTCTCTCCGGTCGACTGCCTGTGGAAGCTGCGCTACGCTTGGTTTTTTTTTCCGCTGCAATTCGATAATCATTTTAATTCTCTTTATTCGTGACATTGTTCTGTTTTATCATTAATGAAGTCACTTTATGTGTGAAACTTGATTTTTGGGCACACATAAAATGTCACTTGGTTTTAGCTTTAAAACCGAGTGTGACAGAAGTGACAACATGTTAATAGTTCTACTATATTATTTTCTAATCTAGGCCTCAGTGACTGATAACACTGTTGATAAAATTATTGGCACAATAAAATTTTCTTGCAGCATGTATGTTTTGTGACGACATTACCAAATGATATCATCCATCTCATGTGCTTTACAGATTATCGATTATGCTTTAGTGCTCTTATTCTCATCCATCTTTCACACTGTTACTTTGGAGCCCCACTAACTTGTGTTGGCATTGAGGATTCTTGAAGAAACGAGCAGTTCTATGTTTTTGATGACATCTTTCCCCAAAAAAAAATTGATGCCATCTTTGTGCATGTCTAACAGTATTCGGATTGCAAATTTTATGTAAAAAAAATATCTCATGCTATTCACCATATATTCATCCAGTTTCTTTTGATGTAGTCTGCATTGTGTTACCAATGTGATTAGCCATCGATTTATTTTAAAATTTTAATTTATATCTATTAACTATAGTGAACACTTTTAAACGTGTATTCTACATTTAGATTCATTATTGCGCGCGCGAAGGCGCGCCTACTCTACTAGTATTATAGAAAAGTCATCTAAAAATCAGAACCTTATCATAAAATTGTAGTTAGCGCTTTAATTTAATAAACTCATTTGCGCATGAACCTTTTGCATTTAAATCCTTGTCATATGCATTCATAAGCACATCATTGCATGTGAGCTTATCATCACATGCGATGACGAATTAAAATCTTCGAATTTGATTAAGCACATAACTGATCATCATCTGCATATCATTTCATACATTTAGGAAGAGGCGTGGAAAGTCAGCTGGTGGATCTCATTGCTCAAGGGCCGTTCGTTGCTGCTGTTTACCTCTCTTGATTGTGCTAACATTACTAAAGGCCATGCAAGCCCTGGTGTAATAACTCTATTTTAAATACTTTTATTTTATCACCATGTATTATATAGTTAATGTACTGCGCATTAAGTTGTAGAAGTTGATTGGAATCTTAAGATGCATGATATTGCCAATTACCCCTATTAAGTGTATATTGGTACAAGTAACTTGATGTAGAGCTAGGCTAAGTTTTAATTTACGATAAAAATCGAATGAATGATAAGTCACTCGCGAACTGTAGGTTTTGCAACATATTAGATTTAAAATTTATTTTTATCCCACAAATTAATAATCTTGACATCGGTCGGGAATGTTGTATAGGAGGATTTGAGAAGGCTGGATCTTCACGGTGGTAGCTCTGTCTGTGTCGGTTAAAGACCGATTTGAGTGTAGTCTTGTTGAGCAAGTTTGAACAGTAACGAATACATATTGAGAAAATGGGATAAAAAACCGATGTAGTCAATTGCATAGTGGTTGAATGACCCCATCTCTCTTTTGACAGCAGCGGAGAAGAGCATTGTGTCTAACCACGGATGCATCCGACGTGATGATTGCATGGAGGACCCTGTGTTCGAGAGTCGTGTGCCTGTACGGACCGGCCGTATGGGTTGAGCGAAAGGTTGCCACGTGCAGCTTTTGAAAAGCACGTATGTGTCATGTATTTCGGGTTTTTTCAGCTGGTGTAAATCTATTATAATTGCTGCTCATCACAGTAACAAGTACCGCTTGTTCACTGAGTTATATCGTAGTGAAAATATAACTAATAATAATAATACGAATTGTTTGTTTAGTTTATAGGTAATTGCGTAGCAATCATAATTGCTATAGTTTATAATGCAAGTTAAATTTACATTTCTTGAACTTAATTTGCTGCAAAAACTTGAATATAAAGATTCATTATATTAGCGCTGGTTTAGCAAATAGCTAGCAAATAGCTATCCCATGTGAGTCAGCTTTATCATATTTTTGAAGTCGGCTGTAGTCAGAGCCGGTCTGGAGGGGAGGGTAACCCGGGTCGCCCAGGGCCCCTGAAACATAGGGGCTCCTCGCTATGACATACTAGTATATACATATATAATCTATAGTTTCACGCAATTATAATTTAAATGATAATGGTGAATGTTCCAGTTCAGCAAACAACTTCCTACTCCTTAAACCCACAATGTAGAGTGCTTTTCTTCTCTTCTCTAATATATTAGACCTGGTATATAAGCAAAAAGTCTAAAAAATTGATGGGAGTATAGAACGGCAATGCGACATTAAGGAATAAATGGAAAAATTGAAGGCTATTTTGCTCACTACCTCGCACCCAATAATACTATATGATAGTAGAAATTTAATGATATTAATCATCGTCAATTTAGCCGATCAGTGAAAATATATAGGGGGCCCAACTTTTAGATTTGCCCCGGGCTCCTTAAATCTTAGAGCCGACACTGGCTGTAGTTGGCTACGTTGATGGGTAAGACTTGCTGAGTATTTAAATGCTCAGAACTTAGCTTTCTATAGTTTTGTGTGCAGCTGGTTTCTCTCTTCTTCCTTTGGACCAAGCGGCAGAAGCAACCCTCGAGGGTGACATTCTCCATTGGGAGCTTTGCTCACCGTGCTGCTGTTAGGTGCTGCTAGAAGAAGCAACCCTTGATATCTTTTCAGGAGACCTTAGTTTAAATAAGGTTACCGTTTTCGCGCATTTAAAATTTTTGTTTTATTAACTTAAGCAACAATTTGTAATGTATTTTATCGTGTTTGCCGAATGACATCTGACAAGATTTTGTGGTAGATGGATTGTCTTTTTTCGGAGCGATCTGTCACATATGTTTGAAATAACATGGCCTTGTCAGCCCATAACCAGCGTAGGCCAGCGTGCGCGAATGGGAGAAATGACTTTTCGCAGGCCTCGAGCTATCCAAGACGCAGGCACTACCACCACCACTAGAGCAAAAACAGTGGCGCTATGGTACAGAGACAATCGAGAGAGACAAATAATCCAACCATCTTTGTTATCGCAGGGTGTTATATATATTTGATTTCTTGAGAATTTTAATTTTAACAGTATGGTTCATCTCGAATCCGACAATACGCTCACCGCTCATTCCCTACTCGAGTTTTCTACGTTGAACTTTCCTGCGGTTCAATACATACATCCGACGGTTTTTGGACGGGACAAGTGCTAGATTGAATCTGTCTTCGATGTTCTTCAATTTATCACAGCGCCATGTCACATAAAAGAGGTGGATGCGGCGGCGTGACTCTACCTGGTTCTGCTTCTTGTTAACAGAGAATGGGCAGACGCAACCTATTACTCCTTTCAATTTTAAAATATTAATAAAATTAACTTTTAATATTTTCTTTCAACATTCATCTTATTTTAAAAAATATATTATCATATATTTTATTATAATTTTCTTTAACATTTAATGTATTTGAATCACGACTAATAATATTATGTATTGAAACACATTTTTTAATAAAACAATTCTCAGTGTCTCAATGCCCGTGCTAATACTACGGTTTAAAAAAAATATTGATTTAAAAAAATAATATATTAATATTAAAATAAATTTGTTTTGTTTTCTAACAACTTTTCTTGAAATATCATATATTTGCTCTGAATAGTTGTGTTTTGATAACTAACAATGATTTGTGTAGGTCTAAGATTTAAAAAAACAGGAAGAGCTCATGATTCGTGTAGGTTCAAGATTTAAAAACAGAAAGAGCTCATCCGTTAAATTTATAAAATATGTCTGTGAAAAATTCTCATCCTTTAAATTTGTAAAAAAGATAACTCTATATATTTTCTATATGCACATAATCTAATCTCTTTGTTAAAATATTTTATCGTATATACATAGAAAAAAATTTGTGCTTTTTAAAATATAAAGATAGAGAAAATGATAGAGAGATAGAATAGTAAAAAATGAAGTTAAAAATTAATTGTGTTAATATTTTAAAATCAGAGAAAGTAAAAGAAAAGTTCTCACGTCGGGGTAGTATCCAACTAGAAACTTTGCCGTGGTATTATTTACTAAAGATCTTTGCAATGGGGATTCATGAATTCTACAACAGTACTTCCCATATTTCTCAATTTGTCATGTTCCGGTGACAATGAACAAGGTAGCAGCTGTTGATTGTCTCATTTGAATGGGACTACACTTTTTCTGCTCTTGCAAGAAACATGTTCCGATAATGTGTTGTACACGAGGGCACGTGTAAATGGACAAGCAACGAATCCTCAAAAAAGAAAGCTGAGGAATTCAAAAAGGACGAAAAAAATGTTTTTAAAAAGAACAGTTTACCAATTGCCTACTGGCACAAGATAGTCCTTCAAAGCCTTCACTTTTTTCTTACTCCTTAGTTTCCGAAAGGCTCCTGACTCGATTTGCCGAATCCTCTCTCTGCTCACACCCATGATGTTGCCGATCTCCTGCAAGGTCCTTATCCTACCATCATCGAGCCCAAACCTTAGCATGATGACTTGCTTCTCGCGTGCAGTCAGGGTGTCCAGTGCCTGGTGCACATCCTTCTTCATCGACAATCTGTTAAGCATCTCCTCAGCTGTTTCAGCACTGGGATCGGCAGTGACTTCCTGAAAAATGGTACAGGGTTCCTTGTGTTACCTCGTGCTATAGAGAACAGGGATGGTGCAAGAGTAGCACGTCTATACCTGATACGTCATGTCAGTGGAGCCAATTTTACTATCAAGGGACACACTGTACTTTGGGAGGTTTACGGCTGCCTCCACTCGTTTGATTGGTATGCCAGTGTCAGCTGCTATTTCTTCATTACTGGGTCGTCTTTTAAGCTTACGCCGAAGTCGTTTTGTGCACTCCCTTACACGGTAACTTGCTTCAACCATGTGAGCCTATTCATCGAATAAACCATTGTGATTAACACTGCAGCTGAGATAACAAGCTTTCATATGATACAATAATATTTACTCAATTTGGCATAAAAAAGTTCAAGCAAACTGAAGCTAATAGTGAGACGGTATCAATAAATCCTAATTGACACGAACACATAAACATGGATATAGGAAATGTGCAAATGATTTTATAAAACAAATTAGAATAGAAAGACTGCAGCATAAAATATGCTTTAGAAAAATGAAAGGTTATCTCATATTTGAGATCTGGATAGAGTAACATAAAATTTGGACAGGTACCATGCTATGAACAATCTGCACATCAGACCATTCGCTTACAAAGTTGCTAAATAAGGTTCACAACAATGCATGACCTGATGATAATTAATCTGACGTACGGTTCACAGGAAGACAAAACAGTGGAATAGTGGATCAAAAGATTGAAGCAGAAAAAGAAAAGACTCAGGTGGAAGTATCGTACTGGCAATCGAAATATTTGAGATTGCTCCGACACAGATTTACGCATTGCTTGTTTGATCCACCAATGAGAATACGTCGAGAATCTGAAACCTTTTGATGCATCAAATTTTTCAGCTCCCCTGATAAGGCCCTGCATTCCTTCCTGTAACAAAGACCTAAAATAAAACGGATGCTAAATACAGCACTGCAGGTACTCTTCTTTTCAAATAAACATACAGCATACACACCATTACCTGAATAAGATCATAGAGATCCATTCCAGGACCTTCAAACTCTCTGGCAATTGAAATGACAAGCCGTACATTAGATGTTACCATTCTGTTTTTGCAATAAATACCATGATCAAGACGCTTGCGCAATGTTTTCTCATCAATTCCTGCTGCAGTTGCCCACTGAGCGAAGGATGGCTGGCCACCACTGTATTCGGTCAGCTCAGCTTGGATTGCCTCAAGCTTCAAAAGATCCTGCAGCAAATTAAGGTACACAATTTCCAAAATTAACTCTCAAATATAGTCTGCAACAAGAGGAAAGCAACAAATGGCAGGACAGCACGGTTAGACTGTTGGATAGCTGTTTTCAAACTAACAGCACCAGATAAGAATGCAATTTCAGAAATGCCAATACCTAAAGTGTACTAACTACTTACAGAAACCTAAAATTTATTATATAGTTACGTAAACTGCCGTGTAGCTATACAATATCAAGATTCCAGTTTCCAAAATGATGTGCTCTGTTGCATCAGAAATGTTACTGCAAGGAACAATTTTTTTCAAAATTATATGAAAATCGACTTCTCCATATGTCAAGCCACAAAAGACACAAACTCATTTTCATACTTGTAAAAACTAGTTCCGCTCCAGCTATTCTTGAGATTAAAAAAAAATCTAAGCTTTGAATTTCAGAATATTTGCTTCATACAAGACAGTCTACTAAGCTCTTATACTTCTTGCTTCAGTCACAAAAGGTGACTTGCCCGCCTCAAGTTGTTTGCTAAAAGCTATTTAACTTTGATCATCAATTTCCAAAACCTGTTATTAAACATTTGCCAATGATTGTGCCGAATTTTCTAGCGAATTAGAATCATAATATTACTAATTTTGTACTTTCATTTAATGAACAATTAGGAGAAAAAATAGTAGCTAAAATTAGTTAGTGACCAAAATGACACCTCGTAACCGTGAAGGGTAATGAAACTGTGCTCAACCGACTGGATAGAGTTAAAAATAGCATTAGGTCTTCGATTCATATGACTATACATATTGAGTCCAGAAACTGCAGATGAGATATTTGGGTTTGTTCCACATTAGTAATGCGATTGCAAATGTTCTATATTTTCTAAACTGTCTAGCAAATTCTGTATTGTGAAGACTCATCACTGAATATGGAACAGGAAAACAAATATACTATTGAGCACAGCAGTGTCACCTGAATACCATTCGAGAACTCAACCTCTTCCTTTGCTGTAAGAAGTCTCCTGCCAGTCATTTTCCACAAGGAACCTAAAGGATTCATGCTAGTCGAAGAACCCTTTGATCTTTTCTTCTTCGAGGATGTTGTCAGCTTTTGTGAAGCACTGACAGAAGTGGCAGCCTTTATCGCTGCTCTGGTTCTCCTAGCTCTTCTCTCAGATTGACGAGCTGACTTCACAGCAATGTTCTCGTTGTACTGTTCATTACCTTCAAGATTACCTTTTTCATCTACGATGCCATAAGCTTCCAAATCGTCAAGAAATACATCATCAGAATATTCATTAAGACCGATCAATTCCATCTCTGTGCGGAGGATCTCATTTGCCAAGTAGTTGTCCACAGCCTTTTTTGGTCTGGGGACAGACTGCTGATTGTTGTTCTTTTGTACCATCCGGACAACTTCGTGAGCAGCTTCGGCAGCCGCTCTGGCAAGAGCAACTGCCTCTGCGGCTGCAGCAGCTACAACAGCCTCTTCATTCAGAAGTGCTTCTGATGCAAAATATGACTCAAAGTTTCTCTGTGGACAGAAATTACAACATAAAAAATAAACATTGAGATGTCACATTTTCATTAAATACAAATATAAACTCAGTAACCATTAATGTGTATGCTTATCTGTGCCTTATTATTTTTTCAATAAGCTACCATCGTTCTTTCCACATAGAAACATCATGTTTCACATGTGTCCCCAATACCTTCAGAGAAATACCCTCACAGATTTAGAGAATCTAATAACTTGAATGCGAGCAATCTTTCAATAGATGAACAATCGATTTCAGTGACTAGTATTTTCTATAGAATAACCTTGTAGCTAAGAATCAGCATCTACAACATGATGGCAAACTTCAAATTACATCACACGGGTAGACAACAGTCCTAAGTTTTACAGTAAACACTTAAGCAATTCCTTTATTAGAAGCTATAGTCAATGTTTTACTAATTGTAATTGCAAATTGCACATTTATTACCCCTTCTCCATTTTCTGTCAGAAGCTCATGGTATGATCTCAAAGGTGACTAATCATGGTCCCAAAGGTTACTACTGTTACATATATCCATTCAAACATAGGATAAGGCCCTTCCTACCCTTTCTCACAAACTACAAGTAAACAAATTAAAAAAAACGTAGCTTGAATTCCAGCAAAAAAACAGAACGGGCAGCAAATCGAGCAAAGCTGGCCACCTGAAGAGCCGACGCGGAGTCCGGCGCGGTGTACGATAGCCTCAACGTCTCCTCGCAGCAGCCGCTGGCGTGGCCGGCGTCGACGACGGCGGCAGAGGTGACGGCGCAGCGGACGCGGATACCGGGGGACCTGGACGATGACGAGGGAGGCGACGGTTGGTAGTGCGCGTGGGCGGAGGGTGACGGCGCCCACCCGAACTGCGGCGCCAGGCACGCCATTGGGAAGATGCGGGGTCCTCCCACAGTGGCTGGTGTGGCTCGCTCACCTCGGGGTCGGGCCGGTCTCCATTGCCGGGCAGAGGATGCCAGGAAGGTGGAAGCAGAAGAAGGGGACGGTCGTGATGGAATTGTGGGTTTGGAGTGGATCGGTCATCTGCGGATAAGAGAGCATGGATTAGCGGCTGGACAGTTTCGGACTGAGTGGGCCGACTGCTGGGCCGGTGTCAGCTCAGATACGGTATACTGATTTTATAAATAAGAGCTTTTCATTCCTCCCCTCCCAAACCCAAACC
>BCLF01000052.1:1168412-1190255 GCA_001602275.1 Zoysia japonica | reverse complement strand
CAAACCCCCCCCCCCCCCCCCCCCCCACACACACACAACAGAATCGAACATGTTGGGATAAGCTACTTTCGGCTTACTACGGTGTTGCTGTGCATTTTCAAGGTTCAGTTACAGTCAATACAATACCAATTTGTTTAAGAGCTCATTTATAATACCTATATAATCACCATCAACTAACATCCTAATCTGGCCTCTAATAGTGCCACATCACTCTTTTTGTTTAAACCGTATGATTTGTATAAACTCTCATCTCAACCGTTCATCAAGTTGTCATCTACACCGTCAATCTTGACCAGACTCCTCCCCCTGCCGCCCTGACTCCCCCCGCCAACTCCCCTCTCTACCCCACCCTCGCTCCAGCTCCCACCCGAGCGCCACCTTCCGTTTCTTCCCCACCCCCACGGCCCCGCTCCAGCGCCCCGCGCCACACCTTCCCCCGCGCCTGCACTACTTCCCCAGCCTACCATGCCGCTTCTCCACCTCCCTGCCGCCTCCTCATCTCCCCCTCCCCGCGCATCACCCTCCTGTTCTCCTCTCGCCTGGTGCCATCGCCCCATGATGCCGTTTCCCACATCCAAGTGCACCTTCGAGCAGGCGCAATCACTTAGCATCCCGCTGTCAACCCCTCATCGACCTCACCATCGACCCGACGAGGTCAACCTTTTGTCTCCCAAAAAGACCTGATTTAATCACTCCTAAGATTAACTTCTGAACTCTTGTAGTTTTACGACATCTCAAGTTGAAATATGAGTTCCAAGAATGTCTAGGGACAAGCATGAGGATAGTTTATAATTCAAACTCTTTGCAAGGTACTGACTCGAGAAAAGATATGATGTGTACATGGTTTTCGATTTTCCGTCAGTTCGTGGTAACTTTTGATTTGGTGAAGATGCGACACACAATCGATCTGGCCTCAAATCAACACGATTCAAACCCTGTAATTACAGCACCACTTCTCCTCTGATTATCAACCGTGCACATACGCTTGACCTCGTCAAGAAGACTAATCCCCGCCTGTGAATCGAAGAACACAAGCAAGAATAAGGAAGAACGCAACTTAATTGCGAAATCTGAATTAAACTCACGAAGTTGGAAACCAACAAACCGTCAAACAACGAAACTATTTGATAACAGATGAAAATTAATCAAAACCTATCCCTAATAATGCAGCTACTATTTATACAGAGGTTAGGACGTCTTTAAAGGGCAAACCCTAATACTAATGGGCATAGGAAAGATACATGGGTCAAGAGCCGAAAGATGGTGTCACAACACCCTAACAAATTCTAGATATCATATTATTTTAACGATTCTTAGAGATCTAAGAAATATTTTTGCACGAGATTAGATCCGTTGGAAAGCTTATTTCCTTAGCTTTCTATCCATATCTAGAACATCAAAAACAAAGCTCGTATACGACTGTCGCATCTGTTTTAGTGCAGACTGCTGCTGGAGTTCGACTAGACTCGAACCCGAGTTGGATTGGATCTCCTCTGGGGTTGAACGTGCCTTGCTGATCTTGAGCATCTCCAAGTCCTTCTTCATGCTTCTCTTGACCCTCTTCAATGTTTCTAATCATGATAAAGTCATTAGGTAGCAATCTATTCTTAAATAAAGAAAAACATGTGTTTTGGAACGAGCTCACCTCTGATCTCAACTGTCGTGAGTGAGTTTCATCGATACTAATTTGAGGAGTCTTGAGTGTATCTAAAGGAGGATGTCCTCATCATCCTCCCTTTCTTATTTTGGAGTCGTTCCTCGACTCAAATTCATTGCCGATACCTCGACTCCACCGTGCCCTGCAACCTGCATGAGAAGATAGAGGCCACAGGGGTATTTGAATACAATCAGTTGATGGCTCAAAGATCTTTATAATCTCATCATTCTCCTCTTCTTTATGGAAAGCCGTCTTCGGCTTGCTCCCTTGGGTATTATGATACTTCTGCAAATGGTTAGTAATAGGAGTGTACAAATAGCTATAAAGATCGCGACATGCAAACAAGACATCTTTGCACACAAGCGTCACATGGAGCATTTTTATCATAACAGCAAAATCAACTTTGTGCCAAAATATATTTTTGAAATAATTCACATGATCAGCATCATTATCATTCTTATGAGAAGCCACAAAGTGTGTTGTCTTAGAAAAAACTAGATAAACATGACATGGTATGGCATTTTGTATTTCTATGATCTAGTTCATCATTTATTTTCACCATGCAAGATTATTTCAAATTCGAGCAAATATAAACTCTATGCACCATAAACACACCTCTATGATCATAGTTGCCTGTAATATAAAAATGGGTTCTAGTTAACAAAGGCAATTCAAGTTTAGAAAATATCATCCTCTCTACAGTAGCAAGTCACAAAAAGAATCATATCCAATATAACTCACAGTGTTTGAAGAAGATAGCAATTTTAACCCATCATTGTCACATGTGATAGGAGTTAAATGTTCAATTTCAACACTAGTGAATGGATAAAAATAAGAAGTATCGAATTCATTCACTTCTTTTTGTATTGGAAGAATAGAAATATCGATACACAACTTTTTCTTGTCACAAAAACTAGTGGGCAAGTTAACTATTGACAAAGATAAATAGATAAAAGGTGATACTAGCGGTTTCTTTACAAAAGTAGCATAGAAAAGAAATTTTAGCACAAAAAAATGTTGCCACCTTTTGTAGATCAATGTTCAATAAGTTTCTTCTCATTTTCAGCAATACCTTTTGGCTTGTTATGATGAGTCTCATCTTTGGCTATGCGTAAAACATTGTGTATCTCTTCTTTCTCCATGTATGTATCACTTTCATCTTTTTGTTTGATCGCAATTTTCTGCAAAATGTTAGATGCAATAGGAGGTATGGTAGAAAGCTCCTCCTCCAAAGAGTGTATATCAAAACTAGACATAGGTTCAGAAGATGTATAAACAAAAGTTTCTCTCATTAAAATTTTAGCATCACTCTATGTCCGAGCATATTTTTTAGTTATATATAAACATTGCCACCAAGCTAAGGCACTGTCAACTAATGCACTACCAACATTCAAAAGCTTTCTCCTTTCACACATATGGCATTGTCCAAATAGATTATCCATCTCTTTTTCTCAAGCAATATATTTAATATAATCTAAACCATCATATAAAGGAAGAGATGAAAGAATATAATTACTCTTGGAAGGAGATGAGGTAGCAATGGTCCGAACCTCATGCATCTTTTGAAAATGTGTGACATCTCTCTGAGGTGAATTACATCTCTCAAGGCCTGCCAACATAATGTTCACAAACTCTTTGTGTTTTTTAAAGTTTGCATCGATGCTATCAAGGACTTTTTGCAAAGTACTACCCGAATTGTACTCACCTCTTTTTCTTTCTGTCATGGTTAAAAAAATAGCACATGGGCAGTACACAATATTATTCCTACAACTACAGTGAGATGGGTGGTGAAAATTCCACAAAAGGAAACGCCTTACCGAGCTCTTGCAAGTTTCTTACTAAAGCAACGCAAAGGATGGTGCAACTAGTGGCAGGAGAAACCTAGAATCAATGGTGTAGCAATTGCAAGGTTGAATACAATGCTGACTAGAGGTGAATATGTGGAGCTTGGAGAGCTGAAAATTTGTTAGTGTAACACAATTCTATAACAGATAGCAATATTAAATAAGTATTCTAAGTATTTTTTTTAGTTGCTGGTCCAATCTTATAAAAAATTCAAATGTTAAAAAAATATAAATGAAGATATCAAAGGGCAGAAACAACACAAACGATAAGGCTGTAGAAATCAGCAAACTTTTTAGCACTTAAAAAATCAGCAAAGGTTAATTTTCAGATTCTAGATCTTCAATTTTTTTATTTTTATTTTATTTTTTGATATTTTTATCTGAACCACAAGCAGAAAATATGGTACATGACCAAATTTAAGTTTAATATGATTGAAGATGTGGGGTGGAGAAAATCTCGAAAACAGAAACTTCTGCTTTGAAATAATTGAATCTAGTGCCGTAGAGGTTGGGAAATTTTCTTTACATATCTGAAAAATACTTATATGTCTAATTTGGAGTCTAGAAACAAAAGTTATGACTATTTTAATGATGGACCTCTGTATTAGATATCTCGTAAAGGCGGAAAAGAGTTTGGCATCAAAAATTGGGTGCGAATTTTGTAGATGATTTTATGGCGGAAGCTTATGGATGAGTAATTTGGATGCAAAAGATCTGTTAGTGGTTGAAACAAGGGATAGATGGGTGGGAAGATTTTTTATGCAATATAACAGATGTGACACGAAAACAGATATGAACACAAAAATAGAACTGAACACGATAACAGATTGAACAGTGCAAGGGATGAACGATGAAGGAAAAACAACTGGATGCAAAAAGATTTTGAAATCCAGCAACCAAAACACAAACTAAGAACACAAACTCAACACAAACTAAGGACACAAACTCAGCACTACGGGTTCTAAAATAAAATTATGCAAAGGCTAAACATGGCTTGGGTAGGAGAACACC
Organism: Zoysia japonica; assembly: GCA_001602275.1. NCBI lineage: Eukaryota > Viridiplantae > Streptophyta > Magnoliopsida > Poales > Poaceae > Zoysia > Zoysia japonica. The sequence continues at coordinate 1,185,743 of BCLF01000052.1, read as the reverse complement.
TAACGATATGCTATTTGTTTTGTTGCGGCTTTTCTGTGGATGATAGGATAAATACAAAATTGATAAGGATAGATGTGAACCTGACGGTATACCTAACACTTGATGTGTACGCGGTTCCCAATCTTTCGTCAGGTTGTGGTAACTCTCGATTTGGTGGAGATGTGACACACACTCGATCCGACCTCAAATCAGCACGATTCGAACCCCGCAATCGCAGCACCAGTTCTCCTATGGTTATCAACCATGCAACACATGATTGACCTCACCAAGAATGATAATCCCAGCTTGCAAATCGAAGGACACAAGCAAGAACAAAGAAGAACGCAACTCAATTAAACTCACGAAGTGGGAATCTAACAAACCGTCGAACGACAAAATTGTTTGATAACGTAGGAAACTAAGAAAAAACCTAATCCTAATGACGGTGGCTACTAATTATATAGAGTTCAGGCCGTCCTAAGGGGCAAACCCTAATACTAATGTACCTCAAAAGTATACAGGGTCCAGAGGCCAAACGATAGTGTCGCTGTTCCAAAGCAGTTTCTAGACGTCATCTTGTTTTAACGATTCCCACTAACTCCAGTCGAATTTAGAGATGAGACTGGTGCCTTTAAAAAGATTGTCTTCTTAACTTTTCATTCATATCTAGAACGTCCAAAACGGATTCTTTATGCGACCTAGGGCGTCTATTTTAGTGCGGACTGCTCCTGGAACCCGAGGGCAACTCGATTCCGAGTTGAATTGAATCTTCTCCAGGGTTCAACATGCCTCGCTGATCTTTAGCATCTCAAAGTCCTTCTTCATGCTTCTTTTAACTCTCTCCGATGTTACTAATCATAATAAAGTCATTAGATAGTAATCTATTCTCAATGAAAAGAAGACATGTGTTTAGGAACGAGCTCACATCTAAATTCAATTGTCGTGCACGAGCTCTAGTGATTGGATGCGCTATGTGTATCCAATGTAAGGGTGTCCTCATCATCCTCCCACTATTGAATCGGAGTCGTCCTCGACTCAAGCTCATCTTCTTCTCCAATATATGGCTTCAAATCTACAACATTAAATGTAGGACTAACCCCGAACTCGGGAGGTAACTCAAGTTTATATGCATTATTATTAATCTTCTCAAGTATTGTAAAAGGACCAGCAGCTGTAGGTATCAATTTGGATTTTCTTAGCTCTAGAAATCTATATTTTTCTCAAGTGCAACCAAATCAAATCACCCGTTACAATTTTAATTTCATGTCTATCTTTACTACTGGCAATTTTATACTTCTCATTCATCTTTTCAATGTTTTGTTTAATAGTTTCATGCATCTTGGAAATGAAATCAGCACGCATCTTAGCACCATATGAACTCTTTTATTTGAAGGCAAAGGCAAAAGATCAATCGGAGCATGAGTGTTAAAACCATAAAGTACCTCAAATGAACTTACTTTAATGGTGGAGTGTTCTGTTCGGTTGTATGCGAACTCCATATGAGACAAACATTTTTCTCACATCTTCATGTTTTTCTTTAAAATGGCTCGTAGCATTGTAGACAATGTACGATTCACTACCTGGGTTTGTCCATCAGTTTGTGGGTGTCACGTAGTTGAAAACAGCAACTTTGTTCGCAACTTATTCCATAAAGTGCACCAAATGTGACTCAAAAATTTCGCATCATGATCTAAAACAATAGTAGAAGGCATATCATGCAAACCAAAAATTTCTCTAAAGAATAGATAAGCAATGTGTGTAGCATCATCGGTCTTATGACGTGGTATAAAGTGTGCCATCTTAGAAAGCGATCCACTACCACAACAATACTATCTAGTGATCCACTACCACAAAAATACTATATCTCCTGCTCTTAGTCCTATTCAATCCCAAAACAAAATCCATAGAGATATCGGCCCAAAGAATAGAAGGGACGGAAATAGGCATGTACAAACTATGTGGGTTTAGTCGTGACTTAGCTTTTTGACATGTAGTGCAGCGAGCGACGAAACATTCAACATTGCGTCTCATCTTTGGCCAAAAGAAATGTGTGACCAAAACATTTTGTCTTGTTCGCTCCAAACTGTCCCATCAATTCTCCTCTATGCGCCTCCTGTAACAACAAAAGACGAACCGATCCAACTGAAACGCAAAGACAGTTGGCTCTAAAAAGGAAGCTATCATTAAGAACAAATTTGTTATAAGTTTTACCTTCACAACAATGTATCAACATACATCTTTAAAATCAACATCTAACACATATTGTTGCTTAATTGTTTCGAGTCCAAAAATTCAATAATCAAGTTGGGACAGCATAGCATATCATGTAGACAAAGCATCGGCAATCACATTATCCTTCCCTTTATTATGTTTGATGATGTAAGGAAATGATTCAATAAATTTAATCCACTTAGCATGTCTACTGTTCAAGTTATTTTGGCTACAAATATGCTTAAGTGACTCATGATTGAAATGAATGACAAATTTTTTCGACCACAAATAATGTTGCCACGTTTCTAAACATCGTACAAGAGCATACAATACCTTATCATACGTGAAGTAATTAAGAACAGAGCCATTCACCTTTTCACTAAAATAAGTAATGGACTTTCTATCTTGCATCAACACACCACTAATGCCAATTTCGCTAGCATAACATTCAAGTTCGAAAGTCTTAAACAAATTCGAAAGTTAAAGCAGTGATGCATGTGTAAGCTTGTCCTTTAAAGTGGCAAAGGACTCCTCTTGTGTGAGGCCCCAATGGAATGAAATGCCTTCTTTATCAACTCATTCATTGGAGCGGCGATGGATCTGAAATCATAGACAAAGCGGTGATAAAATCTAGCAGGTCTAAGAAAACTCCGGACTTGTGAAACCGTTGTAGGCGTGGGCCAACCCTTGATCACATTTATCTTGGCTTCATCAACTTCAATTCCTTGTAGAGTAACAACATAGTCAAAAAAAAGACTCGATTCGTGCAAAATGTTCACTTCTCAAGGTTACCAAACAAATGTGCATCTCTCAAAGCATCAAAAACAACATGCGAGTGAGATAAATGTTCATTCATTGGCTTACTGTAAATCAAGATATCATCAAAGTAAACCACCATAAATTTTCTAATAAAAGAAAGTAAAACCTCGTTCATCAAACGCATAAAAGTACTAAGTGCATTAGTCAATGCAAAAGGCATTATTAACCACTCATACAATCCGAACTTAGTTTTAAAAGCAGTTTTTCATTCATCACCCAATTTCATTCTTATTTGGTGGTATCCACTTCGAAAGTCAATTTTAGAGAAAACTATAAATGATGTGTATGTGGTTCCCGATCTTCTGTCAGGTTGGTAACTCTCGATTTGTGGAGATGCGACACACAATCAATCCGACCTCAAATCAACACGATTCAAACCCCGCAATCGCAGCACCATTTCTCTTTTGGTTATCAACCGTGCACACACGAATAACCTCGCCAAGAAGGCTAATCTTAGCTTGCGAATCGAAGAACACAAGTAAGAACAAGGAAAAACGCAACTCAATTGCGAAATTTGAATTAAATCACGAAGTTGGAAAACCAACAAACCGTCAAACAACGAAACTGTTTGGAAACAGATGAAAACTAATCAAAACCTAACCCTAATAACGGTGGCTACTATTTACATAGAGTTCAGGACAACCTTCAGGGCAAACACTAACACTAATGAACCTTAGAAAATACACGGCTCAAAGGCCAAAAGATAGTGTCACAGCACTCGGTGCAGTTTCTTGGCGTCATCTTATTTTAAAGATTTCTGCTGATTCTAATCAAATTTGGAGATGTAACTAGCGCCATTGGAAAGTTTATCTTTTTAGCTTTTTAACCATATCTCCAATGTTCAAAACAGATCACGTATGTGTACTGGGCGTCCGTTTTTAGTGCAGACTGCTTTTGGAACCTAGGGTCAACTCGACTCCGAGTTGGATTGAATCTCCTCCGGGGTTCAACGTGCCTTACTGGTCTTGAGCATCTTCAAGTCCTTCTTCATGTTTCTCTTGATCCTCTCCAAGGTTTCTAATCATGATAAAATCATTAGGTAGCAATCTTTTCTCAAAGAAAGGAAGACATGTATATAGCAACGAGCTCACCTCTAAATTTAATTGTCGTGCATGATCTCTTGTGATTGAACCATCTATAGTAGGTGGAGGAACATTGTGTGTATCCAATGATGGGATGTCCTCCTCATTCTCTCTCTCTTGAATTGAAGTCGTCCTTAAAAGGACCAGCAGCTGCAGGCATCAATTTAGATTGTCTTAGTTCCAGAAATCTATATTTTCTCGAGTGCAACCAAACCAAATCACCTAGTACAAATTTAACTTCATGTCTACCTTTACTATCGGCAATTTTATACTTCTCATTTATCTTTTCAATGTTTTGTTTAATCATTTCATGCATCTTGAGAATAAAATCAGCACGAGCCTTAACATCATTATGAACTCTTTCGACAAAAGGCAAAAGCAAAAGATCAATCAGAGCACGAGGGTCAAAGCCATATACTACCTCAAATGGACTTACCTTAGTGGTTGAGTGTTCCGTCCGATTGTATGCAAACTCCACAAGAGGCAAAAATTCTTCTCACATCTTCAAGTTTTTCATTAAAATAGCACGTAGCATTGTAGACAATGTACGGTTTACGACCTCGGTTTCTCCATCAGTTTGTGGGTGACATGTAGTTGAAAACAGCAACTTTGTTCCCAACTTATTCCATAAAGTGTGCCAAAAATAACTCAAAAATTTCGCATCACGATCTGAAACAATAGTAGATGACCCACCATGCAAACGAACAATTTCTTTAAAGAATAGATCAGCAATGTGTAGCATCATCGGTCTTATGACATGGTATAATCTGTGTCATCTTAGAAAAGCGATCTATCTAGAAGCTTGCTTGCATTTCTTGATTGAAGGCTCAACTAAATAAAATCTTACTATAACTTGTTTGAAAATTTGCAATGCAATTTTCCAGCTCTAGCAGCAGCTTGCATCAATACATTCAGTACTAGCAGCAACTTGCTTGTAGTTCTTGATTGAAGGCTATAGACTAATAAAACTTATTGTAACTGGTTTAAAATTTGCAGTGCAATTTTACTAGCACTTGATATTGTTGAAGTGATCTTCACTACATATAAAATTCTTTCACTATGGCAGGATGACCGGTGAGATGTGGAATCTTCTTTTCCAGTGCAAGGGTGCACCTCCGGACAAAGAATTGTTCAAAGTTGACAGAGCTAATATCTCATTTTTCAACTCGATTTGTATGAAAGGAAAGTTGGGATACTACAGTTTTAGAAAATCCCATGGTTAGTAGCAAAGAAGGTGTTTGGAAACAACTAATTTCATAGTTTTGAAAACTATAGTATTACCAAAACTGAGGTTTTTTTGAGTTTCCAAAACTCCAGTGGAGAGCTCTTTTTCCAAAACCGAGTTTGCAACATGATGCCAACTATTCTCACCAACAAGCAGTAATGTTCACAAACTTTGTTGTCTTTTGTGATTTGTGTATGCCTAGATTATGTCAACCCAAATCAAATTTATTTGACTAATTTGGTTCCATCTGATATTTAATTTTTGAGGTCACTAAAGAGTTTGTATTATTTCCCAATTCTCAGTACATGTATAGTAGGAAGGAACAGTATTAACCAAGCATTTTTTTCGTGAATAGTAGTACAGAGTACTTAAACTCGTGGTTAGATTATTGAACTAATAATTCCATAGTACTAAGACAAGGACTTTGTTTACTGACTACTATGATAAGGACTACACATTTTATTTGTCACATAAGCAGTCCTTGTACGAAACAAAAATGATAGTATTAAATACCATGGTAGCCAAACATGTTAAACCAAAACTGTAAAATACTCTAGTTTTGAAATTCTATGGTATTAGACTGCTTCAGTTTATAAAATTATAGTTTTTTAATACTACAGTTTTTAAAAACCATGACACCCGAACAGGGCCTAAGTTGTAAATTAAAATAGCCACAAGGTATAGAAATTGATATAGAAAAAGTCTATATTTTCATGAAATAATTTTTGTAATTTTTCTTGGTGTTTGATCTTAATATTTGATCCTTAGATTATTATTCAATAATCAACATAAATATTTTTACTTTGCAGAATGATACAATTTGAATGTCCGCTCTCCGCCAACATGCTTTAATAAAGTCAAGCAAGTTAACAATGTCGAGAGATCTTTGATGAGCTCCAACAGAACAATAACTAGAAAGATGGCACGGCATTTGCCGCGTTTTATTACCCTCATTATTAAGTAGTACTATAAATTCTACAATCTTAACAATTCTTCGTATCAGTAAGCACTTCAAGCCCGCTTACTCTGTCTTTGTTGAATAGCTATCATTTATGTGTACGTTGATAACCATGAACTTGACAAAGGATCATTGTCAATTTAAATAAATTTGATGAAAAGCATCACAATGAGGAGCAACGCTCACCGTACCTATCAAGCATGGAGCGTCAACATGTTCAATAGACTTGTCAATAGATTCCACTAATCTATGCTAAATTACCGTGAAATGTGCAAGGCAGCTTCAGGAATTAAAACAACTTTAGAAAATTTTTGAAGCCACCACCTTTAACTACATCAATTATGTTATAAATGTGAAACAATAAAATATGTGCACACTCAGGTGAAAAATTAAAGAACATATGTGCATCTTTGGATAGGCTTTGTTCTTTTTAAGCAGAAAGGATAAATGCCAATGTTATAAAGTCAACAATCAGTGCAACATGGTTCACTCATAAATGAGAAAAGAAAAGATATAATCTCCGAGTGTCCATATGGTAGATTTACAGGAACGAATATGGCAAGCTGAAACATCAACGCCAACAGATTCTGAATGGCTACAAAGGCTATAACTTAAGCTAATAATGAAGAATGCTCTGGTTTTGAGGGTGTTGCCGAATGATCACACCTTGCTTCGATGATGACAATGTTGTATGTGCTTATATATCACTCGATGAGCCGAAGGCTGAATACAATGAGGCCGAGCAAACAGAGAACATATCTTTTGTAGAATGTACGGAAGAAAACGCTAATGAGATGACTTATTTGGATCCATGCATAGCGGAATCAGAATCTTCTGATTCTGAATCATCATATGAGGATGACCCTGGATGGATATATGTGTCTGGTGAGGAGGATTCTGACCCAGATTCTAAATTTACCAGGAGCACTTTATTTAAGGCAGATTTTTTTCGAGTCTAGCAGAACTTCAGAGGACTTTGCCATGTGGCAGCGCATTATAAGGCTGGATGCTATACGATCAAACACTGAATGGATTGAGTATTCCTGTGATCAAGCTGAAGTTTCCAAAGAGAAAGCATTACAGTGTGCAGAAGCTGTTTGGTTGAAAAATTATGAGCATTTTGTGGTTGTTAGGTACGTGGACATGGTTGGCTGGCTGTGCGGTGGTGTTCTCTGCGTCGTTGCGGTGGTGATGGAAGGTAGGGTGCAGGGAGGGGTTGCAAGGATGGGACGAAAGCCTTTTTCCAACGTTGTGTCGGGGTGACAGCGGCAACGTCTACGGGCGCCGTTACCCTCTTGAGGGCGCTGTCTTTCTTCCTTGCCTCCAGTGGGTTGCTTCGTTTGCAAACCATGTCTAGGTCGTCAGTACCCCTCCCTCCAGGTCATCACTGTCGTTTGGTTGCTCTAGGTTGCCGCTGCCTGTCCCCGTCCGCGTTTCCTACTTCAGGTGTCCATGTTTGGGTTTCCTTCGGTCTTGGATCGAGTGTTGATGTCTTGTTCCTTGGCGGTCGCGTCTGTAAAGTGTGGTCGTCTTAGGTCACTGTGTGTCAATTTGAATCCTTACCAAATTGACTTGTCATGTGTTCTCGTTTGTAAGGTTGTATCCCCTTCTTAATGCGAAACGTGCCACGCACGATCTTGAAAAAAATTAAGAGCATTTAGAGCCCTGTGTGATCTATTATGCTGCTCGATTAGTTGGACTGCTTGAAGCATATGCGGTCCACGATCCAGAGATTGGCTACTGCCAAGGTATGACTGACTCTTGTCACCGATAATTGCAGTAATGGAGGACGATGCAAAAAAGCAAACCTTCCCCTGGAACCATTAACCAAACGCCTCTGCCAACTAACGCGATATTTTAGTATTGAATCAACATTATTCAAAATTGAAATGTGTAGTATGAACTTTTACCAAGGTAGAAGTGTCCTTGCAGGGCAACCAGAGATGCGTCAATCACAAGGTATTTAGGAGTCTAATTTCTACAGCTCCATGAATATTTCTTGTGATAGAATAATGAAGAAAAGAGTGGACAAAGCAAGATTCCTATGCAATGTGGAATGGTAACGAATTGATACAACTTGGTCCTTACCAATGAACTGAACATAGACATGGGGGCAAAATTCAGTAGACTGAATATGCTCAGTTAACCAATGGTATACGGATTTTTACCATTTTAGTTAGCAACAAATCACTAATAGCACCATGCATGGTTTGTTAAGGGCGCTAGCGCCCAAGGTAGCAGGACCACAGCAACGGAGTTCCTAGGCGGCAACGAGCTTATTCTATCCATTAACAGGATAAGCAACTAAGCATAAGCAAAAAATTAATTTTGAGCTAAATAATCTCTGGAAATACATACCTACATGTTTTGAAGTGTTATCTCCATCCCAACGCTTTGATGGAAATGCAGTAGTCCAGTACGAGTAAAACAGATTGCATGTGTAACTCCCTGTGAAAAGTATTCCCTATATTTTTTAATCCTTTTCTTTTCAATCATTGCATAAATATATATAGCCCATAAATGGTTGAATATTGTATGAATTTAAAGAAACAGAGGGGACTGACCTCAAACATTTGTGGATCCAAATCATTAGGATTTCTCAGGTCGCCTTTGTAAATCTGTCATGGATGTTAAACCCACATCGGCAGAAGTCACTCTTGCTGTGAGCACCTGAAAAAGAGAATGCTCAAGTCCTAATATTTCCGCAGAACACTCTCATCTTTTTTGGGCAAAGAGAGACATAGCCTTGGCTTTACGGGATCTCTAATGTTCCTACTGAGCAAAGATGCCACAACCAGCTGCCCCAAAAAGATGTACCAAATCAAGTTCTGGTAGTACGGCTCCGCTTATTATCTCCTGATTTGCGGAGCTAAATAAATTGATTTTTTTTTTCAAGAGCGACATGAGCTGATCTGTAAGCAATAATGGGAATGATAGTGAGCTCACAAGGACAGATAGCAGCACGCATGGCGGACGATGGGTTTCAGCAGCACAACACACACTTAGCTTCAGCATACTTTGGATGGAGGATTCTGCCGGGAAGGCGACGATGGACCAAGTCCGCTCGGATGGCCACAACGGAGCGGGCGGCAGCGGAGGGTGACAGCGCAGGCACCTGCGGCGGCACTTGGCAGCAGCGCAGCGGTGGCCGGGGGCTTCGGCGACGGCAGGGGCGCCAGCTGCTGCTGCGGCGGCGGCGGCGAGAGCTAGAGGAAGAGTCCGGAGTTGAGCTCAATGGTTAATCGATTGACGTTTCGGATCGAACAGACGGTGTCCATCTAACGGCTGATATTAATGTTGCTGACGTGGAGCGCGAGAAACCACGCTGCTTTAGATACTAAGGCCTCCTTTGGAACGCAAGAATTTCGCAGAAATTGTACAGAAATTTTATAGGAATCAGTTCAATTTCGTGAGAAAAATGCAGGATTTGGAAATTTTTCCCACAATCCAAAGGAGGCCTAACAGATTTTGTTATCACACTCATGGATACGAAGCTAATTTACAATTTAGTTTGCTATTGTACGCTTATTATATGGTGATTGTATAAACTACTTCACTTCATTATTATAATTAATGACTAGTTATGATGGAATAATTTTGTGTTGCATGATGAAGTGATTAGAGTTTTGATAAATATTCTAGCAACGCTATATTAAATGCATCATTTGTATTTGGTTATTATAAATTATTGCAATGATGCTATTTCATTGTAATACCACTATTTGCTACATATAGCATTTGATGCAATGATATGTAATTACTGCAAAATTCAATTTGTTACGATGTCATTTTTTACCACTAATTTATTTTTGTTGTGAAACAATTCTATTGCATTGAAATATAGTGCGTTGAAATAGAATATAGTGACGTTGCAACACGAAAATAGTAGTGTGGCAACAGATGTTGATGCATCAAAACACTTCGTGTGGCAATTGGTGCTGATGCAATGGATAACTTTTTTACGGCAATAGTGCTCGCAGCCGCCAAATATTTTCTATGGTAATATGGTTTAGTGCCACAAAACGCTGCACATTGCAACAACATTTGTCGTAACAAAACTATCTATTTGACAATATGATGTGCTGCTACAAAGTTTTGTGTGGTAATATAATTAGATTGCTACCACAATGGTTGGTTGCAAATACTTCCTAATGCAATGCCTATATGTGTGGCAATATAGGTTGTTGTCACAGAATCCACCGTTGCAACTATTATAAAATGCGACATTATATTTCGTAGCAATTAATATAGGTATTGCAACAAAACAAAATAATCGTGGCACAATGCTTTTGCCACGCTACTACTTGCCACAGCTGTCAACGAAAATATCATTGTGGCAATTGAAGGACTTCGCCACAAATATGACCCTATTGCAACCAATTTTAGCCGTTGCAATAAACCAAAATTCTAGTAGTGTGCCAATAAGATCGGTACTTCTCCTTAATACACCTCACTCTCTCTATCTTCTAAACATGAAGAACAAGTGCTAATGACATTTGAAATGAAGATCTTTGCCTTTTGTGTTGTTGTCTTGAAGTGGGAGAGATGCCCCTCTTTTACAGCAGGTTCTCGAAAGAAATATTCATCAGCATGCACATGGGAATGACATGGCAAGCGCGCCACGAATTCGTCGATCAAAACTAGAGTTGGTAATGGATACGTACCTGTTAGGTTTTGCTTTTCCATACCCGTACCCATTTAACTATCGGGTGAAAGTTTTTTCCCGTACCCGTACCCACGAAGAACTTCACGTGTCTCGGGTACCCATTAAAAATACGACTACAATTATAATTAGTTGTTTTATATATATTTATGGTCTATATTTACTATAGGTACACATAATAAGTTAAACTAATATAAATTTGAATTAAATGTGACACATTAGGTAAAAAGTATAAAAATAATCCATGTGATATAATATTTATATACTTATATCTAATGAAAAATGTATTTTTTTTTATAAATCGAGTATATCACTATACCACAGGCCATCTATAACGACTCCTTTTCTGTCGTTATAAGTCGATATAGCAACGGACGGTCTCCATCTGTCATTGATAATGGCATCGCTATAAGTTTTTAACAACCGACCACTTATAACGACCGACTGTCGATTGCTATAAAGTATATAGCAACCGACCATTTGGTGCTATTAATTTCTTTTAGCAACCAAACGTCTGACGTTACATATATTTATAGCAACCAACAATCCATTACAATTCAGTTCAGAACCAAATAGCAGTCAATCCATTAATAAATATTAATCATATTGGCAATCAACAAATAAAGCCAAACATGTAACAATATCATACATTCGAACAGTATACACTCAAAAGCACAAGTACTCAACAGATCTCACATTTCAAATTAAAACCATTAGTAAAAGTCATTAGCCATTTGAATACATCATCCATGGCAATCATTACAGTTTCCAGCTCTAACTAGTTTGGTAGCTAGTTTGCTTGGACTACTTACAAAAATGATCATTTCTAGATCTATACAAAAGCTTTCCTTTCTATCTAGGATGTACAAAATAAATCGCCTCGACCCTTTGATCCAACCGAAGGCTACTGCATCATGCCACTTAAGACAATTACTTCCGACCTAAAATAAACATCTGAACTCATCAAGATTGCAAAATATGCGGAACCAATACAGAAGCAAAACAATCATCTAGATGTCACCTACTTATTTGTGTAAACTCCAAGTAAGGTGCTATGTTGCCATAGTTGAACAAAACATATCTATGAGCTTGCACCCATGTCTTGTGCTCTAAACTAAATGTGCATTTTCCAGCATTATAAAAGTAACCAATAAACTTATGGCATTACAATAAAGCTCTTTGGCACTAAAGAACACTTTGAATTTATCCCATGGTTATAGCAAAAAAAAAAGACAATCCAAAATACTTGTAATATTCCTTGTTCGCTGCTGAAAAAGGATGAGTTTTAACCACAACAATGACCATACAGGGAGAATGGAAATAAATATTGCTGACTGTAGATGTAAATTTCAACCATACAATAGTAAAAAGAAATAATTAATGAGGCATTATAGTACTCACCAAAAGCACCTGTCTCCATCTTCTACCTCATTTGTTGGGATAACTCCATTACTTCTTTAGTCTGCATTAGAAACCACAAATTAAATTTCACTTGTCCGGTTTTTTTACAATAATTGAAAGCCAAAACTAATTAATGGAAGCAAAGCTGTCGTAACATAATACACCATTCTCAAGAAAGGGTGGTGCTGGAAAATTCAGTTTTGTAATCCAGAACATCAATGCGTAGCAACGAACTTACACTGAAGTTGGAGGGGAGGCTGTGAGTTCATCACATCATCTTCAAGACTACGTGCAGATCTCTGTAGGTACAGATTAATAAAACAAAGAACTAAATTCCTAGCATGTCCATGCTATTCAAAACAACCTCGGTCAATTACAACTCAAGTAAGAGGCTAAACATTCTGTACAACCATAGAATTACACAAATTGCCTTCTCAACTATGACTTGTCCAGGACACCAAAAAATTGCCTCGAACGAGAACAAAACCATAAGGAAAGGAAATAAATCAAAAGAGAAAGAAAAATAAGACACCTACAGGGATTCTTCATGGTACTCCGTGATTCGGCCTCTTTTCTGTAACATATGACATTCAGAATTAGAACAGAACTCGGTTATAGTCTCTAATAAATGTATTTTTATTGATTGAAAGAAACTCAGAAAAAAGGTTAGTTGTGCATAGGAATAAAATATAAAATAGAATCATGAACTCATTTTTTTATGCCAAAGTAGTAATGCTTTGAAATAGTATGTGGACAACTTTTAACAATTTTAAAACCGCAGAGAGTAATTTCCTTGTCCAGTACATAGCATTTGGAAAAAAAAAAAAAGAAACTACAAAGCGATGTGCTGCTGTTTCCTTCCATAGGTTGTATGGGCTGCCGTTTTTGCTGTAGTTTCCTTCAGTAAAAATGTCTCTCCTCAATTAGACATCTCGCACAATCAATAAGCTTTTGGGCCATTGACAAAAAAGAAACTGAAGTGATGAAACTTTTTATACCTGCGTACTCACCTGGCGAACCCCGACGAATCCTTGCCACGTCCTAGGTCTGAGAGCTCTCTCCAGTCTGGTGTTGTATGCGAGGGCGCTCATCCAGACCCTGGGACCAGCGGCGGTGGATCCACCCAGAGATGGTGAGTAGCAGGCTGATGCAGTGGCCTGCCCCCGACAATGCGTCTGGATCTGCGCGAGCTCTCTGGGGCAGCGTCAGGCGGCGCGGCCACCGAGCGTCGTAGAGCGCAGTCGGGGCAGGCGTAGGCCGCACGGGACGGCGTCAGGGTGGCGCAGCCGCGTGGGGTGGGGCGGAGCTGGTCAGGGTGCAGGAGCCTGTGTTGGGACGTAGATCGGAGCTGCGTCGGGGCGCAGTGCGAGTGGCGACGGCGGCGCTAGTGGCAGCCGTGTGCGTGTGCGCTTGCGGCTGGAAAGGTGGGGTTGGGGATAGGGTTGGGGATTGAGAGGGAGTCGTAGTGTGGGGGTGCAGGAATTGCCTGGTCCGCCGCGCGCGGGCTGGCGAAATTCGACTGGAAACTTTGCCGGTGTATTTTTTTTTCCAGGCCCCGCCCATCGCTGAAAATTCCAGAATGCTGGCAAACTTTCAGTGATTTTTTTTTGCTTTATATATACTGAAGTAAATAAACTTGCTAGAACATACTCCTCTGTTCCTAAAATAATATCATTGACTTTCACATCAACTTTGACTATTTGTCTTATTAAAAAATTAGTAAATATTATATAATTTGTTATAATTTACTTTATTATTAAAGTTGTTTGAATCAAAACATATAATTTTTAAATTTTGAATTAATTTTTTGAATAAGATGAAGTTAACGACGACGACAATTTTAAGAAAATGGAAGGAGGAGTATAAGAAGCTCTCAATTTGTACGGCACTGATAAAATTGTTAGCACAATTAAAAAGAGGAGATTATCAATATAAGAGTATCTTGAGCGATCCCCCCCCCCAAAAAAAATTACTTTTTGGGGCCAGCCAAAAATATTTTAGCAAGTATTTTAATCACCTTCTTCAATAGCTCACCTAAATATATACCAATATAGTTTAGTTGGGGATTTTAGAGTTGGTGGAGGAGTTTTTTTAACATCTTTCTAATAATTTGATTTAAGGTGGGTTTTTGAGGGCTGTTGGAGATGCTCTATAAAGCTCAAATCTGAAAAATAATCATAGCCATCACACAGATCTAACCATTCAAACAACAAACATTTTCGTGCAATAGGTAATGTCATGGGCTACAAATGGACGACATTTATAATGTCAATCTTTATGATTTACCGACATAAGAATAGTTGTTGAATCAATGCCGACACTTTATCTGTTGGATGGATCAATGCCGCCCGTTGATATGTTGCAATATGTATATATTACCGACAGACTAAATGATGGTGAATGTTTTACCTTTTACCGACAGTTTATTGGACACCAATAAATCACTTTTGCCTACAATTCACTGTAGGGAAAAGTATGCCATGGTGTAGTGCACGTGCGTCTGGACTGGGAGTCATTAGGGTTGGGTGGAAGGGAGGGAAATGGGCTGGCTATTGGTGGGCTGAATTATTTTTGGCCCGATTAGTTTTCACTTTACAATTGAAGGTCGGTTGCTAAAACTAGAAACAACAATGGACTGTCTGTTTACCGACCTTCTGACGCTATATGTCAATATTTAGCAACTGACTCATGTTGCTAATTTTGAGCTGTGGTATAGTGTATATCGGGTATCGGGACGGGTAGAACCATCCCATACCCATACCCATTGTAACAGTTCGAAATTTTTAGTTTAATTGAAGTCAAGTTATCTCGAAATTTCGTTTCGCTCCAAATCCGAATTTCACCTTTTAATTTTTCTGGCGCCGCAATAATTTTGGTCCGCGGGCTTTTGTTGGGCCGAGATTAATTCTCAAAATCTTTAATTAATTTCCAAATCCTCCTATTTAGCTCCCTATAAATACCCTCTCTCTCCCTTATCCCTTTCCTCAATCCCCATTTTCCTTTCCTCTCATCCAAATTCCAGCAGAGAGATTCGATCGAGAGCAGCGTCTTCCCTTCGATCCGGTCGCCGCGTTCCTGCTCCGGTCGTCGGCTTCGTTCGTCACCGCCCGTCCCCGCGTACCGTCCCCGTCGATCCGCGTCTTCCTCGAGCCCCGTCGACCGCGCCTCCGCCCTTGGTTCGCACGTGCCCCCTCAACCGCCACCGTCACCGCATGGAGCCACTTCCGTCCGCGCGGTCATGCGCGTCCCTGCGCGTCAGCAGCCTCCGCCCGTTAACGCCTGTGAACCGAACTGGCTGCTGGCTTCGTCGATCGCTTCGGCCTCTGCGTCCCTGATCCGGTCCGCGTCGATCCCATCACCGAAAGCCCCTGTTCCGATCTGTCTCCGCGCGCGGTGAGTTTTCCGCCCAGCAAGTGCACGTCGAGGGTGAGGAGCCAGCTGTGGAACCGCTTGGTCAGA
This sequence comes from Zoysia japonica, assembly GCA_001602275.1. Lineage (NCBI taxonomy): Eukaryota > Viridiplantae > Streptophyta > Magnoliopsida > Poales > Poaceae > Zoysia > Zoysia japonica. The sequence continues at coordinate 1,169,946 of BCLF01000052.1, read as the reverse complement.
GTGAGAGCTCGTCCATCCATTTGATTTTCGTGGAATCAGATTGAATCGAGTTGTTTGGTGGCCTGTGTTTGGTGAAGTCGATATGTACTTAGTTTAGTTTCTCGAAGTCTAAATCTTCATGGATTTTTGGAGAACTCCGTTTGGTCTCCAAAGATTCTCAAAATTGTTCTGTTAAATTCGTCTCATCGAGAACGTCGTGTAGAATTTTTCGGGGAATGTTTTGAGCATGTTTAGTCTAGCAATTTAAATTTGGATTTAATTATTCGAATTTAAATTGTCACGTACCTAGTCTCACCCCTGTTCGTGTTGTGTTTAGCTGGTGACCCCGAGGAGGAGTACCGTGAGCCTGCTCAGTTCGATGACTCGGGTCTCGACTTCGATCTCGAGCTGCCAGGCAAGTCGCGTTCCTTGATCACTTTTGTACTGGTATGGCAGGGGCTGATCCCGATCTTTCGATGAGAGGAGGATAGCTTCGATTTGGGGTGGATTCGACGTTGGCTGTCCGACTAAAACAACCAACAGGGTTGCTGCGCCTTAGCAACAGGTACACCGGCTCCGATTTGTTGTTGTTCTTGCTGTGCCAAGAACAACCCTGAACCTGCGAGCAATCGAAAACAAGCAAGAACAAGATGAACAGGTAGACAACTCACAGATCTGGATATAATCACGAAATTGGGGTTCTGAATCAAGCAAATCGGGTGGTCTCGTCGACACACGCGTTTACAAGAAAGTAGCTAAGGCTAAACTTGCATCTGAACAAAACCCACCCTTAAATGACGGCTGCCACAAGTTTATATAGTGGGAAGACTTCCTGGAGGCGTGGGGGGACTCAAACCCTAACTTAGAGAGGGCCCCTAATGGGCTAAACTGGATACAATGGGCCTCAGCCCATGACTGGAGGTCCGAACGCCTTTTCGACGATTCTGATCATGTCTGGAGGAGTTTGAAGCTGAGGTTGGACCCATCTGAAAGTAGACTTTGAGATCTTTTCTATGAGTACTCATTTGCCTTTAACAACATCCGGAGTGAAAAGTTATGACCGAAACAATCCAGCTCTGATTGGTGGTCCGATCCTGCTTTATGGTCCTGGTGCTCCTCCCATGTTCCTAATCATAACAAAATCACCACAAGGATTTAGTAGTATCCCATTCTGAGAAGAACTACTATAGATAGTGAGAAATTACTTGACCTGATAATTAAGTTGACGCGCTCGAGCTCGTGTCATGGGTCCTTCTTGTGCAATTGGTTTGGTTCTGTCTGTGGAAGTGATGTCCTCATCATCCTCCTCTTCTTGCATTTGAGTCGTCCTCGACTCAAAGTCGTCATCTTCTCCCGTGTAAAGCTTCAAATCTGAAATGTTAAAAGTGGGGCAAACCCCAAAATCTGCAGGTAGCTCAAGTTTGTATGCATTGTCATTAATCCTTTCTAAAACTTTGTAAGGACCAGCAGCTCTAGGCAACAACTTAGATTTCCTTAAATCAGGAAACCTATCCTTTCTCAAATGTAACCAAACCAGATCACCAGGTTCAAAAGT
>BCLF01000052.1:1144841-1166695 GCA_001602275.1 Zoysia japonica | reverse complement strand
AGTGCGAACAAGGGCAAGCAGTTCTTTGTCATAAGTAGAGTAGTTCAAACTAGGTCCACTTAACTTCTCACTGAAATATGCTACAGGTTTTCCCTCTTGCAACAAAACACCACCCAGTCCAATCCCACTAGCATCACATTCAAGCTCAAAAGTTTTATTGAAATCAGGAAGTTGGAGCAAGGGTGCGTGTGTTAACTTAACTTTTAGTGTGTCGAACGCATTCCTTTGGGTTGGTGTCCATGTGAAAGCAACACCCTTCTTGGTCAGCTCGTGCAATGGGGCTGCAATTGTACTGAAATCCTTCACGAAGCGGCGGTAGAACCCAGCAAGTCCTAGAAATCTCCTCACTTGTGTAACTGTTGTGGGAACTGGCCAGCTGTGAATCGCGTCAACCTTGGCTTGATCAACTTCAATTCCCTGTGGAGTCACAACATAGCCAAGAAAAGAGACTCGATCCGTGCAAAAGGTGCATTTCTCAATGTTACCAAATAAACGAGCATCACGTAAAGCATCAAATACAACACGTAAATGGGAAAAATGGTCCTCTAGCGTTCTGCTATATATCAGTATGTCATCAAAGTCCACCACAACAAAACGTCCAATGAAAGCACGTAAAACTTCATTCATTAATCTCATGAAAGTGCTGGGTGCATTGGTGAGACCAAAAGGCATGACCAACCACTCATATAAACCGAACTTAGTTTTAAAAGCAGTTTTCCATTCATCTCCTAACTTCATGCGAATCTGGTGGTAGCCACTACGTAAATCAATCTTAGAGAACACAATTGAGCCACTCAGTTCATCAAGCATGTCATCTAATCGAGGAATGGGATGGCGATATCTAACTGTTATATTATTAATCGCCCTACAGTCCACACACATTCGTCAAGATCCATCTTTCTTATGAACTAGAAGAACAGGTACAGCACAAGGGCTAAGTGATTCTCGAATGTAACCTTTGTCAAGCAGTTCTTGCACCTGGCACTGTATCTCTCTGGTTTCCTGCGGATTGCTCCTATATGGAGCACGGTTCGGCAAGGAGGCTCCGGGGATGAGGTCAATCTGGTGCTCAATTCCTCGAATTGGTGGCAGCCCCGGTGGCACCTCCTTTGGAAAGACGTCAGCATACTCCTGCAAAAGGTCACACCTATCACTATAAAAATAGAATTTGTGTTAAATGATTTTGAACTGTGATTCAAATATGTGAGTTTTACAAATAACTATACAAAACTATTTAGCGGGGGGGGGGGGCTTTTGGGAAGTCCCTGTGAGCGTACCTGTGGCGGGTACAACGGGAAGATCTGGGTTGGGATCTTCCCGTGAAACTTGTTGGTTGTTGGAGTTGAAGTTGGAGAGAGTGCCTGCCTTGGCAAGTGAGGACCGAGTCCTTCGAGCCTTGTACGCTCAGTTGACAACCATGCACACCACGTTACCCTGTATGGTCAGTGACTTGATCTTGAAGTTTGCCGAGACTGGTTGTCTACCCGTGGGTTGGCGATGATGTGTTAGTGTGGTGTAGAGCTATGACTCCCCATATGAGATCGAGATACCCTACTTGATCAGTGGTAGGCTCTTCACAGCTCCAGGACCCGATTGAGTAGGCACTTGGGATCTCTATCTTGGAGGATGGGTAACGCCAGTTAAAGCTTGTGTATGGGTCTTGTGTGTTTGTCGGGACTACGACGGTAGTTCTCTATGGCACTTCTCGTGGGTCTCGGTGCATAAACTCTACAGAGTTACAGTCAATGCGCATTACCACGTCCTTTTTGGAAGGACATCCCCTGAGTTGTGCTCCTCGTTGAATAGTTTTGTTTTCTTTCCTCTTCTATTTCAAAATGTTTTTGGATTCCAGCCTTTGAGTTGTTGCCGAGTGTGGAGGTTACACCGGCATTTAAAATGAACATCCGTCCGGGATAACGGAGATCCCTACAGGGCAAGATAATAAAATTTGACAGTTTTAAAATAAAACTTTCTTGCATCTTTAAAATAAAATAAAATGTTTTAAACTTGCATTTAGCACTTGAGCTAGCCTTTACCCTTGAAACCATTTGTATGCATACATTGTTATTAGGTAGTACGCGGTTTGCTGAGTATTCGTACTCACGGCTTCCTAATTTGTTGTTTTCAGAGGATACTCACAGCTTCGACTTCGACTACGTCTCCGACGGACCGTGAAGTCAGCTCCTACGCTCAAGCGTGCCTGTGTGGAGGAGGTTCGCTGTCGCTGTCATGTCGTTGCTGCTTTTCTATGGATTTCTCGATAGAGATCATTCTGCTCTGAGATGATTCCGGTTTGCGTGCCGATGAACCCTTTTGGAGGATTACATTCTAATAAATTTGCATTGACCTGCTATTTTCTATTCTCATTTCTTGTTTAATGCTTCTGTTATAGTTTTTTGATTGATCGCTTGTGATGTCATGCTTGCCAACCTCCTGGGATTGGCAAGGTCACGGAAGATCGGGACTTATTGAAAGGAATGAAAAACCCGGTCGTTACAGGTGGTATCGGAGCCATACTTGACCGTAGGAGCGAAACTGTAAAACTGGACGTAACAAAGGAATATTTCTAGATTTCTGAATCTGCTATCAAACCTTCATCGTGAAAGTTGTTTTCTTAAATCTCGTCGATTGCTTGATGGAAGTCTTGTTTGCTTGGTATTGTGCTTGTCTAGTTATTCTTGTCCTGATCTGCTGATCTTCTATCTTTTTCACTGATTCCAGTTTCTGCTGATGCTATCTTTCTAATCAGAAATATTTTTCTGCAACAGATGACTCCGAGGAGGTCTAGACGTCTTCAGGCTAGTTTTGAAGAGACCGCTTTGGAGGACCTTGAGATACCGCCACCCGCTGGGTGTGGTCGTGGTGGCGCTCCCAGAGGTCGTGGTCGCGGTGCTGGAGGCCGGGTACCGGTGGCACCTGCGGTTGATGTACCCAGCATTGGTCAAGGGCGTGGCCGTGGGCGTGGCCGTGCTGGAGCACCAGTTCCTCAGGCTGGAGGGCGTGGCAGAGGAGTCGCCATGGACCCTGGAGTTGAGCCTGCCAGTGTTGCCGCGCCTGGTGAGGAGCTTCTAGCTGCTCCGAACCTTACGGAGGGATGGACCGACAGACGCTTCCGCTTGAGCGGATTGTCGAGCAGTCACAGCAGCATCCTCGTGGATGTGCTCATGCTTCAGATGCAACATAGTACCACCAGCCAGCCGGTTCCCGCATAGCTATGTTTCTGAGCATGCGCCCGCCAACTTTTGATCGTGTAGTTGATCCTCTGGATGCTGATGATTGGCTCAAGGACATCGAGAAGAAGCTTGATCTGATTCAGTGTAACGATCAGGAAACTGTTCGTTTGGCGACTCACCAGTTGACAAGTGCAGCTGGTGCTTGGTGGGACACGCTTTACGCTACTCTCGATGATCCAAAGCAGTTCACTTGGGATGATTTTGTCACTGCTTTCCGTGGTTTCCATATCTCCGAGGGAGCCATAGAGGCGAAGGCGGAGGAGTTTCGTAACCTTCGTCAGGGAGGTATGTCTATCACAGAGTTTGCCAACCATTTCACCCAGCTCAGCCGCTTTGCACCAGAGGGGGTTTCGACCGAGCGCCGCAAGATGTACTAGTTTCGGAAGGGGTTGCATCTCGACATGCTTCCGTACCTGGATGGTGGTGTTCAGGGGAGTCTTCGTGAGCTCATTGACCGGTGCCTGGCTTTGGAGGTGTCGCTTCAGAAGCTTGATCGATCCAGAGATGCGAAGAGGTGGGCAGCTGGTCAAAGAACCAGTCGTGAGGCTTCTCAGCGTTAGCGCTTCAGCGGATCATTGCAGCAGGGATCAGGATAGCCCACCTTCGCCCGATCCACTGCTCCTGCTCCAGTTCCAGTTCAGCGGCAGGGTCCTCAGATCACAGTGGTGCTTTCCAGTAGCAGCAGCAATCTGCTTTCCGTCCGACAGCAGGTCAGCCCTCGGTTCGCTGTTTCGACTGTGGCCAGGAAGGTCACAAGGCGTTTCAGTGCTCGAGGTGTCAGCAGTAGGGTCCTGGGGGAGGTGGTGCTCAGTTTGCCACTCCCGCTAGGCCACAGCACCAGTCTGGAGGTCGAGGAGTGTGTTCAGCGGGCCGTGGCACTGCTCAGCCGAGCGTCATGCGCAGCCGCCTGAACCACATCTCTGTGGAGGAGGCTCAGGAGGCACCCGACGTCGTTGTTGGTGAGTTCTTGGTTCACTCTCATTTAGCGATGGTTTTGTTCGATTCAAGGGCTACTTACTCGTTTGTGTCATCGGCGTTTACGACTACACATAGTCTTCCTGCCTCACTCTTAGCCATACCTACACTTACCACTTAACCTTTTGGAGTCTATAAGAGTCGTGTTGAGTGTAGAGATGTTCGGATCTTGATGGAGGGTGTGGTCTTCCTAGCTGATCTCATCATCCTTCCCTCACGTGACACTGATGTCATCTTAGGGATGGATTGGCTGGCGAGGCACAAGGGAGTCATCACCTGTGCTGAGAGGGTAGTGTCGTTGGTTAATCACCACGGTGTTCGAGTGGAGTGCGCCTCTAGAGCGTCCAGAGTTTCACCTTCAGTTTGCAGCTTGCAAGAGTTGTCTTTGGAGCAGATTCCAGTTGTTCGTGAGTTTTTGGAGGTGTTTCCAGAAGAGTTGCCAGGACACCCCCCGGATCGGGATGTTGAGTTCGTGATCGATCTGCTACCTAGTACCGCGCCGATTGCCAAGCGGCCGTGCCAGATATCCTTCGATGAGCTTGCTTTTCTTAAGGAGCACATCGATGAGCTCTTGAGTAAAGGGTTCATTTGGCTGAGTGCTTCTCTATGGGGAACCCCAGTGCTTTTTGTGAGGAAGAAGGATGGGTCAATGCGCATATGCGTTGACTATCGTTCTTTGAATAAGGTGACGATAAAGAACAAGTACTCTTTGCCGAGGATCGATGATTTGTTTGATCAGTTGAAGGGTGCGAAGTTCTTTTCCTTAATTGATTTGAGATCTGGATATCACTAGATGAAGATTCATTCTTCCGACATTCAGAAGACTTTGTTCGTGATGAGGTACGGGTCTTATGAGTTCCTGGTCGTTTCTTTTGGACTCACTAATGCCTACTTCATGAACATGATGAACAAGGTGTTTATGGCTGAGTTGGATAAGTTCATGGAGATTTTCATTGATAATATCCTCGTCTACTCCAAGTCAGTGAAAGAGCATGAGCAGCATCTGAGAGTTGTGCTTGAGAGGTTAAAGTCCCACCAGCTGTATGCCAAGTTCAGCAAGTGCAAGTTTTGGTTAGAGAAAGTTGCTTTTCTGGGTCATGTTGTCACAGCTGATGGTGTTGCCGTTGATCCCGAGAAGGTCAAGGCTATTGTGGAGTGGGAGTCATCGAGGTCAGTCTCTGAGGTGAGGAGTTTTCTTGGATTGGTAGGTTACTATCGCCGATTCATTGAAAACTCCTCTAGGATTGCTAAGCCTATAACCGAGTTGACTTAGCTGGGGGTGCCGTTTGTTTGGTCAGATGCTTGTGAGAGAAGTTTTTAGGAGCTGAAGATGAGGTTGACATCTGCATCTGTTTTGACCTTCTCGGATATTCACCAGGATTTCCAGATCTTCTGTGATGCTTCTCGTCAGGGTTTGGGTTGTGTGCTGATGCAGAACAAGAAGGTGGTTTGCTATGCGTCTAGGCAGTTGAAGAAGCATAAGTTGAACTATCCGACGCATGATCTAGAGTTGACGGCTGTTCTCCATGCTTTAAAGATTTGGAGGCATTATCTGATCGGCAACAGATGTGAGATCCATACCGACCACAAGAGTCTCAAGTATATCTTCACCCAGGCAGAGCTGAACATGAGGTAGAGGAGGTGGCTCGAGTTGATTAAGGATTGCTATCTTAGCGTCAACTACCACCCGGGTAAAGCCAATGTGGTAGCCGATGCATTGAGTCGCAAGGCTTATTATTCTTCTTTGATGTCTGGGCAGTCGGAGATTCTTGCAGATCTGACCAGTTTGTTTCTCAGGGTTTCTTGCATGAGCTCAGGTTACAGCCTTTGTTGATTGAGGAGATCAAGTCAGCTTAGAAGCGTGATCGAGAAATTCAGTTGATCTTGAAGAAGATGAGGAAAGGTAAAGCACCTGGTTTTCGTGTGGATCAATAAGGTGCTTTGTGGTTTGGGGACCGTATCTGATGTTCTGAGAGTGCCAGAGTTGCGGGATGCCATTCTAAGATAGGCTCATGATTCGAGGTATTCTATCTATACAGGCTGCACCAAAATGTTCGAGGATCTAAGGACTCGTTTTTGGTGGGTTGGAATGAAGGCGGACATTGCTGAGTATGTTGCCTTGTGTGATGTTTACCGGTGAGTTAATGCTGAGCATCAGAGACCGGCTCGATTGCTAAAGCCATTGTCGATCCCTTCTTGAAAGTGGGATGACATCAGTATGAATTTCATCACAGGTTTGCCGATGACTTCTCACCATCATAATGCTATCTTAGTGGTGGTGGATCGTTTGACAAAGACTGCTCATTTCATCCCTGTGAGCGAGAGGTACTCAGTTGATCAGTTGGCCAAGTTGTACAATGATCACATCGTGAGGTTACATGGTGCACTGAGGAGCATTCTGTCAGATCGCTAGCCTCAGTTTACCGCGAGATCCTAGAGGAGCTTGCATGAGGCTATGGGTATACACCTGGTGTACGGTTCAGCTTATCATCCTCAGACAGATGGTCAGACGGAGCGTGTGAACCAGATTCTAGAGGATATGTTGAGGGCTTGTGTGATCACCTATGGACAGAACTGAGAGCACAATCTTTTTTTTGCGGAGTTCTCTTACAACAACAGCTTTCAGGCTAGCTTGAGGATGTCACCTTTTGAGGCGTTGTATGGTAGGAGATGCTGTACCTCGCTCATGTGCTCAGAGGTTGGTGAGAGGTTTTTCTTCGGTCCTGACTCTTTCAAAGCCGCAGAAGAGAAGGTTGAGAAGATCAGAGAGCATCTCCGGGTTGCTCAGAGCCGTTAGAAGAGTTATGAGGATAAGAGAAGGAGGCCCCTTTCTTTCGAGGTTGGTGATTGGGTGTATCTAAAGGTGTCACCTCTCCGTGGCACGCGTCGCTTCCATGTCCGAGGAAAGTTTGCTCTGAGGTTTGTTGATCCTTTCTGGGTTTTGAGGAGGATCGGTGAGCTTGCATATTGGTTGGACTTGCCATCAGAGTTAGCGGGCGTGCATCCTGTTTTTCACATCTCTCACCTGAGAAAGTGTCTTCGAGTGCCGGAGGAGCAAGTTGTCCCTGATGCTTTGGATATTTAGGACATACTCGAGTACCTGGAGTACTCTGTGAAGATTCTTGATGAGGCGTACAAGGAGACGAGGAGGTCCCAGATTAAGTTTCTCAAGGTCCAATGTAGCAACCACACTAAGCGACAGGCTACCTCGAAGAAGAAAGAGAGTCTGAGGAAGAAGTTTCCCAACCCGTTCGAGTCCGCTTCTTGATCTCGAGGACGAGATCTTGTAAGGGGGGAGTCAACAGTCCAAAATTTTTAGTTTAATCGAAGTCAAGTTATCGCGAAATTTCGTTTCGCTCCAAATCTGAATTTCACCTTTTGATTTTTCTGGCGCCGGAATAATTTTGGTCTGTGGGCTTTTGTTGGGCCGAGATTCATTCCCAAAGTCTTTAATTAATTCCCAAAACCTCCCATTTAGCTCTCCTATAAATACCTCCTCTCTCCCTTATCCCTTTCCTCAATTCCTATTTTCCTTTCCCCTCTTCCATGTTCTAGCAGACAGATTCGATCAAGAGCAGCATCTTCCCTTCGATTCGATCGCCTCGTTCCTGCTCCGGTCGCCGGCTTCGTTCGTCACCGCGCCAACCGCGTCGATTCGCCACCCGTCGCCCGTCGTCGCCGATCTCCTGCGCGTCCCCGCGTACCGTCCCCGTCGATCCGCATCTTCCTCGAGCCCTGTCGACCGCTCCTCCGCACCTGGTTCGCGCGTGCCCCATCAACCGCGGCCGTCACCGCCTAGAGCCGCTTTCGTCTGCGCGGTCGTGCACGCCCCCGCGCGTCAGCTGTCTCCACCCGTTAAAGCCTGGCGACCGATCCGCCTGCTGGCTTCGTCGATCGCTTCGGCCCTTGTGTCATCGATACGGTCCATGTCGATCCTGTCACCGACAGCCCCTGTTCCGATCTGTCTCCGAGCGTGGTGAGTTTTCTGCGCAGCAAGAGCTCGTCAAGGGTGAGGAGCCAGCTGTGGAACCACTTGGTCAGAGAGCTCGTCCTTCCGTTTGATTTCCGTGGAATCAGATTGAATCGAGTTGTCTGGTGGCCTGTGTTTGGTGAAGTCGATATGTACTTAGTTTAGTTCCTCGTAGTCTAAATCTTCAGAGATTTTTGGAGAACTCCGTTGGTCTTCAAAGATTCCCAAAATTATTCCGTTACATTCGTCTCATCGAGAACGTCGTGTAGAATTTTTCGAGAAATGTTTTGAGCATGTTTAGTCTAGCAATTTAAATTTAGATTTAATTATTCGAATTTAAATTGTCGTGTACCTAGTCTCACCCCTGTTCGTGTTGTGATTAGCTGGTGACCCCGAGGAGGAGTACCGTGAGCCTGCTCAATTTGACGACTCGGATCTCGACTTCAATCCCGAGCTGCTAGGCAAGCCGCGTTCCTTGATCACTTTTCTACCCAGCATTTTAAACTGCATGTTTTGTTTGCAACCCTAATTTTCATGCCAACTGTTTTAAAAATATGCTAGCAACATTTTTAAGCCGTGCCTATTTATTGTTCCACAAATATGAGCCATAGGATTGTTTTAGAATAATTATTTTATTTTATGCTTAGCCATGCTTAGTCGCATTTATTTTTTATCTCACACCTATCACTATAAAAATAAAATTTGTGTTAAATGATTTTGAACCGTGATTCAAATGTGTGAGTTTTGCAAATAACTATACAAAACTATTTAGCGGGGGCAGGATAGAGTATGAGGAGCTGAGAGGCTTTTGGGAAGTCACTGTGAACGTACCTGTGGCGGGTACAACAGAAAGATCCGGTTTGGAATCTTTCCATGAGATTTGTTGGTTGTCGGCGTTGAGGTTGGAAAGAATGCCTGCTCCGGCAATTAAGGACCGAGTCCTTCGAGCCTTGTACGTTCAGTTGACAACCATGCACATCACATTACTCTATATGGGCAGTGGCTTGATCTTGATGCTTGCTGAGACTGGTTGTCTACCTGTGGGTTGACGGTGATATGTTAGTGTGGTGTAGAGCTATGACACCCGACATGAGATCGAGATACCCCACTTGATCAGTGATAGGCTCTTCACAGCTCTAAGACCCGATTGTGTAGGCACTTGGGATACCTATCCTAATGGACGGGTAACGCCAGTTAAAGCTTATGGACGGGTCTTGTGTGTTTGTCAAGACCACGATGGTAGTTTCCGATGGCACTTCTCGTGGGTTCAGGTGCATAAACTCTGCAGAGTTACAGTTAATGCGCATTGCTATGTCCTTTTTGGAAGGACACTCCTTGAGTTATGCTCCTCGTTGAGTAGTTTTGTTTTCTTTTCTCCTTTTCTATTTCAATATGTTTTTGGATTCCGGTCTTTGAGCTGTGGCCGGGTGTGCAGATTATACCGGCATTTAAAATGAACCCCCGTCCGAGATAACGGAGATCCCTGCGGGGCAAGATAATAAAATTTGAGAGTTTTAAAATAAAATTTTCTTGTATCTTTAAAATAAATAAAATGTTTTAAACTTGCATTTAGCACTTGAGCCAGCCTTTACCCTTGAAACCATTTGCATGCATACATTGTTGTTAGGTAGTACGCGGTTTGCTGAGTATTCGTACTCACGGCTTCCTAATTTGTTGTTTTCAGAGGATACCCACAGCTTCAACTTCGACTACGTCTTCGACGGACCGTGAAGTCAGCTCCTACGCTCGAGCGTGTCTGTGTGGAGGAGGTTCGCTGCCACTGTCATGATGTTGCTTCTGTTGCTGCTTTTCTATAGATTTCTCGATAGTGATCATTCTGCTCTGAGATGATTCTGAACTGTGTGCCGATGAACCCCTTTGGAGGATTACATTCTAATAAATTTGCATTGACTTGCTATTTTCTATTCTTGTTTCTTGTTTAATGCTTCTGTTATGGTTTCTTGATTGATCGTTTGTGATGTCGTGCTTGCTAACCTCTTGGGATTGACAAGGTCACGGAAGATCGGGACCTATCGAAAGGAAAGAAAAACTCAATCGTTACACCCATTGAGTTCACAGGTATAAAAACTCTCCCATACCTGTACCCTAATGGAGTAAAAACCTATTGGGTATCAGGTTTCGAGGCCCCATTGCCATCAAAAGACTCAAAACTTGATACAAAAGGCAGCAATTAAAGGTCAGCCAACCTAGTGGGTCTCCTGACCTATTGTTGGCCTATTCACCGAACGGCCTATGGGGATGACTTGGGGGCCCATCGCGGACCTGTGGGTCTAGGATTGTCGCCAGAGCCACCAGAAGAAGGTCGGCTGACCTCCCAGGTCGGTTGATCTGGGATTTCGTTGTTTCGGCCTGATCTTTGTTCTGGTGGCTTCTTGGTGAGCCATGGGTCTTGTACCATGGGTAAAAGGTCATTTTGAGCATGTTCACACCCCTTTGTGAGCCCAAGAATCCATGTTCTTGCCCCTAATTAAAAAGAAGTGTGTTTCCTCCCTTAGTTGCTTGTGCTTTTCCTCAATTCCAAGTATAAATCATCTACATGCATAAATTCACCAAGGCTTGTGGAAATATTTAGTAATAAACTCCTACCGCTATGTTGGTTGTCACTTCGGTATCCATTATGCTGGGATTTAACAGTCAAATATAGGTTTTAAGGACCGCCAGCAAACTCCCCCCCCCCACACTTAGCTCTTTGCTCGTACTCAAGTCAAGATAAAGGACTAAAGCGTAACAACACTTCTTATGGTAAGATGGTAGCATAAAAGTTATTCCTAGTCATACATTGCACTTGTGAACCTTGAAGTGCCTATCACATCATCTTGGGCGGTTGAGAAATGGAATGGCCTTGAATCAAATCATCCATTTCTCTCCTACTAGTTAACTTGGGTTTTGGACTATGTTTTCAAAAATAAACAAAGCTTTACTTCTAATGATTTCTCTCAAGTCGCTAAATGTGTATAATTCCTCACCAAGGTATGAGTTGCCTCAATCATCCTACTTCTAATAAGTCTTTTTATGGGGCTCAAGGAAGGGGTCTAATTGAGGCATACTTGTTTTACATGTGTTTCTAAGTCAGAACTAAGATATCAAATCACACAATCTAATCAAGATCATTGTGAGTAAACTTGAAGAGGGATTTCAATGTGATGAGGGTAATCATTTTTTAGTCCTTCTTCATCATGAGCTTGCATCTTTTTTTTTTTATTTTACATTCATGTGCATCTCATGCATGTCATCTTGTGCCTTGACATCAAGCATGATTCAAAGAAGAGTTGCTCATAACCAATATAAGTTGATTACCCCTAGACATCCTTCAAAAAAATTGTGAGCTTCATAACATTGACTCACGATCTTCTCAGCTCTAAGGTTAAATCTACTTACGTGTCTCAAAGACAATGGTTCCTGCATTTTCATGTGCATCCCTAACCCCTCTTGTTGAAAGAAGAGGAAGCTTCTTGGTTAATCTTTTGTAGGAAAGAATATTGACAAGTGAAGCATCATTTGAGGGGGAGAAGGAGTTCGTGTTCAAGAACATGATCAAGGCATGAAGTAAAAAAATGAAAGAAAAACAAAAAGACGATCATGGAAAGGAGTCGAAAGATAACATTTGGTAATATTGTTCGATACTCATACTTTTTTCTTGCAAATGTTTCATCTATTGTATTCTCCTCCCATAGGTATTCTTTTTGTTGATAGATGACAAAGGGGGAGAGAAATGTCATGAGGATCAAGGAAGAGTAAGGTGATCGAGGATTAAGTAAAGATCTAGAAGATATGAAAAAAGAAGAGATCAAGGAAGGGAAGAAATCAGAGACAGAATTGTTGGGATCAAGGGATGACAAGAGAAGATAACAAAGGGAGTAATACTTTCCTATATTCGCATATCTCTTAATTACTACTCCTTTACCCTCTACTCGTCTTGTGGTTATTTTCTATTTATAGATGACGAAGAGGAAGACAAAGAAACGAAGATGGATGGAGACATATAAGGACAAGATCAATGAAGGAAGATGAAAGAGTAAGCAATGCACATATCAAGGGGGAATTAAACTAATGTATGAATTCCCATGCAGTTTTGGGCTTATTGACAAGAGATGGTAAGTCAACTTGCGATATTCTTTTCAATTATGTTGTTTTATGCTTCATTTCAATTTATTTCGATATCATCTCGATCATTTGCGTCATGGTTGTCATCAATCACCAAAGGGAGAGATTGTTAGCTTCATGACCATTGAAGTCCCTCAAAAGTATGAATGATTTTGGTGATTGAATTAAAACAATGAACTAACTTGTTGGATGTAGGTTAATCAACACTATTCTCCATGTCTACGAGTTGGTTACTTCAAGGTTTCTCGGTGCCTCGATGGTTTTCCAAGGATGAAGCTTGTTCAAGGCTAAGGATGATTTAGAGTCGTGTAGCTTTGTTTAGGCCTTGTGTCAATAGAAAAGTCGATACTACTAAAAGGGTCGGGTCACTCATCTCAGTTTTACAAGTGTTAGAGAGTATGAATGCTCTAGACTTTCTGAGGCACTTGAGGGATCAGAGAGGCTTGAAGATGTCAAGTATTGCAGTGGGAAGCAAAAAGATCTCAAAGATGTCAGGTTATAGCAACAGGAGGAGTCATCGGACAGTTCGATGATGTCACAGGACAGTCCAGTGATGGTTGAAGGCAAGAGTCCAGAGAGGTAGTTTTCCTGAGGTAGATCAGAGGAAGTCACTGTACAGTCCTACGATGTCACCGGACGGTGCGGTGAGTGCAGAAGATCAGAGTCCAAAAGAGATGTTTTCTAGAGCCGAAGTGACAAATTTACTGGACAGTCCGGTGTCTAAGAAGATGAATTCCAGAAGAAGTGTATCTGGTTATCCAAAAGAGAAGGTCACCGGACAGTGTAAGCTTTATGACCTTTGAAGTCCCCTAAAAGGTATGAATTGATTTTGATGATTAAATGAACACCATGGGTAAAGATTGTGTTCGTAGGTTCCACCCTGCTAAATCTCTACATCATGGTGGGTTTCCTCATGGATGACAAGGATGATCTTGAGAAGAGGAGTTTTGAGTATCGGAGGACCAAGGCTAAGAACTAGCTAGAGAGTCCATAGGACCGCCAATACTATTAAGGGGGGTCAAGTCAATCGTCTCATGTCATACAGGTGTTAGGGCATATCAATGGTCTTAGTTACCTTTGAAAGTACTGAAGATAGCAAAGGAAGCGAAGTTGAAGTAAAGACGAAGATCGAAGCTTAAGTTCAGTTGCAGAAGCAGTCACCGAACAGTCCGGTGAGGTCATCAGACAGTCCGGTGAGTCAGAAGGAGCGAAGTCCAGAGAGAGGTGCTCTTTGAAGTAAGTGGAAGACGTCACCGGATAGTTCAGTGGTGCACTGACTGGATAGTCCCATGAGCCAGAAGATGAAATTCAGAAGAGGTGTCTCTAGAAGTCCAAAAGTGAAAGTCATCGAATATTCCGATGAAAGTATGCACCAGACAGTCCGGTGCCATATGGAATAGATTTCAGAGAGGTTGTTTCCCTAGTCTGTGAGAAGAAAGGGTCACCGGACAGTCCGGTGAGAGCAGTCACCAGATAGTCTGGTGACTGGCAAGAGCAGTTAGCTTTATGACATCACGTTACAACGGTTGTTTCTAGGCTGAATCCTATTTAAACCGTGGAGGGGGACATTTTGCCGTGTGCCCGAGGTTTGAATTGCTGGAGCAAACTTGTGAGAGGCCAAGGGACACCAACAAGATAGCACAAAACAAGATTGGAAATCTTTGGTGCTAGTAGGAGAGTGATAGGAGCATTCATACACTTCTTGAGCTTGTGGGGCTTGAGAGGTGTGATCTTTGCCTATTACTCTTGGTTTTGGCAGGCTAGACCGGCTAGGAGTCGGTGTTTGAGATTTTGAGGTAATTGTGGAAGACGACGCCAAGTTTGTGAGCGCCTGAGCCTTGGAGGCTTGCTCTAGCGCTTGGGTATTGTTTACTACAGCTGGGTCGCTAGTGACTTCAGCCCAAGAGTGAAGCGTACCCTTGTGAGCATCGTTTCGAAAACGACGGGAGGGTCCGAGACTCTGACGGGAGTGGTCTAATGAGGATTAGGGGAAGGCGCCTTCCGAGACCTCAAAAAAATCGCTGAGCATTCTCTTTACTTTCTGCATTTCATATTGTTGAGTAGAGTTATTAGGTTGCTTTGTGATTGCTTGTTGTCTTTTTTTATCACTAGCATTGTTAGAGGTCTTGGCCTACTAGAATTGTGTAGGTTGATCTTGTTGTGGTTTGAGTCTCGTAATTTAAGTTTGTAGTGAATTAAATCTTATAAATCCACCGATTCAACCCTCTTCTTGGTGTTCTTGATCTTTATAAGTGGTATCAGAGTCAAGTGCTTATTTTCGAGCTTCACCGCCTTGAGTAAGGATGCTGAACGAGATGGAACATTTACCGTATTCGATGAGGACGATTACTCGTATTGAAAGGGCTGTATGCAAGCCTACCTAGAGTCAATTGATGGCAAAGCGTGGCTTGTGACTTAAAACGCTAGAAATACAAATGAGAGACTTGATCCCATATTTATCAAGTTCAATGCAAAGGCCAAGAATGCCATCTTTTGGTGTATCTCTAAAAATGTCTTTTCTAAAATCAATGCATCTTGCACCGCTCATGAAATTTGGTCTCAATTGCAAAATATTCATGAAGGCTCCGCTGAGGCTAAGGAAGAACATTACTACATTCTCAAAAACAGATATGACTCGATCACTATGTCGCCTCATGAAAAAGCTAACGATGTTTATTCTCGTTTGCGTATAGTGGTAGAGGAGATCAACGCCTTAGGCCTCAAGAGCAAAATTGATGATGCTGAGATCATGAGGAAGCTATTGAGGTTATTGCCGCCAAGCTACGACTCCATCGTCACGTGTCTCTTTCAAGCAAACTTGGTTACTCTCTCCATGGATGTCATGCTTAGAAAGCTTATGGCGTATGAGAGTTATATGTTGGGCACCTCCACTGACACTCAATTGCCCAAGAATATTGCCCTTCAAGTTGAAGAATCTCCCAATGGCAAGAACAAAAAGAATAAGAAGGTGAAGGAGGAGGAGGAGGATGAGAGCAACAATGAGGACCTTGCGCTCTTAATGAAGAAATTTTTTTGCAAGGGAAGACCCTCATCCTCAAAGCGGAACTCCGGATGTTTCAATTGTGGAAAGAAATGCCATTTTGCAAAGGAGTGTCCTAAGCCCAAGAAGGCAAACAAGAAGCAAGCCTCTAGTGAGAGTGATGACGAAGAACAAAAGCCAAAGAGGAAGTTCGAAAAGAAGTTCATCGTCAAAGAAAAGGGCAAGGACAAGGAAAGGAGGAAGTCCCTGCACAAGGCTTCTATTATTGGTGAGTGGCTCATCGATGATGATGATTCGGACTCCTCCTCAAGCTAAGATGAAGAGCTTGCAGGCATTGCTATGACGAGCTCCACCAATGAGCTGTCACCACCACCTCTATACTTGATGGCTCAAAGTTGTGAAGGCTACATGGATGAAGATGATGATCTTGAGATTGAAGAGGAGGACTATGATGATGATGATGCTCTGAGCTATGATGATCTAGTCCTCATCCTTGAGAAGGCCAACAAGACAATCATGAAGAAAAACAAGAAGATCGAGGTGGTGACCAAGGAGCACGAAGTAGCAGTATTCTGAGTTCGAGAGCTTGAGGGTGAGCTCAATGCTCTAAAGCATTCTCATGGTGTTCTACGTGAATCTTATGAGTCTCTCAAGAAGAAGCACATAGAGCTAAATGAGAAACATAAGGCATTGGTCCTCGCCCATGAGGCTTTTGATCTTGACTCTCTTTTTAACTCTCCTAAGCATTTAAATGAAGCTTCAACTTCTTGTAATCTAACCATCTCCAAGAAGAATGCTCCTCTTGAGCCATCTATTTTAAAAGAATACACGAAGCTCAAGGAGGAGGGAGGGGCCGTGATGGATGCTTTCGAGCGGCTTACTAGAGGAAGGCAAATTCAAAAGAAAATCCAAATCCGGAACCTTGTCAACAACCACAACCACAAAGGCCTAGGATCATATCTTTCCTCTATCAACATCATTGGCAACGAAGATGAGATCGCTGTGTGACACCCTATGTTTTGACAACAACAAAAAAGTTTAGTTGGATGGGTGGGATTCGAAATTTCGGAACCGAGCTCAATAATTTTGAAACTTAAACAATTCAAGAAAATTTTGAAATTTTGAAATTTGAATTCAAACTTCAAAGTTTGAGTTCAAAATTTTTAAAGAAAGGTTTTGAAATAAAAATTTCCCCCTGAAAATTTTTGCAAATACATGAATTTAGGACATTTTTCTAAAATTTTATTTGAATGTTTAAAAGGCCCAAATAAATTATTTCCTTAAATGATTTCCTATCTTCAAAATTTTATAGAATACAATTTATTTCGATTTTGAACTTGGGTCCAAAATAAAAGTTGTTCCTCTCAAAAATTTCTAGCTCTCTGCAAAGTTTTAAATTTTTCAGAGCTCGGCAAGTATGGTTTCCGGATCCAAAAACAGAGCGCCGCTCAGGAATTCAGAAAATTCAGAAAATGGAGAAAGGACAGAGTGGGTTTCCGCTTGTTAGTGCCACTGCTCATGTTTCCCCAACCTCCATTGGACACGGCGCACGCCAGGTGCCTCCGCCTCGCGCCTCCCCGCGTGCATGCGCGCCACGACTCCGATGACGTGCCTCCTCGAGTAAATGCGTGCGAGAAGTACTCCTCCTCCCGCTCTCTCATTCTCTCTCGCAAACCCCACTCTCTCTCCAGACGCCACCGTGGAGCTTGCTTCCAAGCCTTCCCCGGCCTTTCGACCTTGCGAGCAGCTGTGCCAACTCCCTCACGGGCTCTTCCCTACCCCAACTCGCCTCCTCCCCCACCGAGTCCGACGGAATTCAAGTTTCCCCAAATTTTTAGGATCTCGCACCCGTCGGTTTTCTTCTTCGAGTCCGGTGAACCCTGGTGGTCAATCTCCTCAATTCCTTTCCGATTTTGGTACTACTCACCAGGGCGCACCATCTAACGTTGTTTTTCATCCGAATCCATAGCTATGTCGCAGGGATTTCAAAGTTGTACTCGAGCCATCGTCGAGACCCAACCCACCAGACCGTCGAGCCCCCTCTTCCAGGCCCCTGCAATGACATCTTCTTCCATGCCGGTCTTCTCCGCACTCCATTGAAGCTGTAGGAGCAAAAGGCTCAGAGTTTCGTTGACCGTAGAGCCGCCACAACCCCGACGGACCTCGTTTCAGGCCGCCTCTCACCGCTGGCTCGATTCCGGTGAGGCCCTCACTCCTAAGACCTCCTCAGTGAACTCCCCACCTCGCGTTGATCCTTTTGCCATCGGATTTCGGGAGTTTTACCGCGGCCAGGCCGTTCTCCGGTGAGCACCGCCATCGGCCGGCCACCACGGCCATGTTCGCTGCCCGCCTGGGGCCGAGCCCCCCCCTCCCCCCTCGCCACCACCACCGCGCGCGGATCTCGTGTGGCCGCGTCTGATCTTTTGCGCCAACCCAGTAGCCGTTGTGTCGCCGCCAAATGGGCCAGGTCCTTTGCGACCCACTAGGTGGCAAGGCCCAACAGGCTGGAATTTTATGATTTTTGCGAAATAATTTATTCAATTGCTAGAAAATGTTTTCAAGTTGTAAAATTCTTAGAAACTTCATCCTAACTCAGAAAATTATGAAATAATTTTTTTAGGATCCTCTCAACTAGAACTATATTTTGAAGCTAACAATTATTATTTTATGCAAGTAATTAATTTAGTTATTTCAGATAATTAAATAATTCGTTAAGGCATTATCATTTTCCCTTGGCATGATAAAATCTTGAAAAATTTACTATTCTGTTCATTTAGTCAAAACCCTTTGTTTAGAAAATGTTTCATATTTTATTTTCATCAAAATAATTTTATAATATTTTATTGTTTTTAAAAGGTATTTTAATTCATTATAAATTCATTTGATTTCAATAAATTCTGAAATTTTGTCAAGAAATTAGTTTATAATCTCTCTGATGTTATGGACAAATTAAATTATACTTTGAGTTTTAGAAAATCATTTTATAGGAATTTTGTAATCATATTTACTATTGTTCTTTCAAATAAGAAATTATCATCGCATGTGAGTTAATTTCAAAAATTTGAACTTTAAAAATCAGCATAATTCATTTATTTGCATATCATTGCATGTATAGGACCCAAAGTTTTCGAGGAGGAGTTTGGTGATCTTCTGTTCGTTGAGGAAACTAACTGTGAGCAAAGTCCACGCAAGCCCGGGTGCATTAACCCTGTTTTTAATATTTTTAGTTTTATCACTGTGTATGGTTAGTACTATAATGTGGATTAGGTTTTAGGAGTTGGTTGAAACCGTAGACTGCATGATAGGTACCTTATTACCTATATGTTAAGTGTCTTTAGTATAGTCAACTCGGTGTAGAGCTATGCTATAAGTTGTAGTTAACGGTAGAAGTCGAGTGAATGGGAACTTCACTCGCGAGATATAGGTTATCACCGTTGGTTTGGAAGTATTATATGAAATAATAGGTTGGTCTAGTTTATAACATGAATTAATGAATTGGAGACAGGACGGGGGTGATGTATAGGATAGGTTGGAAAGGCCAAGCCTTCACAGTGGTAGCCTCGTTTGAGTCGATTAAGGACCGTACAGTTGTCGACCCTGCTAAGCAAGTTTGAACAGTACTGATTACACACCGGAGGTATGGGACCCGAGAAACTGATGTAGCTTGAACTGCAGCCTTGTGTGGACGTACCTCACCTTCATGGCGGATTGAAATAACATCTGCAAAAGGGGTTGTACCGCACAAGTATTGCGTTCGGGACGAATATTGTGTAGGGCCCTTTTGCCTGGGTTGTGGTCGCGGACCGACAAGGTAGCGGTTCTTGTGAAAGGTTGCCGTGTACGACTTCAAAGAAATTCGTCCGTGTCGTGTAATCAGGTTTCTTCAGCTAGATGTAAATCGATTATAATCGCTGCCCCTCACAGTAATGAGTACCGCTTGTCTCACTGTGTCACATTGTAGTAAGAACTGAATGAAGAAGTGGTTGATGAAGATATTATGATTTGTTTGATATATATACTAAATTGTTTGGCAACTATGATTGTGGTAGTTGATAGTGCAAATTAAATTTATATTCTGCTACACTTAATTTACTGCTAAACTTTAAAAATAAGGATCCACTATATTAGCGCTGGTTTTTGCAAATAGCTATCCCATGTGAGTCAGCCTTATCATACCTATTGGAGTCGACTGTAGTTAGCCATGTTGATGGGTAAGACTTGCTAAGCATTTGAATGCTCAGAGCGTGGCTCTCTGTTGTTTTTGTTTGCAGGTGTTCTCTCTTTCCCTCCTCTGGACCAACCGGCAGGAGCGACCCTTGAGGGTGGCTATGTCCATTGGGAGCCCTGCTCGCCGCGCTGAGCTTCGTGTGTGTTGCTAGAAGATGCATCGTATGGGCTCGATGTTATCTTATGCTTAGACTCTGAGAGACCCTAGTAGTTTTAAATAAGGTGAACTCTTCCGCGCTTTTAAAAACTTTGGTTTGTAACTTAACCAATATTTGTATTATATTTTATCGTGCTTGAGTTGTACTGTTGGTCCTCGCTTCACCAAGTGACACCCGATAAGATCTTAGAGGTCGATGGATCGTCTCTTTTGTGGGACAGTCTGTCACACGCTGCTTGATAGTCTCGCTCATGGCGAATGACTACTATTGTGAGAAGTGTTGCCGTGATGGTCACCGCTCCAAGGATTGTCTCAAGGTGAGCGAGCCTAAGATTAAATTTGAAAACCTAGTATTTGTATTTCTAAATTCATCAAAATAGATATTTTCATAATATATAATTATTATTAAAATTGATTAAATTTATTAAAATTATTGATCAAAGTCATAGTTAACAAATCTAAAAGTAAGCTTCTATTGGGACAGAGGGAGTAAAAAATATTTCTAATGAACAAAGGCAGTTCAATTTGGGTATGTATTATTCTCTCTACTAACTTATATCACAAAGAGCATCATATTAAATATAACCTAAAGTGTTTGGAAAAGATAGCAATTTCAGGTCATCATTTCTACACGTAATGAGAGTCAAATGTTTAATTTCAGCACTAATGGATGAATAAAAATAAGAAGTATCAAGTTCATTCACTTCTTTTTGCATAGGACATCACTCCTTTAGATATACACAACACTCCTCAAATTAGTATTCATCGAACACGTGCACGACAATTGAATTTAGAGGTGAGCTCGTTTCTAAACACATGTTTTCCTTCCTTTGAGAATAAATTACTACCTAATGACTTTATCATAATTAGGAACATTGGAGAGGGTCAAGGGAAGTATGAAGAAGGATTTGAAGATGCTCAAGACCAGCAAGGCACGTTGAACCCCGAAGGAGATTCAATCCAACTCAGAATCGAGTTGCCCCTGGGTTTCAAGAGCAGTTCGCACTAAAACGGACGCCCAGGTCGCATACAGGATCCGTGTTGGACGTTCTAGATATAGAAGGAAAGCTAAGAAGATAACCTTACCAACGACATTAGTCTCATCTCCAAATTTAACCGGAGTCAGCAAGAATCGATAAAACAAAATGACATCCAGAAACTGCCCTGGTGCTGTGACACTATCTTTTGGCCTTTTGACCGTGTATCTTTCCTAGGCCCATTAGTATTACGGTTTGCCCCAAAGGACATACTAACCTCTATATAAATAGTAGCTGCATCATTAGGGGATAGGTTTTGCATAGTTTTATCTGTTATCAAACAGTTTCCCCTTTGATGGTTTGTTGGATTCCAACTTCGTAAGATTAATTCAGATTTCACAATTGAGTTGCATTCTTCTTTGTTCTTGGTTGTGTTCTTCGATTTGCAGGCTGAGATTAGCCTTCTTGGTGAGGTCAACTGTGTGTGTACGGTTGATAACCAGAGGAGAAGTGGTGCTGCGATTGCGGGTGTTCGAATCGTGTTGATTTGAGGATGGATCGATTGTGTGTCGCATCTTCACCAAATTGAGACTTACCACGACCTGACAAAATATCAGGAACCACATACACATCACATAGGAACAATGAAAATATCAGCACACAACTCTTCATTATCACAAGAACCAGTGCACAAATCAAACATTGACAAAGATAAATGAATAAAAAGTGATACCTGTGGTTGCTTGATAATATTAGGATTGGTAAACAATTTCAGCACAATAACAAGCTTCTCACCTTCTTTAGTGTTATGTTTAATGATTTTATTTTCATTTTCAGCAATACCATTTGATGCATTATGATCATTCTTACCTTGAGCTATGCATGAAGCACTATGTATCTCCTCTTTTTTCACAATTTTGTAATTTTCATCTTCCTGTTCAATCTCAATGTCCTACAAAATGTTAGGTGCAATATGAGATACATATGAAAGCTCCTCCTCCAAAGAGTGTTAGTCATAACTAGAAATAGGTTCAAATGTATCAACAAAATGTTTTCTCATAAAAATTTTAGAACCGTTTCATGTACTAGGAAATTCATTAGTTGCATATAAGTTTTACCACCGAGTTGAAGCACTATCAACTAATGCACTAGCAACATTTTTAAGTTTTCTCCTTTCACACATACGGCA
>BCLF01000052.1:1117262-1144191 GCA_001602275.1 Zoysia japonica | reverse complement strand
AGCCATCGAAAAAACTTTTGATTCTTTATTAGCCACTCAAAATTTTGAATTTCCTTATCCACCACTAATATTAACTTTCTTTCCTTATTCGCCACTCTTATACATTTAAAGACTTGAAAAAGACTTATTTGCCTCTCAATCATTTGATTAAGTTTTCTTATTACCCATTTTAGTGAATGTTATAGGAATCAATTTTATCTCACAAATTCATAATATGACCCACAAGCTTAAAAGGAAATAAAATGGTTTAGATTAAATTTTAAATTTTGAATTGTAAGTAAAATTTTTCTTGTGAAATTTTAGATGCATCAAAACCAAAAAAACATCCACTAAAATGAGTAATGAAAAAATTTAAGAAAAATTGAAAGAAGAATAGAATGGTCTTTTTCAAGGCCTCAAATGTATAGGAGTGGCCAATAAGGAAAGAAAGTTAATATTAGTGGCTGATAAGAAAATTCAAAATTTTAAGTGGTTGATAAGGAACCACATATTTTTTAGATGGCTAATAAGAAATTTACCCAATATCTATTTCTCTTTTCCAAGCAATATATATAATAGAATCTAAACCATCATAAGAAGGAAGAGATGAAAGAATATAATTACTCATGGTAGGAGACGATGTAGCGATGGTCTGAATCTCATGCATCCTTTATCATGAACAACATCTCTCCGAGGTGGATGGCGCCCCTCAAGATGTGTCGAATGTTGTCAAAATGCTTGAAATACAAAGGCTTCATTGAAAATATCGGTGACTCTTTGCAATCTACTGTGATGATTTTATTCTCCTTCTTTGTTCCCTATCATGGTTAGAAAAATAGCATATAGGCAAGATAAAATATCAACCCTACAACTATGGTGGGATGGGTGGTAAAAATTCCACATATCTTGCAAGATTCTTAACAAAGCAAATCAATCATAGGATGGTGCAACTAGTGGCAGGAGAAACCTAGAATCAGTGGTGTAGCTATTGCAAGGTTGAATACAGTGCTGACTAAAGGTGGATATGTGGAGCTTGGAGGCCTGAAAATTGATTAGTGGAACACAAATCTATAATGGATAGCAATATTGAATAAGTGTTTGAGGTATTACGTTCTAATTGCTGGCCCAATCTTATGAAAAATCTATATGTTAAAAGAATATGAACTAAGATATCAAAAGGCAGCAACAGCTCAAATGATAAAGCTCCTGAAATCAGCAAAGCGTTCAGCACTTACACACAATCAGCAAAAGTTCTAGCTCTCAGATGTCCAAAACTTTTTTATTTTTATTTTATTTTTGTGATATTTTGCTTTGAACCAGGAGCACAAAAGGTGATACACAACCAAATGTCAGATTAATTTGATGGAATATGTGACTTAGAGAAAATATCAAATTTTTGTAAAATCTATGCTAAAACATTGGAGCGAAAAAGTAGAAACTTCTGATCTGAAATTGTTAATCTAATATCTTCAGAGTCAAGAAAATTTCCTGTGGATATCCTAAAAGTACTTATATGTCAAATTTGGAATCCGAAAACAAAAATTATGACTATTTTAATGATGGATTTTGTATCAGATATTTTGTAAAGGCTGAAAACAGATTTGGAGTGCAATCGGTGCCAAATTTGTAGATGATTATGTGGCATAAGCTTATGGATGGATGATGTGGATGCTAGGGATCTTTTGGTGGTTGAAACAAGGGATGGGTGGGTGGGGAAATTGTTTTATGCAATATAATAGATAACAGATATGAACATGAATAATATAGGGTCAATTCCTTATTAGCCATTGAAAAAAACTTTTGATTCCTTATTAGCCACTCAAAATTTTAAATTTCCTTATCAACCACTAATATTAACATTCTTCTTCGCCATTCCTATACATTTAGAGGCTTGAAAAAGACTTATTTGCCCCTCAATCATTTTTTCACTAAGTTTTCTCATTACCCATTTTAATGAATGTTATAGGAATTAATTTTATCTCACAAATTCACATTATGGCCCATGAGCTTAAAAGGAAATAAAATAGTTCAGATTAAATTTTAAAATTTGAATTTGAATTTGAATTGTAAGTAAAAAATTTTCTTGAGAAATTTTAGATGCATCAAAACCAAAAAGACATCCACTAAAATGAGTAATGATAAAATGTAGGAAAAATTGAAAGAAGGACATAATGGTCTTTTTCAAGGCCCCAAATGTATAGGAGTGGCTAATAAGGAAAGAAAGTTAACATTAGTGGTTGATAAGGAACTTCAAAATTTTGAGTGATTGATAAGGAAGCACAAGTTTTTTGGATGGCTAATAAGAAATTTACCCAATAATATATATGAATGACTCAAGTAATGAACGGCGAAGGAAAACAACTAGATGAAAAAAAAATTGAAATCCAACAACCAAAACACAGTGTAAGGACACAAATTCAACACTACAGACTCTGAAATAAAAATTATGCAAAGGTTAAATATGGCTTGGTACCAATCTACTATTTTTTTGTAGCGGCTTTTCTGTGGACGATACGATAAATACAAAATCACAAAGGATAAATTGAACCTGATGGTGTATCTGAAAATCTGATTACCACTTGATGTGTCTGTGGTTTCCGATCTTCCGTCAGGTCATGATAATTTTTAATTTGGTGGAGATGCAACACACAATCGATCTGGCCTCGAATCAACACGATTCGAACCCCTCAATCGCAGCACCACTTCTCCTATAGTTATCAACCGTATGCTACCAGTTGACCTCGCCAAGAAGGCTAATCCTTACCTGTGAATCAAAGAACACAAGCAAAAACAAAGAAGAGTGCAATACAAATACGAAACTTGAATTAAACTAATAAATTGGGGTCTCACAAACTGTTGGTGAAACTGTATGAAAATAGAATGATCTAAGCAAAATCCAAGTCCTAATGAGCCTAACAGGATACAATGCCGAATGACCCAAGATGGTGGCACAACACTCTGACAGATTCTGGATGTTATAATGTTTTAGTGATTTCCGAAGATCTAGGAAATATTTTTGTACAGGATTAGATCTATTGAAAAGCTTATCTCCTTAGCTTTTCATCCATATCCAGAAAGACCAAAACAAAATTCATTTGTGATCTGGTCGATTGTTTTAGTGCATGTTGCTTCTGTAATCCAACTAGGACTCAAACCCGAGATGAATTCAAACTCATTTCAGAATTGAATATCCTTCCTGGTAATGTGCATCTTCAAGTCATTCTGCAACTTCTCTTGATCCTCTCCATTGTTCTTAACTATGATAGTCATTAGGTAGCAATATATTCTTAAAATAAGGTAAATAAGGGCATAAGAATGAGCTCACCTCTAATATCAACTATCTTGCATGAGCCCTTGTGATTGTACCTTCCATGGGAATTAGAGGGGTGTTGTGTATCCAAATGAGTGATATCCTCATCATCCTCATCTTATTGTTTTTGGAGTCGTCTTCGACTCAAGTTCATTGTCAGGACCTCGACTCCACTATGCTCTGCAACATGCATGAAAAAGTGGAGACCATGGGGCATTTGAATGCAGTCTCTTGGTCGCCCAAAGATCCGCATAATCTCATCACATGATGCAATAAATCTGAGTACGGTAGATATGAAGGATATAAAAAGCTACATTCTACTGTATCAAAAATGAAGTCAGTTTTGTGAACAACATGGTCTCCAAAGCATAACTTTGATTCCTATTTTTTCTATAAAAATTATTTAATAAAAATTGATATATGTATACTTTTATAAAAGTTGTTTTAATACAAATCTAATCATATGATTCTCATACTTCTAAAATTAACAAATTTAAGTTTTTTTGTAATTTGTATTCCCAATGTTTGACCAAAACATTGTCAAAAATATCTTCTTTTTTTTTAGACCAGAGGATGTATTAAATTGTCTCAAGCATAAAAGCACTATGCAGACATCTAAACGGAGAACCATTTCTCAAATAAAAAGTGTAAAACAGAGCTTGCAACACCATCTTTTCTCATGGGATACATATTAACATTCATGAATTCCATTTATCCTCCAATCTCTACATGGTATCTTTGTGATTCATCTATGTCAACTCATTATTTGAAAACATAACAACATATTGAGAAAGAAATAAAAATATAGTTTCCTTGATTTTGATGTTTTCTTGAGTTTGTCATTGATAATATAACAAACTATCGTTATTTTTTGCAGTGGTGATCTTGCAGAGGTTTGACTGTTTGGTTGGTGTTTAAATTTGCCGCGTATAACTTTAGTAGTGTCATAAATTGTTCGTCAACTGTTTAGTTATCTGCCACAACTGTGAGCCACACATTTTAGCACTCAGTCTAACATGTCATAGTCGAGCTCGCGGCGCAGCAGCCAGTGCCATCGTCACCAAAAAATCTTTTAAATGCGTGAATTTGTACCGCAACGCTCATCCTCTCCATCTCAAGACATAGAAATTGGAAGAAGGAATGTATGGTGGTGGGGTGCGCCGTGCGGGTGGGGTGGCGTGGCGCCGGCTGTGGTGGAGGTTGCCGGTGGTGGGCGGTGTCGAGGCAGGGATGCTGCATGCCAAATTAGCGCGGGGCAGTGCAGGGCGGCAGTGGAGGCGGTGGGGGTGCCGCCAGAGATGGTCGGCAGTGGAGGCGACGGGGGCTAACCAAACTGCGAGCCATCGGTCGGGCGCCCCTCCTACCCCCGCGCATGCTGCGGCCTCAAGCTGGCGTCTCCATCATACCTGCACCGGACCGACCGCCTTGGCCGGCAGGCCCACGCCCCTCCCATCCTCACATGAGAAACTAGCACGGAGCGCGCCTCTGCGCCGGGCACCCAACCACACTGCGCTTGGCAACCTCAGAGACATCCCTTCCCAACGCAACCATGGCAGCTTACCAAGTTACCATACCACAGTCAAAGGGTGACAGATCCAGACAGCATGACAACCCAAACACGGTTGCAGCGAATGGTGCAGCCGATGGCATGCACGTGCAGCAAGGAAGCGGTTGCGGCAGCAATTGCCAAAAGGCATCTATTTCAGCACGAACCATAGCCGGTGGTTGCATCTTAGCCACGGGCTTGGGCATATGTATGAAAGTGGCGCGGGCCCGCGTATGAGGGGTGATGCCACTAGGGCAACCCACATCGCCTGGTGGCGCCGCATCCGCCCGCAGTCTTCACGCGACAGTCGCCGAGATTCTGGCACGCAACTGGTGCGCCCTTGGCCATGCGACCGTCCTGCCGTCGAGAGTGCCGCCGAGCACACGACCGCCCTGCCGCCGGGAGTGCTAATGCCAGGCACGCGCCATCTCGCTCTCGCCCTGTCTCCACACCGCAGCGGCACCCGAAGCCTCTAGATCCCAACGCCGCCGCCACCAGCTGCTCGAGGTGGAGGAGCCGGCTGCAGGGAGCAGCACGCAGTGGGGATGAACATCCAGGACCTCAGCGACGACGCCCATTGGTTTCGGCCTCGCCGCCACCTCCCCCATTATGTGCTTCGCTCCAGATACGTTCGCCACGGAGAAACCCGCTTATGGCCACCAATTCTCATGCGATTCCACCTTGCCAGGGTGTAACACTTCACATTTTGAATAAAGCAGCAAGTTGTTAATTCAAACTTCCGAAAACCGAAATCAAAATGAGTTTTCAGTTTAAATTTCAAATTTACTTCAAACGTCAAAAATGCAAGTTCAAAATTTTCAAAGGAATGTTGCGAATAAAAATCTCATTTGAAAGGTTTTGTAAAGAACTGAATTTTAGAACATTTTATAAAATTCAATTAAAAAAATCAAAAGGGCCAAATGAAATTCCTCCTTTAATTGGTTTTCTGTTTTCTAAAGTTTATAGAATGAAATTTATTTTGATTCTGAACTTGGGCCCACAATAAAATTTGTTTCTCTTGAAAAGAGTTGTAGCTCTACAAAGTTTCAAAATTTATTTAGCTCCAAAAAGGGAACAAATGAATGCAAACTAAAATTTCAAAATTTGGGTTCAAATTCAAAATTTTAAAATGAAGGATCAAAACTTTTCAGAGAAAATATGTGAAATAAAATTTTTATTTGAAAGGCCTTATCAAGACTTGAATTTAGAAAAATTTATAATACTTTTTATAAGAATTTAAAGGGGCCAAATAAACGTTTTGTTTCAATTGTTTAAATATCTTCCTGAATTTATAACAAGTTTTTGAAATTGAATTTGAACATGGCCCGAAAAGGAAAGTTGTTCATTTCAAAACGTTTAACACTTCTGCAAAGTTTGAGAAAAAGTTGAGCTCGAGAAGTCTGTGTTTCAATCCGAAAATTGCAGCTTTTGAATTGGCAGAAAATCAGAAAAATGGAAAAATAGCAGCGGGCCCCACCTGGCAGTGACACCACCGCTTTCTTCTTTCCCCAGCTGGCCGCCACCGTTCAGCTCTCTCTCTCTCTCTGGTTCTTTCGCTCACGCCGTCCCCAGACCTTGGTTGTTTTCGAATCAGGGCCACAGTGAGCACGCTGGTTGTGATTGATCCTCCACCGCCGATAGCCCCCTGGACTCGTCAGAAATCACTGGGATTTGAAGCTTTTTCTCCAAAGCTCGTTTTTCTGAAGCCGCTGCCATTCTTCGAAATCCGGCCGACTCCGGTGAGCTCGTCTCAAGTTCTTTTGTCACCCTGTTCCTAGCTCATCGGTGCAACTTCCTTACGCGAGAACCAAGCAATTTCGTCGCTTTATGGTGCTGGATTTTGAATCTCCTAGGCGCCGTTCGTCGGAACTCCGACCACCCCTCCGCCGAGCTCCCTGATACGGGTATTTTCGACGTGGACAAGCTACGTGCCGGCCTTCTACACACGACGGTACAGCTCCCAGTGCAAACTCTTTCTAGTTTTGTTGACTACACTGCCTGCGCAACCTCGCCGAATGTTGTGTTGCACCGAACCTCACCGCCGACCACTTTCTGGCAGGTATCTCCGTCCGGCAACCCCATCCCAGAGCTCATGGAACCGTGAGCGTCATTTTGGCTCTCTGGTTGGCCCTGTTGGCCGCCGGCAGTCGCCCGTCGGCGAGGCGCCGCCGGGTTCCGGCCACCGCGCCCTGGCCGGCCAGCTGGGCTCGCTGAAGCACGGCCCGGATTCCGTGTGGCGGGGATCCTTTGTGGCAACCGTGTGGACCACAGTGTGGCCACCTTCCCAGCGGCTGGAATTTTATATTGCAGAAAGCATTTCTTTAAATGTCCAGAAAACCATTTAATCCTGTAAAATTCATAGAAAATTAATTTTTCTCATAAAATTATGAAATAAATTTTGTTAGGTTTCTCTCAACTAGAAAAATATTCTGGAGCTGAGTAATTTTCATTTTGTGCATTAATATAATTTAATTTATCAAGATCACATAATAAACAAGAAATGCATTACTATATTTTTATCAGCGTGTAAAAATGTTATAAAATTTACTTTTCTGTTTATTTCTTTAATTTTTACTGGTTTGGCAAAATATTATAATTTATTTCGATAAATAAAATTTTATAAACAATTTATTCCTTGTATCAAGTATTTAAATCATTATAAAATCTTTTTGTTTTCAATAAATCCTATAAAATTATGAAAAATTCGAAAATAATTTTATTTATATTATGAAAGCTTTAAAATTAATTTTATGTCTTAAAGAACAGTATTAAAATTGTTTATAATCATATTTAATTACTTTTGCTTTTCAAATTCATGTATTATTACTAATTAGTTTTATTTATAAAAGTTATAAAAGTGCATCATTTTCATTGTGTGCATATCATTTCATATAGGATCTAAAGAAGTTCAAGAAGAGATTATGGAATATCATTAGGAGGTTCAGGAAACCCCGATCGACGCCGATTTCGTAGTTGAGGAGTCTAACACTGATCAAAGCCCAGGCAAGCCCCAATGCATTATCTTGTGTTCAAATTATTTTACTTTACTTTGATCACTTTAGATGGTTAATATGTTATGTGATGTGCACTAAGTAATAGGGGTTGATTGAAACAATTGTTACATTTATAGAATCCTACCTTGAGTTAGTATTTTTGATAGAGGTAACTTGATGTACAGCTAAGCTAATAGTTCTTTTAACAGTAGAAGTCGAGTGGATAAGTCTTCACTCGCGAGCTATAGGTTGGTACAGGAGGTTTATTGGTCATAAGAAATAAAATGGAGACCGAGCAGAGAAGTAAGTTGTAACACAGCGTGTGTCCATTGCGGATGCATGGCCAATGTGTTGTAGTCCTGTCTGTGTCAATTAAAGACCGTTCGTTGTCGGCCCTGTCGAGCTAAGTTTAAATAGTACTGATTATATACTGGGTGTATGGGCTCCAGAGAACTGAAGCAGCCTAATGTGCGCAGTATTTGGACGTAACGGCACCTCTCTTCTGGAGATGATAAAAAAGAGAGCTTTTGGGCTAACCATGGCTAGATCCGATGTAGTTATCGCATGGAGGACTACTGTTCGGGAGAGGTGAGCATCGGACCGGTGCTATGTATCATTGGCATGAAAAATTGTCATGTGCGGCTTTCGAGAAGCGTGTACATGTCGTATAATCAGGTTTCTCTAACTAGATGTAAATGGATTTGAATCGCTGTCCCTCACAGTAACGAGTACCACTTGTTTCGCTGCGTCACATCGTAGTAAAAAGTAAAAGAATGATGCTGAAAGTAAATATGAGCTGTTTGAGTTGTTTATCAGAATTTGATTGACAACCATGATTGTAGTGGTTGATAGTACAAACTAAATTTAAATTTCGATACTTAATTTACTGCTAAAACTTAAAAGTAAGGATTCACTTGTACCGCTGTTTTTGCAATTAACCAACCCTGGTGAATCAGTCCTCTCATTTTTAGGAGTCGGTTGTAGATAGCCATTTTGTCTGATAAGACTTGTTGAGCATTAGATACTCATAACTTTGTGGTAGTTTTTTTCTGATACAGGTGCTTTCTTTTTCTCTTCTCAGTTCTAATCAGAGGGAGCAACCTCTGAGGGTGGCTTCGTTTGCTAGGAGCCTTGCTCACCGCTTTGAGTGGGTTGTTGCTAGTAGGTACATTGTACGGGTTTGATGTATCTTTTTGTTTAGTATCCAAGATGTCATTGTGTAATAGGTTTGTAGCTTTCGCGCTTTAAAACTCGTGGTTTGTAAACTTAATAACAAGTTTGTAATATATTTTATCGTACTGTACTGTGGTCCTCACTTCGTCGAGTGACATCTGACATAATTCTAAGTCGATGGTTCGTATCTTCTGAGGTACAGTCTCCCACACAGGGGCTCAACCCTCACGATCCTCCTGCAGTCCTGGCAGCTTGGCCTCTGCAAGCTTCCGTGCTTTTGGCCACTGAGTCTGTTCCTCATCTTTTTGCACCTCAGGTATTTAGGTACCCAAGACTCCATGAGGCCACGCTTAGCACGGAGGATTGAAATGATGAGACAACTTTCATTTTCTCGAGTTTTGATGCGGGCCATTACAAGAATTCATTTTTTCTCTTTTTTTCTCGTATGTGTAGTGCAAGAATTAAGCTAGTGCAACCTCGTTTCTGATTTTTTCTGGTATAAATGTTGCGTAGGATTTTGAGCAACCTAAACTGTTTTTTAGTACTGCTATTAATCTGTTACGTTTCAGGGGTTAATTGACATGGTTCCAAGGATAATTGTATTCAGGTGAATGCTTGGAGCAGCAGCGTAAGCCATTTCTGGTTGTTTCATTTGAGTCCAATGACTTATATCCTGTTTTCTTCTTTGTGGAAACATGAGGATACTACCACATATTCTTAAGATATCTATCCAGGGGTATGTATCAGTGTGAAAACTGATAACATGGCAGTGCTAAAGCAATGTAGGAGGCTATCAGGATATAATGCTAGTAAAATGTTGGATTTATTAGGGTACATGACATTGATAAGCGCCATTTGTTGCTGAGCAATACTTTTATCAGTGTTAACTCAGGTTCTCTGAAGTGAACCACCAATGAACTGTTGATATCATAAAGGTAAGATAAAAACATTAGAATTCAGTCTACTGGAGTTATAAAGGTAAGAGGGAATGACACGCTCGACCGGAAGAAAGTTTCTCTCCCAAGGTAATGTTGGGCATTTGGAGATGATGGATGCTTGAAACAGCCTAAAGAATTTCAATCAAATAATGTTGAGCATGGTAAGTACCTAAATGATCATTGCATCTATGGTCTGTATCATTCTTTTGTTCTTGTTAATTTGAGTGTCATTTCAACGCATGGCAGCTAGTGGTCCATTTGAGAAAGAAGCTTGTTTACTGCTGCAACGTTGACAAGAAAACTGAATACTGACGGTTTCATATTTTGGCCATTATTTGGCAATAATATCCAACTGTATATGTTTCATAACCCTTTCATAGTAGTAGAAAACTGATGTTGGTGCATCTGTGTCTTGGGAGTTGGGAGTATTTTGAATGATAAAAGGGCAACGCCAGTTTCTTTAGTTATTTATATTGCCTTTATATAAGTCATGTTTAAATCAGTTAATGAACATTAATTTTGAGATGCTTATACATGTGTTTTGGTTTTCTGAATTTTCTGATTTTTGTTAGATTTTTTTAGAATTTTTTAAACATGTGAGATGTGTGTATTTACATCACGTATTTGCTCTGCTGAATGAAGCACAGAAGCGGGCTGACGGGCGCCGCAGGCTGCCGCGTACGTACACACGGCCGCTGGTGGGATTGCCGCAGCGGCCTGCATAGGCAACACGGCTGTTGCGGCGGCAGGGCGGGCAGTCGCAACCCACGCCGCTTTCACCCATACTTGGGCAAAACAATATGCCCAAATTACACACAAGCCCATTTGCCATTTTATAGAAGAGTCTTCCAGATTCATGTATTTTTCAAAATTTCCGATATAAATAGTGTTTTCTATTTTAGCCCTATGCTTTAATAGTAATTGCCACGTTATATTTGTATACGTAAATTCACAACCCTGTGCAATTTTAATTGTAGTGATATTTCTGGATATCTTTACTGTGTCCAATGTGTTTGCCATCTGAAAAATGGTAAGCCATATACCCAGATAGCGTACAGCATCCTTTATAAACTGCACTGAGCAGTGCCACGCATTTGACATATTTTATAGCTTCTCAAAACAAACTGCACGACGCAGGATGTTCCATGACTTTAACATCCATGCCTGATATTTTCACCTCCATCACAGCGCAGAGCGTAAGCAGCAAGGAACAATGATAATCTGTATAAGCATGCTGGTCTCCGATTCAGTGCTCATCTGGGAGGTCGTCAAGGATGAAAGGACCGAGTTTTCCTGACCTGAAAAGAGTAAGCAGCTTCTTGGAGGCAGGGCCGTGCGTTTCGTTCAAAGGTTTATGAGGTATCCGGAACACCTTCCGAAGAGCTGTGAGCTGCATGTCAATGAGAATTTCAAGATCATTCTCTTCCTCGATATTTCCTTTGAAGTCCAGGAATGTGCTGCAGAGCAACCTTTGGACCTCCATCACTAAATCCTGGAACAAAACGACAAGGTTTGTTAACTCCACCAGGGAACACTGTTACATGTACAACAAGAAAGATAACTCATGCACTGCAATTTTTTTCAAAAAAGAAAACTTATTCATTGCAATATATACAATTTTAACAGCGCAAAGGAGGATCCTCTGCAGCGCTCAAGGACATGTGAGCCCAGCAGCAGGACAGCCCCTCATGTCAGCAGGAATTGCACTCAAACCAAGGGCTCAGTGCACGGCGAGAGAGAGAGAGAGAGAGAGAGAGAGAGAGAGACAATATGACAAACAAGATTCAGAAAAAAACTAATCATCAAAGCAGTTGAACGATTGAAAGTCCACAAGCGTAACTGTTAGAATCGTTGATCCTCTGATGGCTGCGTAGATTATAGGGATGAGAGAGTTGACGCCGTGGTGCTCACAGTGCCAAATGGCAGGGGACGCAGTTGGAAGCCTCACAACAGATTTCTTCTGTTGTATTGCTTGCTTTCCTCCCCTCTGTTGGGGGTTTTTATAGTTTTCTAAACAACCAACTAAAGATCTGATTATAACAGATCTATCTCTTAATACTACCTAACTTAACTTCAGATCCTATTCTTACGGTGACCTAACAAACTATGGCAGCTAGAGGCTGTTTATCTCCTAATAGTCGGCGGTGGATATAACATCTCTCTCCGCCTCGACAAACAACTCGTCGTCGAGCTGAGTAATCGGGTAATTGAAAGCTTCATCATTCTGGAGCTGTGGGTAGTGGTCAGAGCTGATGACCACGGTGCGGATTGCGTCCTTGGCAGTCACCGTAGCTGTGGATCCCTCATCCTCCTCGAGCTTCTTGAAGGCGCTCTCGGTCCCGATCACAAAGCGCCTGAGGTGGCCACCAGAGGCGAGGTCGAGCAGGTTGAGGCGCTCGACGTTGGCAACATCAGCATCAGGGAGGTTGCGGAAGACATTGACGATCTTGGATCCTTTCGAGCCGTAGACAATGAGCGCGTCCTTGCGGCGGGAGACGACATAGGGCTGACGCTTGTTCCACAATAGCAGCTTGTGGACGACCCTGGTCCAGTTGGGGCAGATTGGTGCTCGAAAGACGTCGGGCGCCGGCAGGCCAGCCGAGTCCGTGGTCATGTCACCCTCCAGGGCCTTGACGGAGATGAGGGGGCGGCTTGCGGCGACCATGGTGGCAGCGACGGCGACTGCTGCTAGGGTTTTGGGGTGGCTTGGCGCACTCGATGGCGGCAGCCCCGTCGTGCCGTAGCCCTACATCTTATAGATAAACATTGGTGGAAGGGTGACAACGGGCGATGGTGACGGCGTCTGCTGATTTTTTAATATGAAGAGGCGAACGAAGATGTCGGCGACGACGCGAGTCAGGTTGGCGACCATTTTGGCGAAGGCGTCAACTGTGATGAACATGGGTGCGGTCGGCGCTGTCGTGGTGGAGAATGGCGGCAGGACGGTGGTGGGAGGGTCACGCATCGCTAACCACATTGTTGGAATCGTTGATCCTCTGACGGTTGCCTAAATTGTAGAGATGAGATAGAGTTGGAGCCGTGGTGCTCACGGCGCCCAAAGGGCAGGAGGAGCAGGGGGAAGCCTCATGTTAGGATCGTTGATCCTACAGTGGTTGCGTAGATTGTAGAAATGAGAGAGAGTTGGCGTCGTGGTGCTCAGCGCGCCCAAAGAGGCAGGCGGCGCAGGGGGAAGTCACAGAACAGATTTCTCCTGTTCTATTACTTAATTTCTTCAATCTCTGATTACACTTATTTATAGACTCCACGGCTAACTATAGATCCTATATTAAAGGATCCTATCTTATCCACTCGAGATCCTAGATTAAAGAACCTTCACAAACTCTCAACTCTAGATATTATTCTTATGGTGACCTAATAAACTATGACAGCTCGAGGCTGCTTATCTCCTAATAGCTGGCAGTGCACATAATATCTCTCTCCGCCTCGATAATCAGCTCGTCCTTGAGCTGATAACTCGGTAATGGAAAGCTTCGTCATTCTGGAGCTGTGGGTAGTGGTCGGGGCTGATGACCATCCTTCTCGAGCTGCTTGAGGGCGCTCACGGTCCAGATCACAAGACGCCCGAGGTGGCCACCAAGGGCGAGGACGTTGGCAACATCAACATCAAGTGTCGGAGATGATGAGCATGCCACGCGCCCAGATGAGGGAAGGGGCGGCAGTGGTCTTGAGCGTCGAGGCCTCCGTCGAAGTCTGTTAGCCCTCGTGGCGGGAGACGGCGTGGGGCTCGCGCTTGTTGTCCGACAGCAGCTTGTGGACACAACTGGTCCAGTCGGGGCGTGTTGGCTCCTGGACGATGTCGGTCGACGGCAGGCCAACCAAGTTCATGGCCACGCCGCCCTCCAAGGCCTTGACGGAGATGAGGGAGTGGTTGCTGCGACCATGGTGACCCCGGCAGCTTTTGCTGCTAGGGTTTTGGGGCGGCTCGGCACGCTTGGCGGCGGCAGCCCCATCGTGTCGTAGTCCCGCATCTCATTGGGAGGCACCGGTGAAAGGGTGACAACGAGCGACGGTGGCGGCGTCCTCTGATTTTTCAAGATGGAGAGGCGAACAGAGAAGTCGGCGACGGTGCGAGTCAGGTCATCGATCATCTTGGCCACATCGTACCAGGTGGGGTTCGGTGGCCGCGTGGGGTTTTGCGCCCATGACGGGGTCGGCGCCCAGTTGGAGGTTGACTCCCATGTGGGAGTTGACGCCCATGAGGGGTCGGCGCCCATGTGGAGAACGGCGGCAGAACGGTGGTGGGAGGAGGACCTGGCATCTCTGAATACCAGATGTTAAGATCGTTGCTCGGGGGATGAGAGGAAGTTGGCGCCGTGAGGGCAGGAGGCGTAGGGAGAAGCCCCAAAACATATTTCTTCTGTTCTATTGCTTGATTTCTTCAATCCCTGATTACACTTATTTATAACCTCTACTGCTAACTATAGATCCTATATTAAAGTATCCGATCCTATCCACTCGAGCTCCTAGATTAAAGGACCACCACACACTCTAGATCCTAAATTAAAGGGAGGATTACCCTAAATGATAGAAAATAGGGAAAGGATAATAGAGACTTATCTTAGCCCCTTGGTGGGACCATCCTGGCGCACATAACACCCCACAACAGATTTCTTCTATTGTATTGCTTGCTTTCCTTGGTATTTATAGTTTTCTAAACAAACAACTAAAGATCTGATCATAACAGATCTATGTTGTAGATGCTTTCATTGGAAGGAAATACTAGCGTAGGCCCAGGAAAACAACCGAACAAAGTGGCTAAGGTATGCTGCGAGCTGTGGAGGAAATAAAAGAGCAGGAGGTTAATTAGTTCAGATTAAGTTAGGTTCGGTTCAGTTAGTTTGTTATTCTGTTTCCATAGTAAGTTTGTTATTCTGTTTTTCAAAGTTGCCGGCTCCTGGGCTATAAAGGATGCCGGTTTAGTTTGTAAGAGGTTTATCGAAGAAGTAATAGAATCTCTCCGGCGAGGGGCGATCTGTTCTTCGATCGCCAGCTGAGGATCTCATCTCTGTTCCAACGACAGAACTGGCGTCCCCTCGCTACCCTCTTTGCTCCAATTCTCAATCTCACCTTTTCTTGCATTCTCCATTGAAATCACCCACCAGACCACGCAACCACATCAATTTGGTATCCGAGACCAGAACCTCTGCATCGACAATCATGTCCGGCAAAGGAGGCGATCCTGACGAAGGGATGACAGATTCACAGAAGTTGGATCACCTGATGCAGTTGAGCATCAAGCTCATGGCGCAGATGTCAACACTGAATTCACGCATGGATTCTCATGATCAGAGATTGGCACACCAAGAAGATCAACATCGATCTAAAGATAGTACAGCAGATCCACCAAGACAGAAGGGCGGCACCAGCAACAAGCAAACTAGTAGCCGCGGCACTTCAAGGGACGAAGTCAGAGGTGGTTTTCGTTTACCAAAGCTCGACTTTCCTCATTATGATGGTGAAGCAGCTCCGTTGACATGGCTAAACAAATGTGATACATACTTCAAGGGTATGAGAACAATAGATGAAGAGGTCTCGATGGCCTCTCTACATCTAGAAGGGATAGCAGCACAGTGGTATTATGCACAGGAACGAGATCATGGATGCCTGACGCGGCCCAGATTAGCTGAATTTGTCAATCTGAGGTTTGGCCCTCCTATTAGATCCAATGGTCTAGCTGAAATCAAAGAACTCCATCGCAGTGGGACAGTGGAAGAATATCAGCGCCAATTCTCGGCTCTGTTGTGCCGCTGTGATGATCTAACAATGCAGCAGCAGGTAAATTTGTTTACTGCAGGCTTGGGACAACCGTTGAGAACAGATGTGGAGCTCCACTCTCCGGCCAATTTGCAGACTGCCATGAGTTTGGCACGAGCATATGAGCAGAGAGCAGCTGCAATAGAAGAAAGCAAAACAGAGGTCCTAGCTGCCAAGGCCACAGCACCGAAGATGGTCAAGAACAAAAACAGTGTGACAGCATCCTCACGGCCACGTTTCAAGAAGCTGTCACCAGAAGAGTTGGCTGATAAAAGAGCAAAGAATGAGTGCTTCTACTGCCACAAGTGTGGTGGAGGAAAAGCAGTATTTTTTGCTTCAGTTAGAAGATGATCAAGACATTGATGAAGCAGTACAAGACTTGGGGATCTCATTGCATGCTCTGACTGGTATTGGAGCAGCTAACACTATGCAACTAGAAGTGTGAATCAAGGGGATCAGATTGGTTGCACTCGTTGACTCCGGCTCCACTCATTCATTTATCAATCAAGAAGCAGTAGCACGACTCAAATTACCGGTATTACCTCGGCCAAGGTTATCGGTTAAGGTGGCAAATCGAGATCGGTTAACAAGTGCTGGTATCTGTTGCAGCACTCCAATGTCTATTACAAAGGAGAAGTTCAGCATCGATTGTTACTCACTTCCTCTGGCAGGATTTGATATTGTGTTGGGAGTACATTGGTTAAAGTCACTTGGGCCAATCTTGTGGAATTTCAGTGATCTCACTATGTCTTTTATGCATGTGGGACGTTCAGTGGAACTTCTGGGTGTTGGAGGAACACCAGTGCTCTGTAATGCACTCACAGCAACAAAAGACTTGATGGATGATCTGTTAGCATCATTCTCTGCTATTTTTGCTGAACCTCATGGATTGCCATCCCGCCGCCATGATCATAGGATACACTTGCTGCCAGGGACAACTCCAGCAGCAGTGCGGCCATATCGATACCCGCAACTGCTAAAAGATTAAATAGAGCGACAATGTGAAGCGATGCTGTCACAGGGGATTATCAGAGGAAGCACTGCGGCATTCTCTTCGCCGGTGCTGCTGGTAAAGAAAGCTGAAGGTTCTTGGCGGTTCTGTATCGATTATAGGGCACCCAATGTGAAGACAGTCAAGGATAAATTTCCAATCCCAATTGTTGAAGAACTCTTGGATGAATTATGTGGTGCTCGCTTTTTCACCAAGCTGGACCTCCGTAGTGGGTACCATCAGGTACGAATGTATACTGCTGATACTGAGAAAACAGCTTTTCGCACTCACAGCGGGCATTTTGAATTCTTGGTCATGCCGTTTAGATTGACAAATGCACCATCAACATTTCAATCCCTGATGAATGACATTCTGAAACCATTTATTCGGAAATTTGTCCTGGTTTTCTTTGATGACATATTAGTCTTCAGTCAGTCATGGGCGGAGCATTTACAACATGTCAAAGGTGTTTGAAGTACTCCGAGACAATCAGTTGTTCCTCAAGCAGTCTAAATGTTCTTTTGGGGAAGAACAAGTGTCATATCTGGGCCATGTAATATCTGCACAGGGGGTGTCTATGGACCCTGCGAAGGTGGAAGCAGTTCAAACTTGGCCACATCCAAAATCACTCAAGGCGTTAAGAGGATTTCTGGGGTTAACAGGGTATTACCGGAAGTTTATTGCAGGGTATGGCTCTGTTGCAGCAGCTCTGACGGCTTTATTAAAAAAAAGAAGCATTTGTCTGGTCAGAGCCAGCTGAGCAAGCATTCATCACACTTAAGCAAGCTCTCTGTACAGCACCATTACTTCAAATGCCAAATTTCAACATGAAATTTATTGTTGATTGTGATGCTTCGGGGAGTGGGTTTGGGTCTGTCTTGCATCAAGGTAATTGGGCAGTGGCGTTTTTCAGCAAGACCATTGCACCACATCACACGAAATTACCAGCTTATGAAAGGGAATTGATAGGTTTGGTCAAGGCAGTACGTCATTGGAGACCTTATCTATGGGGAAGAGCTTTCATTGTGAGAACTGATCATTATAGTTTGAAGTTTATACTTGACCAACGTTTGTCAACTGTTCCTCAACACACATGGGTGAGTAAACTATTCGGGTATGATCTCACTATTGAATACAGGCCTGGAAAGTTCAATACAGTGGCAAATGCACTCTCACGAAGGGATGAGGAACAACTGACACTAATGGCCATATCAGCACCCATCTTTCAAGTTTTTGACACCCTTCGGGAGGAAGGGGCATGTGATGCACAAGTACAGGAGCTGCTGGATCAAGTGCTCGCTGGGACAGCACCACCAGGCTGGGAGGAAATTGATGGTTTGCTGGTATTTCACAACCGAGTTTTTCTCCCAGAATCTTCTTCCTTGTCGCCAGTTTTGTTGGAAGTGGCACACACTACAGGCCACGAGGGTGTCCAGAAGACACTACATCGTTTCAGGGCCACATTTTACAATACTGGTGCTCATAGAAAGGTGAGGGAATTCATCAAGAGATGTACTGTATGTCAAAAGAATAAAGCAGAACACTTACATCCAGGAGGACTGCTACAACCACTCCCTTTACCTTCTGAAATCTGGACTGACATATCAATGGATTTTATAGAAGGGTTCCCTAAAATTGGTGGTAAGTCAGTTATTCTGACAGTGGTGGATAGATTCTCAAAGTTCAGTCATTTTATTGCTCTTGGCCATCCATACACTGCTGCTTCGGTTGCTAGGGCATTCTTTGACAACATTGTGTGTCTTCATGGTATTCCCTGTTCTATTGTTTCGTCTGACTGGCAGCAAACTGAAGATGAGCTCGGCTTCACCCCCAAACAGATGGCCAATCAGAAGTGGTGAACAGGGTCATCACTATGTACTTGAGATGTCTCCCTGGAGATCGTCCTCGATCATGGTTGCAGTGGCTACCAAGGGCAGAGTTTTGCTATAAGACTTCATTCCAAACAGCAATCCAATGTTCACAGTTTCGGGTTGTCTATGGCTGTGACCCACGAACACTGATAGCAAGAGTGGCAGCAGTAGACCGACAGTTGACACATCGGGATGAATTTCTGGCTGAAATCCGTGACAGGCTTCAGCGGGCTCAGCAAAAGATGGAAACATATCATAATAAGTCAAGAAGGGAAGTATCATTTGAAATTGGTGATTGAGTATGGCTGCGGTTGCATCACAGATCAGCTATTGGCATAACAACAGCAAGAGCATCTAAGTTGGGACCACGTTATTATGGTCCATATCAAGTGCTAGAGAAGGTTGGAGCAGTTTCATATCGCCTCAATCTGCCACCAAAAGCAAGAATTCACAATGTATTTCATGTATCCCTTCTTAACAAGTACATTAGTGACCCCCCAAGTGAAATTGTTCCACTACCAGATTTACTACATGGGAAAGTTATTCCTGAACCAGAGAAGATAGTCCGTGCTAGACTAAATCGTGGTGCATGGAAGCTACTGGTTTAGTGGAAAGGCCAAACTGCCTCGGATACTTCATGGGTTCAGCTGGACGAGTTCAAAGAAACATACCCATCAGTACAGCTCGCGGACGAGCTGTTTGTTGGAGAGGGAGAAAATGTTTTAGATGCTTTCATTGGAAGGAAATACCAGCGTAGGCCCAGGAAAACAACCGTACAAAGTGGCTAAGGTATGCTGCGAGCTGTGGAGGAAATAAAGAAGCACGAGGTTAATTAGTTCAGATTAAGTTAGGTTCGGTTCAATTAGTTTGTTATTCTGTTTCCACAGTTAGTTTGTTATTCTGTTTTTCAGAGTCGCCGGCTCCTGGGCTATAAAGGATGCCGGTTTAGTTTGTAAGAGGTTTATCGAAGAAGTAATAGAATCTCTCCCGCGAGGTGCGATCTGTTCTTCGATCGCCGACTGAGGATCTCATCTCAGTTCCAGCGACAGAACTGGCGTCCCCTCGCTACCCTCTTCGCTCCAATTCTCAAGCTCACCTTTTCTTGCATTCTCCATTGAAATCACCCACCAGACCACGCAACCACATCAATCTATCTCTTAATACTACCTAACTTAGCTTCAGATCCTATTCTTATAGTGACCTAACAAACTATGGCAGCTAGAGGCTGCTTATCTCCTAATAGTCGGCGGTGGACATAACAGTAACACGTCAATTCTTGCAACAATATTTAAATCGTAATTAATAAGATCTCTACAGTGGACATGATCACATGGTGGAACTTTAACTAGCACAAGTTGTGTCATTGGACTCACCAACCACACATGGGATTATGAGCAAATTACTTATTTCGCCCTATTATGCTGAGCTATCCCTTATTTATCCCTAAAAATCTCTATTTCTATTGTGTACCCGAATTTTGAAATTCTATCCCTTTATCCCCTTTTTTCATATCTTTTGAGTATGCAGACAAACTTACCCTTAACAAGCTATCACTTATTTACCTCCAAATTGAATAAATGAACAAAAGGACCATTTATGTTTTTCTTGTTAGATTACTAATTAATCAATAGCTAGAATATATGAATAATATAATAATATAACACAACTACATAAGAGCATCCCCAACAGATGCTTTAAAACAGACTCATGCTTAATTTTTGAATATAAAGC
The DNA here is from genome assembly GCA_001602275.1 of Zoysia japonica. Taxonomy (NCBI): domain Eukaryota; kingdom Viridiplantae; phylum Streptophyta; class Magnoliopsida; order Poales; family Poaceae; genus Zoysia; species Zoysia japonica. The sequence continues at coordinate 1,123,884 of BCLF01000052.1, read as the reverse complement.
ACGAAATTGCTCCAGCAGGTGCTTTAAAATGGAGTCGTGCTTTAAAAATGTTTAGAGATCTTGTAAAACTCCTCCGTGCTTTATATTTAGAGCACTAAACCTCGCGCTTTATCCCATGCTCTATCCTCCTCTATCATTGGCGTGAATCATTTTCACCTTCCCGCGTGAGTTCCGCCTGTAGTCAAGGATCAATCTTGCTGGTCAAAGGTGTGTGGTGCCAAAAGCGCCGTAGCTCCTCCATCAAACCCTACCCTGACCTTGACATCGACGAGCCAACCAGGGTCGCCTGACTAGCCGCTTGACTGGCAGCCTCGATTCCCTACCTCTATAGTAGCACACACTGCTACACCATGACATCGTCCATGGCACCCTACCGGTGAGCGGTGTGGCGAGGCTTTGGGCGAGCGATTGGGCTGTGGAAGGAGGGATTGTGGTTGCCGATGATTGGGCTCGATGCCAGTGGGGAGCGGGTGCAATGGACTTGGGGGTGTGCACGAGCAGCGCTACGAGGGCTATGCACCATCATTTTGCAGCGCCGACGCCAGGTGGCTAGCCTTCCTCGACGCATGGCCACCTTCGCCACCCTGCTTGTCCTACATTGGTACGCGACGTAGGGCATGAGGATAGCCTTCCCCGGCAAGGAAGAAGTACGGCTGCAATGCAGGCACAACAGGTAGCGGTGGGCACGAGGTGCTCGATGAAATGTCTTAAAGGTAATGAAAAATATAAAGCATCAGTTTTAAAGTGTCTGCTATAGCACATCACTATGAATCTTTAAAAACGAGAGTAACAGGATGTTTAAAACTGATTTTAAAGCACCACTTTTAAAGCATCTGCTAGAGATGCTCTAATAGCACTAATTTTACACATTATAGAAAATAACTTAACGCATCCATAATATCATCTGAAATTATATATTAATATGTAAAATTAGTGTTGTTGCGTACTTATGTTCTTATATTATTCATAATATCTTACCTCTTGACTAATTAGTAATCTGAAAAGAAAAACATAAATGACCCTTTTGTTGCCCCAGGTTTTATGGGTATTGTTCTACAAAACCTCATATATTTTTATCTGTGTCACTTAACCATGTGTTTTATGGTCATAATATTTCACAAAACCCCACTCTTGACAAAACAATGTGAATTTTAAACTTTTATATTGGGAGATTCTGTGCTTACATCTCACTAAATAATTTCATTATTTAAATTAATCAAAATCTATAAGCCATATACACATGAAGTTAGAATTTACAGCTCATATTTATAACTATTTTTTGATATATATGGGGTTTTGTTAAACAATGTAACCATAAAACCCGTGGTTAAGTGACACAGGCTAAAAATATATGGGGTTTTGTGAAACAAGGACCATAAAACCTGCGGCTTTATGAAATTTACTCTTTATTCAATTTGGGGGTAAATAAGAGATAGCTTATTGAGGATAAAATTGTCCACATACTCAAAAGATATGAAAAAGGGGATAAAAAGGATAGAGTTTTAGAATTCGAGCATACAATGGAAGTAGAAACTTTTATGGACAAATAAAGAATAGCTTATTGTCGGGATAGTATACCCCAGGTATCTACGAATCACCTTCTACAGCACGGCCCACCTGCGGCCCGCGATCCTCCAACGGCCCACCAAAAACTTCACAAAGCTGGCCCGGCCGCAGCGGTCGGAAAGCCTCGCCAAGGCCCGAAGCCGAGCGAACGCCTCAGGGGTCGGGGCCCTAGCGGTCGGGACCCGCTCGCCGACCGCAACGAAGCAATCACTACTCCAACAATCACGCCAATTTAAAATTCCTAACGACGTACAGTTCCGCAGAGAAGATAAGCATTCCGAAAGATTGCGCAACTACCCGGCTGGAGGAGAAACAACCCACCATGCGATAAAGCTAAACAGTAAAGCAACCTCTGTTCCCCCACAGTGAACAAAGGTACGAACGGAAGGCGCCGATCGTCTGCCCCGAACGCCAGAGAGCATGACTCACTAAAGACCGTGGCCCCACCTGTCAAAGGGTCATCCGTTTTCGTAGGCGACAAGATGCTCAAACCATGGTCCGGTTACCCCAACCATTGTCCGGTCAAAATAACCTAGGTCTGGCCCTATAAAAGAGGCACCCAGGAAGCTTTATAAAGGAGAGCAAGGAAGAGAAGAGAAAGACAATATGTAGAGAAAAGATACACATCACCACTTGTAAACCACCCCCATCACGCGAGCTTGAGACTCTCGGATCCGTCCGGAACCCTTCCGCGTTGTACTTTCGTGTTCTTGAGATTCATACGACCGATCTCTCATCCCTGGACGTAGGGTATTACGCTTCGAGGCGGCCCGAACCAGGTTAACCTTTGAGTCTCGCTTGTAGACTGGCCATTCGATTCCAAAAACGCACGATCCCCCGTCCGATCGTATAAATTTACTGTGCCGGTGTGTGAAACACCGACACTTATCAAAACAAGGGAAATAAGTAATTTGCTCTGGGATGATCTATACATGTGACAGAAGACAACCCAAAAGTAGTGTGGCCACACAAACAACAGTAATCCAAGCCCACCCAACAATGTTTTTGTAATACACACCAATCTCACACATGCTACCAAGAGGCCCAATGTGTCAAAACAATCTTGAAGCTATGACTTGGGCCCACATAAGCCCACTACATAGGGGCGGAGCCAAAAATTGAGAATGAGGGGGCCAAATAGTTGTATATTTGTATTGAGGGGGCCAAATTGAAATTTTACACTAAATATATGGTGAACAATCAAATATGTAGTATTGTATCTCTACCATAGGGGGCGCTTGGGCCCCTGCCTCCGCCCCTGCCACTATAGGGAAGCATAAAACTGGCAGGCATCTCTTTCATCAGATGTAAAAGTGGCAACCAAAATTAATCCTCCCAATAAGGGAAGGTTAAAATACAAGTGCCTACATAAACCCTTATTTTTCTAGACGCGCGTCTAATGTGTCTAGACGATGTCTAGAAGCAAGACTTGGGTTGGCATCTGATTTAGGCCTTAGTCACCGCACTAGGCGCAAAACGCATCTAGACATGCGTCTAACACGTCTAAACCGTGTAAACGTGCCAACTAGACGTCAATTAGACCTGTTTATACGTCACATCTCAGGTATGGCTGCGCCGTGCGCGGAGGAATTTTATCTTCCCGCCGAAACCCGCGTAATTTTAGGGTAAGTGCTGAAGTATATATAATTTTCCCTCTATCTTTTCTCATTATGTCTCTCTCCCCATCGCCGCCGCCCTCACCAGGTCTCTCTCCAACACTGCCAGCCCCTGCAGTTGTAGGTTTCTTCCCATTGTCGTGTGCCCCCCGGTCCTCGTCTCCCTCCATCACCACAGCCCTTGCCATTCTACCACTTTATCGTTGATATTTGTCAGATATTCATGCCGTTTCTTCACATATTTCTCATGCTATAGTACAAACACATCTAATATGTCTAATGCGTCTAGACGCCGTCTATATGCTAGACTTCAGCTCATCATCTGTTTACGTCCCACGTCTAGAAAAACAAGGACATAAAACACATACCTGCACCACCTTAGGTATATGTTTGAACTTCAAAAATAGTTACCGCTATCCTGATGGGAATGTTGCATTTCATTAGCACGAACCCACACTAAGACACTAACATGAAACAGATCCCTCTTAAATTATTTTCATGTTGGTTGTATTAAACAAAAAATATTTTTCATGTGGTCTGAAGGCCCACATGACAAGTTCAATTGGTGGTAACATGATATAGCCAGTATACTCATGCATTATATTGAGAAGAGTTAGAACCTGAACATATAAGGCATCAGAGTAAATCAATTGTCTCTTGCTCCATAGTGAACCCCTAGAGTCTTTATTAGTATTGCTGCAAGCCTCATCATCAAGCTCTTCTCTTCTACGCAGCAATCTCTCCCAGTGTAGAGGTGTTTTTCTAATATTAAGAAGAGATAATAAATATTTTGCTATACGCTCCTCTCCAACTACTGAGTCTTTCACAGCTCCTGCAAATAGTTGAAAATGATACTGTAACAACGCGGCAAACAAAGTCTAAACAATACATATAAATGGAGAATAGAACACGAGCACTTAAGTTAAACCCTGATGATCAGCACTGTTGACTGCGTTTAGACAAAATATGCGATAAAGAAAAAAAAATCATACAGGAATCTGTAACCTTTCAAACGAATTGATGGCATAGAAAAACATCATGAGCTACAGTTATAACCTGTTAGTGCAAGCTTTAGACCTGTCTCCATGTCTGGTATGCTTGGTACAAGAACACCAGGTGTATCAAGCACATAAATACTTGGCTGAGTAGCAATCTGTGCATGAAAACTATGGCCGTTAGCTTGCTCAGCTGATAACCACAGAAAAAAGCAATAATTACCACAACATGCATAAGATTTGTACATATAGAAGACTCATTGAATTGTAACTAAGATATCCTGTTTTCTAAACTCCCACAGGTAAAAGTAGTTGCAGATTTTATTGAAAAGAATGAGGTAGAAGTGTCAAATAACAATCTCATCATTAGCATCAAATTTTCTGTATTTTTATAAATAACAAATGAAAACTTATTTTAGTCATAAGTTTCGTATGTGAGTCTTAGCTTTATTGATTATTAACCACCTTTGATTGTACTAGCAGCCTGTATGGCTGCATCATCTAGCTGCATGACTGCATCAGCAGCTACCCTAGTAGCTTAGGGCCTGTTTGGATCCGGCCGATTAATTGTTTGCCGACTAAAAATTAGTCATTTTCTTCCAAACAGGCGGACTAATAAGAGGACTAATTTTTAGTCTACCCACGGACTAATTGTTTTCCAATTAGTCGATCTAGGTGGACTACTAGGGACTACCAATTTGTAGGTATTGTAAAATATCTAAAATACCCTTAATTTTTTCACAGAAATCAACTCAACATGGATCCAAACAGGCATGGACTAAAAATTAATTAGGGGCGAAACAGACATTTCATTGGAGGACGAACTAACAATTAGTCCTACCTCCAAACAGACAATGGAATAATAATTAGTCGACTAATAACTAGTCAGCTAATTATGAGTCCCGACTAATAATTAGTCGGCTGAATCCAAACAGGCCCTTGGTAAATTAGCATGTACTAAGTTAACTTAGCCCGGTTAGTATATCAGTCAACTATTGCCTGCTTCAAAGCAGGACATTTACCTTAAGTTGGTCCATATATAAATATGCCTATGTGTCCTATGACTCAAATCATCAATTCTACTAGATATGGACTAGATCAGATTGGTCCAGCTGAGAGTTGTCTAGCGAATCCAGTTTCCTTCCAACAAAGTTATCCATGGTCTGAGCGTAAAACCGTGTTCAACTAATCTCGTAAGTAAAAAACATTACATCCTCAGAGAGGATGAAGATCTAAAGGAAACGTAATACAGAATGATACGCCATTTTTATTTGCCAGTTAGGGAACACTATTTTCTTGTTTTCATGGAGTGTGCCTCATTGTCTCTTTTTCAAACATTTATTTTGACTATATACTTTTAATATAGAGTAATAAAAAAGTGACCCGAAGATTGATTAACTGGCAGTCGTTGGCATAAATAAGAACAGCGAGAGAAAAAAATGTTAACATGGATTGTCATTATGTTCATTGTTCCTCAGTGTAATAATATGGAATAAGTAGAAACTCACCTTGTAGCCTGCAATATCTTGAGTAACACCTGGCAGTGGGCCCACAATAGCTCGCTTGTTCTTGTCTTGCACTGGATATATATAAATTAGAAACATGGACAATTAACAAAAGAGGACTTTTTTAACCCACATGATCATACCTGGAAATCGGGAAGTAGCAATTCTGTGAATGGAATTTATGAGTGTGGACTTGCCAACATTGGGGACACCAACAACCATAATAAGAAGGGTGGGCTCTTTCAAGATTGCTTCCTTTAGTTTCAGCTCAGCAAGCCCAAGAAGCTAGTAAAAACATAAATCAACCATTATGGAATTTAAACACAGTATCACAACCATAATAATTGTGGGCTCTTTCAAGATCGCTTCATTTAGTTTCAGCTCAGCGAGCCCAAGAAGCTAGTAAAAACATAAATCAACTATTATAGAATTTAAATAAAGTACCATCCAGGGAATATAATACTGATTGAACGGACTGAACAGTTGACAGTAATATTTACAGTTTTAATAGTAGTTGAGACACATGACACGCTAAAATTACAGAAGATGCCAGGGTATGATCTAAATAAATTGCAAAGAAATTATACATCCACAGTTTTTCCAATTCAAATAATGCCTTATACCGAAAAAATGGTTATGGGTAGACCGAGAAATTTGAGATTACCAAATGAAATAACTATGGTGCTTTTGTTATAAATACTGTTTATTTTTTTTGGATTTTCACAATGTAAATAAATTTGGAGAAACAAACATGTATTAGTTTATGGTTGTTACATTTTGAATCAATTAATGGAAAATCAAAATTCAATAACTCGTATGTAACTACTAATAAAATCATACTCCCTCTGTTCTTTAATTGATGTCGCCGTTGACTTTTAAATTCAACTTTGACCATTCGTCTTATTCAAAAAAATTATTCAAATGTGTAAAATTTTAAGTT
>BCLF01000052.1:1085218-1102379 GCA_001602275.1 Zoysia japonica | reverse complement strand
GGGGGTTGAAAGAGAACATGAGATGCATTACTCATTGGTAGAAAGACATGTTTATTTTATTTCGTTTTACACAGTTTTAAGCATTGTCAGATCAATTTAATCATACTCCAGAACATGGATATCCACCGCCTCCGGTTGCAATCCGTGAAGGATTTTGTTTTTATTAAGATAAAGAGTGTATTGATCTATTCTCCTACCTCCTATGATTTGTTTTTCCTTGATCTGGGTCTGAAACGGATGTTACTTTTACGGGATTGAAGCTACAGGCTTTCTGTTCTTTCATTGGTGCAGTCTTAGATCGAGATGTTTTAAGCAACTTTAGGAGCCGAATCTGACTTGCTCGATATAGCGGATGTTGTAGATGATTTCAGTACCTTTCAAATGGGTATTTATACGCATTGTTTTGTAGAGTATTTATGTAGTTATGACCTTCCGAAGTTCAGCTGCTGTTACTGTTCTGTGGCAGATTTTTCAGAGGACATGCTATAACAGATGGATTACATTTTTGCTTTTCTATAATACAAATCTGAAAGAGTAAATTTCAATAACCTACAACTATTTGCACCTATATATCAAAAACCTACAATTTTTTGAAGCAATTTCAGTAACCTACAACTATTTGTCACCCTTTGATCACAAAGCTATAACTTTTAGACATATTAAACAGGAGAGGTTTTTGGGCCCATCCGTCACCGACAGCCCCCAAAAATTCACTCTAAAAGGTGCTTTTTGGGTCCAGCTAAAAAAATTAGAGTATATTTTAATCATCTCCTCAAACAGTTCTCTTAAATATGTCACAATATATTTTAAAATTAGACTGCTGATCGGTCTCACAGTTAGTTGCATACGAGATGGAATTGAAGCGACTTGGCCAAAATTTAAAATATATTGTAACATATTTAGGAGAATTGTTATATTTAGGAGAATTGTTGGAGGAGATGATTAAAATATGCTCTAACTTTTTTTTAGCTAACCCTAAAAGGCACCCTTTAGGGTGAATTTTTAGAGATGTTGAAGATGCTCTTATTCGGTTGCCCATTCGGTTGGTGCTCCTCCACCTCATCCTGCTTATGTGGTATGGGCCCAAGTCGTTAGGTGGGTGTGCAGAACGGGGAGAACAGTGCATGCTATCGATGACGGGTGGGCCCAAAAACCTCTCCCGTTTAGGATTTTTAAAAGTTGTAGCTTTGTGATAAAAGGGTGACAAATAGTTGTAGGTTACTGAAATTGCTTCTAAAAGTTGTAGGTTTTTGATATATAGATGCAAATAGTTGTAGGTTATTGAAATTTACTCAATCTGAAAATATGGTAATAACAAAACGTCTAGAGGATCTGGAAACCTTCCCATGGGATATCTATTTGTAATTTTTCATTCAGTATAATGAACTGGCGCATTATGGTTAGAGCTGCAAGGGTGTGGCGGGTATCTGGGACATCTAAAGGGTGTGGCGCACTATGGAGTGTATTCTCGTTTACGAAGAGGTGCAGATGGTTGCGTACGTAACTATTGCTTTATTCTGTTAATAGCTGTTTTTTTAATTTAAGGGTCAACTATACATGGGCAAGGCATTATGGCTTCAGTTTTGATAGGACTTGAGGTGCCCGATCTTTCTGTGAGTTGATAACTATTAATTTGGTGGAGTCGACTCTTACGATCCGACTACAAACGAATAGGTCGTGTGCGGCTTAGCAATCGCAGAACCAACTCTGAATGGTTATTAACCTCGTCGAAACAGCAAGATTAACCTAATCATGAAGATCAATTTTTGTAAGTAATTGAAGAATAAGATGTGACAAACCAAAATTTCTCAAATGTGGGGTTTTCAAAAGCTGCAGGTGGTCGTTAGACACAACTGAAGATCAGAAAGATTGCATAAGAGCTAAACTATAATAAAAGAAAATCCAAGTGTTTTGGTGGTGGTTGGCACCTTTAAATAGGGGTAAGGACGACCTCAGAGGTGTTGGGTCGTTCTCAAACCCTAGGACGCGCACTTAATGGGCTCAACTTGATACACGGGCCAACGGTCTAAGTTTGAGTGACGCAACACATTCTGTTTTCAAATGACGATTAGCACTGACTCCGTTATGGTATGAAGACGAGGCTAGATCCGTTGCAAAGTAAACGTGAGGAGCTTTTTAACAAGTACTTGCACATCAAAATCGGAGTTCATTTGATATCGTGGTGATCATAACAAATTGGTGCTCTTCAAAAGTCCAAACCTTCCTGCGGGACTTCCCTTGCATTTGAGTCCTCTCCATTATTCATAAGTAGAATCACGTAATTGATCTCACATGCACGGGCTCGAGCGATTGGTCCATCAATGGTTGGAATGAAAGATGTGGTGTCCTCATCATCCTTCCCTTGTTGAATTAGAGTCGTTCTCGACGAAATCTCTTCTTCTTCACCTACATAATGCTTCAAATCTGCAACATTAAAAGTAGAAGAAACACCATATTTTACAGGTAGATCAAGTTTTAATTTTACGCAATATTCTGAGTGACATCAGCACGAGGCATCAACTTAGACTTCGCAGAGTAGAAAAACAATCCTTCTTTAAGTGTACCCAAACCAAATCACCAGGTTCAAAAGTAATGAGCTTCCTTCTGTTACTACCAGCAACTTGATTCTTTGTATTTGTGCGTGCAATGTTCTGTTTTGTTTGCTCATGTATTTTCAGCATGAACTGAGCACATTTCTCAGCATCAAAATTAACTTTATCAGAAGGTGGAATAGATATCAAATTAATTGGTGCCGAAGGAATAAAACCATATACAATCTGAAAAAGGCACATGCGTTTTGGTAGAGTGTATAGAATGATTGTAGGCAAACTCAACATGAGGCAAACAGTCTTCCCAAAGTTATAGATTCATTTTCAGAACAGCCCTAAGCATGGTAGATAAAGTTCTATTAACTACCTCAGTTTGACCATCAGTTTGTGGATGACATGTGGTGTTGAAATGTAACTTTGACCCCAATTTGTTTCATATAGTTCTCCGAAAGTGGCTAAGAAATTTTGTATCACGATATAAAACTATTGTGTTTGGTACCCCATGTAAGCGAACAACTTCGCAAAAGAACAAATCAGCAACATTAGTCGTATCATGACTCTTGTGACAAGGAATGAAGTGAGTCATTTTGGAGAATCTATCAACAACTACAAAGATGCTGTCCCTCCCCTTCTTAGTTTTAGGCTGTCCTAAAACAAAATCCATCGAAATATCCTCCCAAGGAGCAGTAGGGATGGGAAGAGGACCGTACAAACCGTGTGGGTTGATTTGTGACTTAGCTTTGTGACAAGCGGTGTAGCGAGCAACAAATCTTTCCACATCATGTCGCATCTTCGGCCAAAAGAAATGATCTGCAAGGATGTCCTCCGTCTTCTTAACACCAAAATGTCACATGAGTCCACCTCCATGTGCTTTTTGTAACAGCAAAAGACGAATCGAACTAGCTGGAATGCATAGCTTGTTAGCACGAAACAAAAATCCATCATCCATAAAGTATTTTTTCCATGTTTTGCCCTCTTTGTAATTCAGAATAATGTCTTTGAAATTAGGGTCAAGACAATATTGGTCCTTCATAGTTTGTAGCCCAAAAATTTTGAAATCCAATTGTGAGAGCATAGTGTAGCGATGAGATAAAGCATCAGCACTCACATTTTCTTTCCCTTTCTTATGTTTGATAACATAAGGAAAAGACTCAATGAATGTGTTTCAAAGATTTGATTGGTTATGAATGTGTTTCAAAGATTCATGATCCGAATGAATAATGAATTCCCAAGTAGTGTTGCCATGTTTGAAGAGTTCGAACCAGTGCAAAAAGTTCTTTATCATAAGTGGAATAGTTCAAACTGGTGTCGGTTAATTTCTCGCTAAAATATGCTACCGGTTTTCCTTCCTGTAACACAATGCCCCTAACCCAATTCTACTTGCATCACATTCTAGCTCAAATATCTTAGTGAAATCAGGGAGTTGAAGTAAGGGTGTATGGGTCAACTTATCTTTTAAAATTTGGAAGGCTTCTTCTTATGTTGGACCCCAAGAAAAGGGAACACCCTTTTTCGTGAGTTCATTCAGTGGAGCAGTGATGGTGTTGAAATCACGAACAAACTGATGATAGAATCTAGCAAGTCTAAGAAAACTCCGAATCTACGTCACGGTGGTGGGGGATGGCCAGCTTTGTATTGCTTCAATCTTGGCACTATCCACTTCAATACCCTGTGCTGTAACAACATAGCCAAGAAAAAAAATACTGTCTTCGCAAAAGCTACACTTAGCCAAGTTCTCAAAAAGACGTGCAGTTTAAAAAGCATAAAAAACAACATGCAAATGGTACAAATGGTCCTCCAAACACTTGCTATTGATCAGAATATCGTCAAAATAAACAACCACAAACTTGTCTATGAAAGCCCGCAAAACTTCGTTCATTAATCTCATGAAAGTGCAGGGAGCATTAGTCAATCCAAAAGGCATGACCAACCATTCATATAAACCAAATTTTATTTTAAAGGCTGTTTTCCATTCATCCCCAATTTCATGGGAATTTGATGATATACGCAAATCAACCTTAGAGAACAGAACAACGCCACTTAGCTTATCAAGCATATCGCCTAACCTTTTAATAGGGTGACGATAGCGAATTGTTATGTTATTAATGGCATGACAATCGAGGCACATGCGCCATGAGCCATCCTTCTTGAGCACTAACAAAACAGGAACAGCACAAGGACTAAGAGACTCACAAATGTATCTCTTATCAAGCAATTCTTGTACCTGACGCTGAACTTTTTTGTTTCCTCTGGGTTAGTGCGGTATGGCATGCGGTTCGGTAACGATGCCCTCGGAATGAGATCAATCTGGTGTTCAATGCCACGAAGAGAAGGAAGACCTGCAGGGACTTCATTCGGAAAAACATCGGAGAAGTCCTACAAAAAGCTTAGTAACTGCAGGTGGTACAACAATAGGCGGCACATCGTCAAGTGAGAACAGTACATGTGTACATATGAGAGCATAGTAAGGAAGACTAGTATCATAGCACTCATCAAGATCAGGATGTGTGGCTAGCAAAACAGGAGCTTTAAGTTTAATTTCTTTTTGCACAATCTGCGAGTCACTATGTTTTTTCTCTTTGTTTGCTCTAGCAAGTTCATCCTTAATTTTATGTTCTGGGGACATAGGACGCAAAATAATTTTCTTGCCCTTAAAGATGAGTATTGGTTCATGCGGCCATGGTGCACACAATCAGTATCGTATTGCCGTGGTCTACCGAGCAGCAAAGAGCATGTTTGCATCGGAACAACGTCGCAATCAATAGAATCATGATATGAACCCATAGTAAAGTGGATACGTATAGAGCGTGTCACCTTCATCTTACCACCTTGGTTGAGCCATTGAATGTGATAGGGATGGGGATGTGGTCGAGTCTGGAGAGCGATTTTCTCGACCATATCTGTGCTTGCCAAGTTGTTATAACTCCCCTCATCAATGATGATGCGAATAGACCTCTCTTGAATGACGCCTTTAGTGTGGAACAGATTGTGTCGTTGGTTCTGTTCTTGTGGAGTCGTACTGAGGACAAGTTGTACAACAAGGCTCAAATACTTGTCAGCAGCATTAGCAGCAACATGTTCTTTGTCCTGTCCTGAAATGTTAGTGGCAAGCATAGCAAATGTGTCTTCATCAAAATCGCTAGCTGAAGAATACTCACCATTGTCATGAACAATTAGGACACGCTTGTTTGGACAGTCCTGTATGACATGTTCATAGCCCTTGCGGCGATGACATTGGATGTCTTTTGTGCGTCCTGTGGAGACAACAGAGGTGCTAGGTGCTGGATTACCTTGAGGAGGTTTGGTCATAGTTGGAGTGGACAAATGTGGTGCAGAAACTCGTGTTTTGCTGCTGGCTGGAGATGGTGATGCCGACTGTGAAGAAGTAGTCGACGGTGTGAATGGCTTGAATGTTGTGGTCCGTCCTGCAAAAGAGTTAGCTCGTGTCGTCATTTGACGTCCCTGCACTTGACGTTCAGCTTTACAAGCAAGATAGAATAAACGCATGATATTGTTATAGTCATAGAAATAAAAAATATCCTGAATGTCACGGTTTAGTCCACCTAAAAAATGTGACGTTGCCGCATTATCATCCTCAACTAAGCCACAACGAAGCATACCAGTTTGTAGCTCCTGAAAATACTCTTCAACAGAGTTTGTTCTTTGATTCAACCGCTCCAGTTTATTAAGCATATCTCGAGCATAGTATGAGGGGACAAATCTATGACGCATGAGTGTTTTTAATGCCTCCCCAGTGGTGGGGATTTTATTAGGGTGTTTGCTGCAATGTTCATGCCACCAAATGAAATCAAAATCTGTTAACTCACTAGTAGCATCCCTAACTTGTGAAACAGTGGGAACAACATGGCATGCAAATTTTTGATCAACAGCAAGTTCCCAATCAAGATAAGAGTCAGGATTATATTTACCACTAAATGGAGGTATAGAGAATTTCACATTAGCAAATGAATCATCCTGATTACGTACCGTATGACGGTTGTTTTGCTGAGGTAGTCCGCGTTGATTTGCATTCTGGCGACGATGTTCTGGATGGTTGTTATTGCGGGGAAGATCTTCCTGCTCAGTGTCACCACCATAATCAGCCTCCGCATGTTCATCAACCTCACTACGGGCAGCTTGTTGTTGGGCGACATTTGCAATTTGTTGGGATAGATCCTCAAGCCGCTCCATGATGGTGGCCAGGTTGGTGTTGGTGGTGGCTTGCTGTCTTCATTTCAGCAAGAGTGTTACCTGTTTCAATTTGACTAGTTTTCAATGTACCAAGGCGTTCGTTTGTTACATGAATATTTTTTGCTAACCTATCGACTTGCAGTCGTATTTGCCGCTCAAAATGCATGATGATACCCTTGGTACGAGGAGAATGTGGATACGTCTTGTCGAACTCCTCCGTATGTCCTGCCATTGTTAGCAACAAAGTAGAGAAACAAATGTGTGCTCTGCAACTAGTAGGATGTGGATCAATCCGTGGGAACCAGTATCAAGTTCTTACAAGTTCTTACCATACAAAGAAGGGTGACTTGCAGCCAACGGTGTCAACCAGTGGAGATTAGTGGAGCAATTGTCAGGACACAAACTCTATTTGTTGTAGAAATCTGTGGAGCTTGGGTAGTTTCACTTTGTAGCAAGAGTTAGCATAATCAATTCAGCAAATGCAATGTTAAATAAGTGCTCAAAATATCAATACGAGTAACTGCTACAAGGAAGAAACATAGCAAATTGTGCGCTAAGAAAAACGTGACTCGATGCAAGCAACGGAAAGATTCTCACACCAAGTACCATGAGAGATGCTAGTTGACTACGTAAGGCAGGGTACTACAAAGCAACAAGTTTCTATCCTATGTAGTATGCAACAACTAGTCTTAAACGATGAACGGATGTTTTTCAGATAGTAGATATTAGAGCACTTTTGTTACTGCGACACGCTCGGGTGGGGTTTTGTGGCAAGGTTGGATCCGTTGGAAAGATTATGCCCTGACCTTTCTAAATTGTGCTCAAACATTCCAAACAAAGAACAGATGAGAGAGATATGGTTCTTTTCTTTCGCAACAAAAATCAGGTAACTGAATCTGTTATTTCCAACAAATTTGGATCTAGATTGATTTCGTGGATTGCTCCCTGATTCTTGAAAATTCTTTTTGATTTTCTTTGATTGTTTCCTGATTCCGTGAGATCACGGTTTCTGGATTTGTTTTTAATTTTTTTCTTTCTTTTGCAGATTGCATCCAGATTTTTGCCAAAGAAAAAGATTGCGTTGCAAATATGAAATGTTGAAAGGTATGATTATGGAAAGTAAAATATAGTTGAAAACAACAACTCTAACCGACGCAATGTAGCATGATCTCAACAAAGCAAAATACTAAAAGAAGATGCAAAGGCCAAAAGGTTTAGAACAGCGGGAACAAATTAAATATTTTTTTTGGCTTTTATGTGGACAGTAGGAAAAACAAAATAAAACTAAAGACAAGAGCGAGTAGATCTCACTGAGAAATCTGAAATCTGATACTACTTGATAAGACTTGAGGTGCCTGATCTTTTAGTGAGTTGATAACTATTGTTTTGGTGGAGTCGACCCTCGTGATCCGACTACAAACGAACAGGTCGTGTGTGTCTTAGCAATCACAGAACCAACTTCGAATGATTATTGACTTCGTCAAAACAATAAGATCAACCTGATCAAAGCATGAAAATGGTTTGGTTGGTACATAATTCTCAGCGGTGGTCAAGAATGATATTTTACTTCACGCTATCCTTATTACTTATATGAGGCTGTGATGTATGGTACATATGACATTATGACTCTGCATCACCGTGCGTCCGTTTGACAGATGTTATTGGCCAACTGACCGTGGTGCACCCCTTCGAGAAATGTAGCAGTTTAAATGGTACATCTGTACGACGCGAAGTGGAGTTACGTGACTTAGAGTACGTATCTAATGATTATTTATTATCTTTTACTTGTTTCTACGTTAAATTTGTTCTGCCACAATATTTCAGCGGCGAACTTATTTCCGTAACTTTATGGGGTGAACACGCATCATCTTTTGAGGATGAGTTCCTTATAGAAACTATTGGAAAAGATGACCCAGTTGTGATAATTTTTGCTGGAATGCAGGTGAAGCTATTTTTAGGTATGTAGTAATTTGTGGCGTGCAAAACATGTACTCATAAATACTTAGAAAACGTTGGTCAATAGTACTTCTGGTGCATTTTATATTCTTGCATGTAGGGGCTCACAGGTGTTCCAGTTGTTCTGCAACAAAATGGTACATAAATATTGACATTCCAGAAGTTAATACTTTCCGTACCAGGTAATTTGCCGGTTCCTGGCTCATTTTGCTTTTCTTTATTCTTTGTGCCCTATCGATCTATGTTTTCTGTTTTCTATTTGAGGAAATTTTGATGCTATGTGTACCATCGTGTTTTCCCCTACAGCTTACAGGGAAAATGTTCTGAAGTTGTCCTTCTGCCGGGGGATGCGGAAGCTGCATCAGGTGGTGAGACTGAAGAAAATATAAATAGGAAATCCATATCCGAGCTTTTGTCCTTAAACCCTCATGAAAATAGTGTATGTACTTTCTTTTTGAAATGATCGAGTACAATTGTTTTGGTTTAGTAATTTAACTTATTTCCACTCTTGATTAGGATGTTCGTTTTACATGCCATGGGAATATAAAGGAAATAGATGTTGTTAGAGTATTAAGTGAATCGCCCACCTTTCTTCGTAAGCTTAAGTTTTTGAAATCAACTGGTTGGTGCATGTAACTTTACTATATTGAGTTGTATGCACGAACCAATTGACCTCAAAAGCTTAAGCTGACAGGGAAATGCTGGGCAATTCATTTATATTCCAAGACTCATCCTCACGTGCAGCTCTCGTGGGCGCAAACGTAGAATAATAGTGAGGCTACAATTTATTTTAATAAATCGTATCCGTCAGAATTCGAACTCGAGACCTCTGGCTTCTTGCTTCTTGAACCAAAGATAACAGAAATCTCATATGCACCTCAATCAGTTTTTCCTAGGACATGTGGTTCTTTTCAGTTACAGACTATTCTTTGAAGCTTCGCCAGGGTTTATAGTAACAAGCAAAAACATACATACGTGGTGTTTTACACCAACTTTCTTTTTCTTCCTGAAACCCAACCATAACAACAATTTGTGGGGCGTTGCTGTCACCTTTGCCAACTTTGCTATTCCAGTGATAGCTATATCTTTTAGCATCTTCAAGCTTGATTAGGTTATTATTCAGGTAATATAGAGTGATTATTAATCTTGTCATGGCTTGATATGTATGTGAAGATTTCTAATCTTTCATTAAGTCAAAACCAGAGCTTTCAGTTTCGTTGGTGAAAAACTGAACCAATTGTTTGTACCCACTTCACTAAACCTCTAATTTGAGAAAAGAAGTACTGTTGACTCTTGGAGTAATTATTTATTTATTGATAGTAGTTCTTTATTATAGGATTTTCCTGATATTTTTTTTACTTTCTGTGATTTTCTGTGAATTATAAGAGGATTGAAATTTATACCAATACATGTGTATTTATGTATATATATAGTTATCATTGGTTATACTAGTAGTGATAACTATTTACATTTGTTTAGTTGCTTTCGTGCCTGTACGGGTTATCAGGTTATACTAGCCGTGCAAATGGTCATGTACAAAGAACTAAACAAATGTTCAAAGATCTAGTAGCCGTGCACGCAGGAACAAACGGCCAGAGCAAGCGGCTGCCCGCTGGTGCACCAGCGAGAGCCAGCGGCTGTATGCAGGTCGCCGCATGAGCCCGCTTTAAACATTGCAGCTGACGCGGGATGCAGGGCAGGCAGCCGCAACCTGCCCCGCTTGCAGCGCTAAGCTCAACCAACCAAATCCTGTTGCCTGCAGCACTTCGTGCTCTTGTCGGTCACAGCTACGTGTTTCAGGTAGTTATCAGCGAGCGTACCTTTACGAATGGGAATCTATGTTTTCAAGCTAGAAGGGTGTTTGCGCCTCAAACAGTTACTAGGACCCTGCCTAAAGAACGGGGTAATCCTAGTGGTTCGTCTTCGGCTGGAAATCCAGTTCCTGGAAAGGATCCTGCCAGTCCTGATAAAGAGTTGGCTAACCATGTTTCGAGTATAACTGAACTCTCTATGCTTCCTGAGGAAGGAAGCACGCTGCCTCCTGACAGTCGTGCTAAGACTCCAGCAAAAGATCAGGAACTAAGGGGAAGGAAGTTTGTTCTACCCTCGTGAAGAGCATGGGTATGTCTTTGTTCTTTTGCATTATGTTTCCCTGTAGTTTCACGCGTTGGAATGTTCTTTCCACATTGGAGTCTTTCATAGACCATAATCTCTTTGTTCTTTAATTGTTGTCGTAGTTGACTTATAATTTGAACTTTGATTATTCGTCTTATTCAAAAAAGTTTGATGAGTATCATATATTTTATTATAATTTAATTTATTATTAAAGGTATTTTAATCACAAATTATAATTTTATACATTTGAATTTCTTTTTTGAATAAAACAAATAGTTAAAGTTGAAATTAAAAGTCAATAGCGACAACAATTAAAAAACAGAGGGAATATATCACATGCAATTTTGCGGCACACTATATCTATACCAGTACCAAGTTAGGTTACATGGGACCGGTCGAACTGTGTTTTTCTACAAACCTTCTTATATTAGCGTACAATGATGCAGAGCTGTGCTGGGCAAACGATCGAGGCCTGCTTGCAAAGAAGTTTTTTCTTCAAAGAAAGAGAAGCCAAGGTATTGCATTTTATTGATGATCTGATAGTCTTGTTTATTAATGACTTAAACTGCTTTTAAATTGCAGTGCCGACTGAAACTGGCTCTCTCCTGTCAGAGAAATCTGGTGAACGCGTCTTGTGTTGCCGTTTTAATAAACGTGTCCTGAATTTGGAATTTTACTTTTAGATATTGTCTGTGCTTCGATCTCTATATGTATCAAAGTATTTCTACAAATTTAATGTGTTTTAGGTGTTTTTGTGGGTTGCATTTGTTACAATTGACTACTTGTGGTAGCCACGTTCCATTTGGTTGTTTGTATTATGGCATCCAAGACTTGCTTGCTACTTCTGCCTGCAGAAGCTAAACTTGTTGTCTCTATGCATAGTGTGGCTGGTGGTGTCGAAAGGAGAACACTGAGATGTGTCGGGATCGTGTACCCCGGGTACTTGACGCCCCATACTCGTACACGTGGGTTAAGACCTCGAGGGGTTTCGGAGGTCGGATGACGGCGCCCGAACGTGCGATCCGACCCTCGAGGCGATGATTTACGAAAGCTAAGTCTTAGCCGCGCTAAGACACACGGTGACGCCGACCTCCAAAGGCCGACTCCCGGGGACTGACCCCTAGGGGTAGGTACGACGTTAAGTCGTATTTATTCCGGTAGCTAACCGCCAGCCGTCCTGATGAAACGGGACAGGTTCACTACGACGACACTCTAGCTGAAGCTACAGTGCCAGACGGACCGTGGGAGTCAACGGCAAGACCCGGCAGCACTGTGGCTGACGCTACAGTACCGGATTGACACTACAGTGCCGGACTGGCGCTACAATGCCCGCCGCGACGTGCGACGCGACGGGCCACGCCCCCGCATGGGCATAACGAATGATGACGACGCTAGTGGAGGACCCACCTATCAGCGAGACAGTAGAACCGCATAGGGCCCACTATTTTGTAATCTCGGACCGCCCTATATAAAAGGAGGGCCCGAGGAGCGATAGGGAAAGAGAGACAACAACGAACACATACAGACCGAAACCCAGAGCTCTTGCGCATAACCGTCTACGCGCAAGCAACCCCATGAATACGTGCATCGAGCACCCACGACCTAAGCGCCAGATCCTCTTCCGAAGAGAGAATCCGACCCTTTGTACTCTTCCACCGAGATAAGCCATCCCCTGAACGTAGGGTATTACACCATTCGAGGTGGCGTGAACCAGGTAAAAAAACTCCTTCAGTCTTCCGTAGACTACGACATATCGAATACAAAGACACACCACCCTCTCGATCGTATTTCGTATTGTGCCGGTGGTCAGAACGCCGACAGTTGGCGCGCCAGAAAGGGGGGCTTTCTTGGTGTGCGCTTGCTTTGGCTTTTCGATGGCTTCTTTCTTTGTCGTCATGGGAGACACTTCGATCTCTCACCTTCGCTTCGGGGACTTCATGGTCGTCATCACCGGAGATGGCCGGTCGTGGCGCGTCCACACTTTCACCTCTGGACAGGCCTTCCGCTTCAGAAAACTGAACTTCGTCGCCAACGAAGGCGGCGAGCTTCGCCTTCGGGCGCCGCGCAGGAAGCGCGCTTCGCGACGCCGGCGGAGCCATGCCGTTCTGGGGCACGATCCTTCGAGGGAGTGCTTCACTCTCCACGCCCCTAAGGGCGGAGAACCGGCGACTCCCGGCAACACGCCAGACGCCAACCCGTCCTCCGCCCCTTGGTGGACACCGTTGGTCAGGCTGGGCTGCCCTCGAGACGAACCGGCAGCCTCGAGCCTCGAGGCAAGGCTATAGCCGGTCCAAGCGACGCAGCTTGAGCCCGGGGGCGGTCCACTTACCAGCAGCTCATAGTTGGAGGGCCGCCAACTTTCGACACTCCGCTTGAGAACCTCGCAGCAGCGGCATGCGTCCTCGACGAGACCGCCGCTCCCGAGGATCCAGCGCTGAGGGAAGTGTACGATCGCGTGCGCTTTTACCTCGGCAGTGCGCTTCAACAACCAGAAGCGTCTCTCCGGCCCCAGCAGTCGAAGACACGAAGCAACCACCGATCCCATGATCGGCAAAGCTTGGCACACGACAGCCGAGTCGAGGAACGAAACCCTCGACACCACGCGGGGTCGGTCCACCCACGGCTCGGCCCCGACCGCGACGTCCGTGGCACCATAGACGCCCGGCGACAGGCAAGGAGTGAGCTTCGCGTCGAGTCTCGGTGGAGGCGCTCCTTCGACCGTTAGTACCGACGCCGCTCCTTCAACTCCAAGAGCCCAAGCCCTGACGGAGTCGGGCCCAAAGCGTTCGGATCGCTCATTCGGCGCGCGAAATTCGCAAAGATTTCGCACCTCGACCACCATCAGCCGATACAACAGGGAAACGAACCCCATTCACTAGCTTGAAGACTACCGTCTCGCTTGCAGGGCTGGAGGAGCGGACGACCTGTTCTCCATCCAGTACCTGCCTCTATTCCTCACCGACTCGGCTCGAGGATGGCTAGAGCACCTCCCCGAGGACTGCATCCAGGACTGGAGCGACCTGCGCCTCATCTTCGTCGGCAACTTCCAGGGAACCTACACGCGGCAAGTAATTCTTGGGACCTTAAACATTGCAAGGAGAGGCCTGGCGAGTCGCTCTGAGACTACATCCAGCGCTTCTCGCGAAAGCGCAATGAGTTGCCTGACGTCAACGATGCCGATGTCATCAATGTCTTCACCTGCGGGACAACGTCCAAGGCGCTCGTCCACAAGCTGAGCCGCAGGAACCCTCGGACAGCTCGGGACCTTCTCAACGTCGCCACGACCTTCGCCACCGGGGAGGAGGCCGCGCAGGCCAACTTCGACCGAAGCCGGGCGAAAGACGAGAGGTCCGAGACCGACCCTCGGGGCGATCGACCCCCCAACCGGCATGCCGACCGTCGCAACAAGCGAGGCGGCGGCAGTTCGAGCCGCAAGAAGGGGAGGGCCCGACGCCACGACGACGACTTCATGGCTGCCGCCGACCGGCCGGCCAATCACGATGGCCACTTTGAGAAAATGCTTGACCGGCCCTGTCCCAACCATTCCGTGCCCGTCAAGCACACCCTCCGAAACTGCCACTTGGCAAGGAGGTTCTTCCAGAGCGGGTTCCAACCCGACTCCTCGGCTACTAAGGCCGACCTCCGGGCCAAAGGGGCCGAGGACGATGCCGGCGCAGCCTTCCCCGAGCCGGAGGACTGCCCCATGATCTTCGGTAGCCCTGCAGCCTACAGCGAGTCTCGTCGC
Organism: Zoysia japonica; assembly: GCA_001602275.1. NCBI lineage: Eukaryota > Viridiplantae > Streptophyta > Magnoliopsida > Poales > Poaceae > Zoysia > Zoysia japonica. Next base: position 1,087,823 of record BCLF01000052.1, on the reverse strand, counting down.
CGGCAAAAGAGGACTTGGCGGGAGGTCAACGTGATCGACCCCGCGGTCCCCTGCTACCTCAAGTGGTCCGAGGCCCCGGTCACCTTCGACCGGGACGACCACCCCGACCATGTTCCACAACCCGGGCGCCTCCCGCTGGTGCTCGACCTCATCGTCGGCTCCGTACGCCAAACGAAGGTCTTTATAGATGGAGGGATCGCCCTCAACATCCTCTACGCCGACGCCTTCAGAGCAATGAAGCTGACGGAGGCCGACCTCCGCCCGAGTCAAGCTCCGTTTCACGGGGTCGTCCCTGGGGGCTACGCAACGCCCCTCGGGCAGATTACGCTCCCAGTCACATTCGGTGACCGGAGCAACTTCCGGACCGAGTCGCTCACCTTCGAGGTGGTCGACTTCACCGGAGCCTACTACGCCATCCTGGGACGGCTATGCTACGCGAAGTTCATGGCCATCCCCAACTACGTCTACCTCAAGTTGAAGATGCCCGGGCTAAAGGGCGTCATCATTGTCTCGTCGCGCTTCCAGCACGCCCTCGCGTGCGAGCAGGAGAGCTTCGAGCTGGCCGCCACCCGTTCTGGCTCGGCCCAGCTGGACGAGATCCGTAGAATCAAGGGGTCGGCCTCGACGCTCGACCCCAAGGCCTCGTCTTCGACCTTCTTCAAGCCCGCCGACGACTCCAAGGAGGCGGCGCTTGACCCCGCCGACGCTTCCAAAAAGGCCAGGGTCGGAACAGCGTTCTTCTGCGAATAGGAAAGCACACTCGTCAACCTCCTCATCCGGAATCGAGACGTTTTTGCCTGGGCACCCTCGGACATGCCCGGCATCCCGAGAGAAGTCGCCTAGCACTCGCTTGATATCATTGCGGGCTCTCGACCCGTTAAGCAACGACTCCGTCGTTTCGACGACGAGAAGCGTCGGGCCATCAGGGAAGGGTTGACGAAGCTCCTAGACACCAAGTTTATTCAAGAGGTCTACCACCCCGAGTGGCTGGCCAACCCTGTAATGGTTAAAAAGAAGACCGGGCAATGAAAGATGTGCGTTGACAACACGAGTCTCAACAAGGCCTGCCCGAAGGACTCCTTTCCTCTCCCGTGCATCGATCAAGTGGTGGCCTCCACCGCCGGGTGCGAGACTCTCAGCTTTCTCGACGCGTACTCTGAATATCACCAGATTTCCATGCGCGAGTCCGACCGGTCGGCCACGTCCTTCATCACGCCCTTCGGATCTTTCTGCTACGTCACGATGCTGTTCGCGCTCAAGAATGCCGACGCCACGTACCAGCGCTGCATGCAGAAGTGTTTTTACGACCAGCTGGGTCGAAATCTGGAGGTCTACGTCGACGACTTTGTTATCAAGATGATCTTCGGAAGCTGAGGCAGGGCGTGCGTGAGGACCTCCGTCGAGACGGAGTCCTCCGGCGCGTCGGAGTATAACTTCTTTAAAAGACTAAAACCCGTCGACCTTAGGGTTTGAACTTCGCCCGCCAAACCTGCGTTCAAGACCGTCAGCAAAACGACTCCGAACGACGGAGCAAAGTTAAAAGGGGTCCACCCTTACCGTCCCGTTCCTTCTTAACGACCTCGGCAGCCTGCCCCGCCCGGTCCAGGCTCTTCCGAAGCCGCTCGTTCCAGACCTGGGCCGCTGAGAGCTCCTCCTGGACTCCAACGGCCCCTTGACGCGTCTGCTCGAGCTCCGCTGTCGCCTGCTCGGCCTCGGACTGGAGCACGATCCGCTCCGACTTCAGGAGGTCGACCTGCTCGAAGGCATGATCGCGCTCCTCCTTGATGATGCGGATCGTCTGCTCAAAGGTCGAGCGGGCCCCCTCTCCATGCTGATGAAGGAGCCCAAGGCACCGCATCTCGGTGTCTTGCTCAGCGGCTTGACGACGAAGCCCTGCAACACGCAAGTTAAAATCCGACCTTGAAATCGGACGAATATGACTCGACTTACCGACGACCGTGCGGTTGGCCTCCTCAAGGGCCGCCGCGATTCGGCTAGCCCGGGCGTCGGAGGCCACCACCTCCATGCGCGCCTTGTGGGCCTCCTCGAGGGCGACGCGGGCCGACTCCCGGGCGACGTGGAGTTGGGAGCACAGGTCGGCCACCCTCTCCCCCGACTCGGCCCGGGCCTTCGCCAGCTCCTCCCACAAGGCGTCGACCTCGGACTGGAAGGCGAATCCACGCGGGGGCCAACCCAGGGTGGTGTGGAGGTTGTCCTGCGAAGGGACTGTCAGCCCGAAGACTACGAAAATCAAAAACGAAAAATACAAAGTTTGAAGACTCACCCGGCACTCGATAAAGTGCGCCTCGTCAAAAATGGCGTCAACCTCCTTGGCGACCCCGAGCAATTGACGGAGGCCGGTAGCTAGCCTCATGTTGAGTGCTAGCGCGCCGCCCACCCGGTCCATGAGGTAGCTGAACCCGTCGGCCGCACCCCCGAGCAGAAGAGGCCCCCTCCTGGGGATTGTCCAAGCGGCTGTCGGTGCCGTCGGCTCTCGCGCTCTGTCCGCGGCCTCGGCACCACCAGCCGGCGCCGCAGAAGGCGACGCCCCAACGATCTTCGGCATTTTGCTGAGAGCTGTCTCGCTCAGGCCGCGCCCAGCGGC
>BCLF01000052.1:1047012-1084790 GCA_001602275.1 Zoysia japonica | reverse complement strand
CCCTGCAAGCTTCCCCTCCTCGGTCTCGGCCCTGGCCTCAGGGGGTGGGAGCGCGACCTCCTCGGCGTCCTCTATCCGCGGCGGCTCCGGACTCCCGGGGCTCGACGCCTCGCCCCGGACCTCTCCACCAGAGCCGGCGCCCGACCGGCCGGAGGTCAATCCACCTGTCGGCGCTAGAGCAGCAGCCAACCGTGGTGCCCCCGCCGACGTCGGAGCCCTGGTTACGAAGGAGCTCAGTTAATAAAATCCGAAAACGAAAATAAAATAGAGCCACCGAAGGGTCACCTTGTCGACCGACGCCGAATCCGGATGATTGGGCGTCGCAGGGGCCGGTGCTCCCGCGGGGAAGGGGCCGTCACTGCCTAGGCCGGCTCTGCCATGGCTGCCTCGGCCGTCCGAGGCGGGGAGTGGACCGGGCTCCCGGAGCTGACGGTCACCGCCTCGAAAGGGTCGACCCTCGCCCTCTTCACCGCCGACTCTTGCTCCTGCTCGTCGGACGAGGAGCGGAGACCCTCGAAGGGGTCGGAATCTTCGGCCACTGCGGCCGCTTGCGCCAGGACGGCCAAGCCCCGGCCCACCGTCGAGCTGCCCTCGATCCTCAGGGCACGGGACGGCCCCGAGCCGTTGGACAAGTAGTCTAGGAACCTGGACTTCGCCTTCCTTTTCCCATCGGCCCTCCTCCTCGGCCTTAGCGCTATCGTGGGACTAGACCTAGCTCTCGGCTGCGGCGCGGCGGCGGAGCTAGTCGCAGCCTCGGTCACGGCCGTGGCCCCCGGCAGATCCTGAAAGCGGCCAACGATGAACACAATACAACAATGACCACCACTACGCAAAGACCCTACACTCACCAGCTGGTGGTGATCCCTATCGAGGGGACGGTGCCCCCGGTTGAGGTTGCCCTCCGTATCCTTGAAGACCGTCGAGGTCCGAGCGAGGACGCCTTTGTCTGAGAGAGGCCGGCCGCGCACCTCGCAGGTCTCGTCATCCGGCCCCTCATACTCCCCGATTCTGTGTACGCGGCGACGCAGTGGCATGGTCTGACGCTGCATGGCGACGCCGAAGACTGTCGTCCCGATCAGCCCCTGCTCCCGTAGACGTCGGATCGCCTCCAGCTGCGGTCGGATTGACTCGACCTCCGCCGCCGAGAGCCTCAACTTCCATGACCCAGACGCCTCGGGCACCAAGTCCTCGATGGGCGAGAGCTGGGGGTCGGCGTTTTTGATGTAAAACCATGACTTCCTCCAGCCCTTCAGCGAGGTCTTCAGGTCGACCTCGATATACTCTTGGAACTCCCTGGTCCGGAGAATGATGCTGACGCCGCCGACGCGTTTGCCGACCCTAGTCTCATTCGACGTCTGGAGACTGGCAAGGAAGAAGTACCTCCATAGCATCGCGAAGACGGAGGCGTGGAGGACCCCGTTTGCTGCAAGCTGGTGAAGCCAAGCGCCGAACTGGTTGAGGAGCCCCGGAAGAAGCTTGAGACCGGCAATCTAAGCCCACGCTCGTGATAGGCCAGAAAGCTGACAATCTTCCCTGCGGCGGCACGGGCACAATGTGGCCGTAGCCGGCCACCCAGCCAGCCGACTCCCTCGGCGGGATCATCCCGATGACACTCCACCTCGTGAGCAGGGCGTCCTCGACGGTCGAAGGGTCCCACTCAGACATCGCGAAGATGGCAACGACGACGCGGGAAGAACACGAGCAAGAACGACGGCGATCGCCGAACCTAACGATGCTAAGCCAAAGGGCGGAGCTAACGAGCTCTCGCAAGCGATAGGAGGTCGAAGACGAAGCGAGGAGGCTGGGTGAAAACGCGAAGTTACCGCACCTCTCCTTTTAAACGGCCCGTGCAGTTACTGCACCGCCCGCAATTGATTGTGGGAGTAACTGCGCGGTCATGGGCTCGCGCCCCGACGCGCACCCGAGCCATTCGCACCCGACCAATTGACGAGCGGGCCCGAGCCACGCCTCACCGCATCCACCGCGGCCGGGGCGCCAGCATTACTTTGACAAGACGGCTGCCAGAGCACGATTGGCAGACGATGTGACGCAGGCGCGTGAACCGCCGCCTCCCCGATGCCGTCCGTTCAAATTCAAACCGACCGCCCGGATCGACCGGCGATTGCGATTCTCGAATGGTCCGATCACCCTCCACGTGGAGGCACGAGGGCCGCCCGATCCCCGTGACCGTGACGAGGAGTCCGAATAAGGGAAAGCACGAGAACAAAGTTTCCCACGATCGGCTGATCGACAGCCAAGGCCACTTGGCTAATTCAAACGATCGAGCACTGGTCATAGCCTCCGGCCTAGGCGCGATGCTGATCATGGGCAGGGACCGCATCGAACCGGTCCGTCCTAGGCGTCTTTCTGAACAAAAGACCGAGAGCGACCTCGGCCTGACCCCAACAGTCAGAACAACGCGTGGCGATTAAGCCCACAGCCAGCCCCACGGATCGCTTCTAGGCTCGGGGGCTAGGCCCGTAGAGCGCGCTCATGCGCATCCCTACGATCAACCATTAATGAATGATGGTCGGCACGACGCTTCAGCCCTCGATCGACCCTTCGGATCGCTTGGGGGCTCGGGGGCTACGCTATACAGGCGCGCTCGCGTGCCCCTGTAGGATCAACAATCAACGAGTGATGGTCCGCACAACGCTTCAGCCCACGACCGACCCTTCGGATTGCTCGAGAGCTCGGGGGCTACACCCTACGGGCGCGCTCCCGTAGGAACAAAACGAACTTCGGAGACGGCCAGCCCAGCACCGCCTCAACAAGAGGTCGCAAACGGCGCTAGGCACGGGGGCTATTGTCGGGATCATGTACCTCGAGTACTTGACGACCCGTACTCGTACACGTGGGCCAAGACCCTGAGGGGTTTCGGGGGTCGGAGGACGGCGCACGAACGCGTGGTCTGACCCGCGAGGCGACGATCTACGAAAGCTAAGCCTTAGCCATGCTAAGATGCACGGTGACGCCGACCTCCAAAGGCTGACTCCCGGGGACCGACCACCGGGGGTAGGGTCGGCCTTAAGTCGTATTTATTCTGGTGCCAACCGCCAACCGTCCTGACAGGACGGGACGGGTTCACCACGACGATACTCTAGCTGAAGTTACAGTACCAGACGGGCCGCGGGAGTTAACGGACAAGACCCGGCGGCACTGTGACTGACGCTACTGTACTGGACGGACACTACTGTGCCGGACTGGTGCTACAGTGCCCGCCGCGACGTGCGACGCGACGGGCCACACCCCCGCATGGGCATAACAAATGATGACGACGCCAGTGGAGGACCCACCTGTCAGCGATTAAGTAGAACCGCATAGGGCCCACCATTTTATAACCTCGGACTGCCCTATATAAAAGGGGCCTGGGGAGCGATAGGGAAAGAGAGACAACAACAAACACATACAGACCAAAACTCAGAGCTCTTGCGCGTAACCGTCTACGCGCAAGCAACCCCACGAATACGTGCATCGAGTACCCACGACCTAAACGCCAGATCCTCTCCCAAAGAGAGATTCCGACCCTTTGTACTTTTTCACCGAAATAAACTATCCCCTGGATGTAGGGTATTACACTGTTCGAGGTGGCCCGAATCAGGTAAAAAACTCCTTTAGTCTTTCGTACACTAAGCCATATCGAATACGAAGACACACCACCCCCTCGATCGTATTTCGTACTGTACCGGTGGTCAGAACACCGACAAGATGCATCACGCACTTTCACTGGATTTCACAGTAATTTTAATACTTTTAATGCATACCACTTGTAAAAGTTAGCCGCCGGATGATTAGTTCCAATCAGCTGGCTGTTTGTACAGCTGGAAAATAAATTTCAACCCTTCTAGGGATAAGCGTTTATTGGTCCTTCCACGTGTTGCATGCAACATCATTGAGCATAAAGTGCCATTCATAGTTAACTAATACGGAGTACAACCTAGATACCGTAGATCAGACAATCTATGTTGGCCTAGCTGCTCTCTTCTTGCCTGCCCTGGGTTACTTTGTCGTGTCTTCCCCCTTGCTTCTAGCGTCTTCTGGATGGTCATCAATTGTCCAAAAATCTTCTGGAAAAAGTTCCAACGGTCGCCTGAAATTGCACTTAGTAATTAGTATCCGGCAATAACATATTCCAAACAAACAAAACGTTCTGCAAAAGATGTATACGGTTGCAAAGGTATACCTAAATGGTAATAAGGTTAGTCGGTACATCATCCAGAGGAATGGGCCATATATACGAAGCACATGTACTAGCATAAAGTACTCAGCACATTTTTTATTGACAGGGAATATAGTAAAAAGCTACACATAACATGCTTTTGTTTTGCCCTTCATTGATAATTGATGAACATTCAGCATACCTTTTGCCTGCCTTGGTCGTAGGTTTTTCTCCACCCGCATCCCCACCTAAAAAATTTTACACGTCATTTTAATTTGTTTGGTTCTTGATATTATGGGCGATTGTACATAATAAAGAAAGAACATGTAGAATGCTGAAAGAAGTGGTTGGGCATTTCATTGTTACCTTGGCACTCCTTGTCGCGACTCTTGTGACCTTCAATGATGGTAGCTGTGGAATTTATCTCCTCTTGACAATGTCCTTCAATGGAGAGGCGTGAAGGACCGAATTTCTTGGAGTAGTTGCTCAAATTGTTCCAGATGTAGGGGCTGGTCTTGGTAATGTATTGGTTCACTTCACTGCTTTTTTCGCTATCAGTGGATACAACATACCCTCTCCTCACGCGCGTCTCCCTCCAGTTATGTCCTGACAAAGCTGCTGCTTCAGGTATGAGTTTAGACTTCACATGGATATCATTTCCCTTGTTGCCAGGCTCCATGTGCACTACTGACGGGTTCATGCTTTGTCCAGTTTCAGGTTGGATATAAACATCGTGAACCTTAGTGTCAATTCCAACTCTCACAACATTGGGAAGATATTGTGGCGCATTGCAAATGACCAATGCTCTCAAATAGTCATGGCTCTCGGTGACAAAATCCTCACACTCTATTTTTTCCAGCCCACTGAAGTGTTCAACAATGCTCTTAACATCATCCCAGACCCAACATTCCCTTGGCAGCCCACTAATGTGAATCCAAACTTTCTGGAGTGTTATAATGGATCCTATATCTTTCTCCCAATTTTTCATCAGCAAAGCGTTCTTGGAACCAAATAAAACCTTGTCGGATAAGGCTTTCTCTAGACTTTGTGCAGTTGGAAACTCGACAAGATAGGTTTTTATTCCTGGCGGAGTGGCTTTCCATGGTTATTCAATATCACATACCTCACGCAGTGTATTTTCTACATCCTCTGGAGAACTCTCTAACATACCCACGATTGATGCGAACGCACATCTTTCTAATCTTCTTACTCGATCTTCACGATCTTTGTTGGGTGCTAGCCAGATAAAACGATGAAAGAAACGGGGTAGGGGGGGTGGTTTGTGGTTACCTACAATAACATTGCTTGCGACAGCACTCTCCCAGCCAATGCACGTACGATGCACTTCTCTTCCTGCTTCCTCCATTTCTAGGGTTTGTACGTGTTGAAGTATCATCTTACCTATACCATCTTATTTATATGCTGAAGGTTGGTACCATTACTTAGTCTGAGGTAAAAATGTGACTCAACAGGCTCTCTGTACCTTCTACTGTATAAGTTACTTTCCTTAACAGTCGTGGCATCAGTGGAGGTCACGTCTGCCCCCTGTGAAATCGACATCTACAGGTGTATAGGGCACATCAAGGGTGGTCGTGCATGGTGCTACTAGAAGCCCAAGTAGGCGAGGCAGGTTTGCACATTATGTACTGGTTCTTGTAGAAGGACTGATGCATCTGTAATTTGTAATACACTATTTGTTGCAATAATAAAATTATACTTTGTGCCAGTTTAAATGATGCGATGGATGTTGTAACATATACGTACTACTGCCTCTGTCCCAACAGAACTTCATGTCCTTGGTTTAGTCAAGATTGACTTTGGCCAACGGTTTTACAAATCTAGTTGTTGTTTAACGAGATAAAATAAAATGTAAAATATTTTCTGTCGAGTCAAACAGTGCAAGTCTCGTGTTTTTAGGTTGTCTGAATTTTTAAGAATTATTGGTTATAGGTATGTTTGACCAAATCTAATAATGAAATTTTCTTGGGGGGCAGTAGATTTTTTTGCGCTACGAAAACCTATCTCTATTATATTTTTTCTTGATTGCCGGACTATTGTAATGAGATGCTCCCTTTATCCCAGATCTAGTTTCTTCATAGGTTTGCGTGAATGTGTTTTCTTCTTTAACCAATAATTTATATAAATTTGATAAATTTTAATAGCATAAATTTTGTATATTTAGATTTACCTAAAAAATATTTTCATAATATGTAATTTACGTGTTCATAACGTTTTACCAATTAAGGTGGGGATGGTTAAAAGGCTAATTGTGTTACAGCCATTATTTTCAGATTTTGTGATTCATCCGTGATTTTTTCCAAACAGAGCGTTAGGCATAGATTTCTCGTAGTGTTAGAAAAAACCAGATTAAAGCCACGTTTGCAATGCCAAAATTCTTCCCTTTACTACTTTTTTTTCTGTAAAATTAAACTAATTCATTTAATATTCCTACGTTTCAAATGGGTCCTACTGCACATAGAAAAAATAAAAACGATTTAAAATAGAAAAAAAACTAAAGTTCCATCATATACTCTCAAATAGGGCTGAAGCTCCTGTGCCTCTCTCACCCGAGCCTCTTTCCCGTTGAGCTCTAAAAAATAGCACGACTTAGCGGTAGCAGTGGGAACCGACGAGCAGGCACGATGGCCTGATGAGCACGCGCAGCAGCCTAAGCGTGGGTGAGCACGCGCAGCAGCCTAGGCGGTCACACGAGTAGCCTAAGCGTGGGTGAGCACGCGCAGCAGCCTAGGAGCAGCTGGGCAGCGAAGTGGCTGGGCAAGCTGGGCAAGCGACAGTCTGGACGAGCGCGGGAGACGCGGCTGCCGTCTGGGAGACCGAGTAATGCAGTGTCATGATCCCACATTTGGTCTGAGAGAGAGCGTTTGAGAAGAAAAAAAAAACTGACCCAAGTATTTGTGTGCACACCCGCCGGTGTGTCGACTATCACATGGGTCGGCCGGTTGTCTCGGAGTAATTCGAGAAGAGGTCAATTGGGCAATAGAACGCAAAGTACACCTTGTTTTGTAGTCTTGCGGCGCCGACATTGCAGCATTGTGTCACATAGAACATGGACGCAACAGTTTTATAAAATGTGCATCCACAGTGAATCTGATGGATGACACAACAGATATCTCATAGTATGTTTTTAAATTATTGACACCGTTCACTTCTAATGAACTTTGACCATTGGTTTTAATTAAAAAAATTATTCTAATGTGTATAATTATTAGTCATGTTTTAAATACCACTAACGGTAAAGTAAATAAAAGGAAAAAATTTTATACTGAACAATTTTTTTTAATAAGACAAATAGTCAAAGTTGATATTGAAAATCAACGGTGCCAGTAATTTAAAGACGGAAGTAGTATGTCGTATAAGTTGACATTTAGGTTTAATCGACCATACCTTTGGCAAATAATTTCTACAAATTTAATCAATACTGATAATAAAAAAATGTCAGAGAACTATTTGTTTTGATGAACCTGAAAGTGCAAGTCTTGTTTTGTCATATTTAACTGAATCCTTAGAGATTATTGATCATAATTAGTTGACATCTAACCCAGGTATAATTATTTTTTGAACATATAGCATCACGTATCACATGGGCTGGTCTTTTGGTCATCACTGCTATGTCCTTTTTATGGGCTAGGTACTATTAGTGTGAATGACAAGACATACCTATTTTCATTATGAGATGCACGTGGTGTGGAGAGCTTCATAGCCTGGCTATTTATTCAGCACCTTCCACTCGATATGTTTGCCAGCCAGTCGATTGCATCAAAATATTTCGTACGTTAAGTTGAGAGCTAGGCAAGGAGCACTAGGCTTGTCCTGTGTCTCAATTTGCATGACAGAGCTATGCAGTCCATCCTAATTGCTATTTTTAATTCCTCCCATACTTTTTTCTGCATTGAACTTGTTGCTAATACTACTCTCTTTGAACATATGGTACATGCAACTTTGTGTGCATGATACTGATTAGGATATTTTTTCCTATGTTTGTAATAACTATATTTATGCTCCAATAATCATATGTTGCATCCTTTTTAATATTATGCTTGTAGGAAAAACTATCAACTACACTAACGACCATGGACAGAGGGTCATCCTCACCCAACATAGGGAATGATCTGCCTCAAGCCCAGGTGTCCAATGTATGTTTATTCATCTGAACCAATATATGCGTGTTTCTTGTTTTCCCTATGTTTTCCTTATGTCTTTTATTACAGATAGTTCTCAAACAACTCCGTGCATGATTTTCGACTATGTGTTTTTATGTACTCATATGTAGGATCCCATTGTTGTTGACATTTCACGTAAAAGCATGCTGAGGCAAATCACTAGCAAGTTAGGAGCAATTATTTGCAATGAAGGAATAGTGAAGCTTAATCACACCCGCAGGATAGCATGGCTTGCAATTGAAATTTCCCCGCAAAACGATATGGAAGTTGTTACAGTGCAAAGTTTCCATGGCAGCATTTGTGTGAGTGACTAAGAAGCAGAGGAAAGTGTTTCAAAAATAGCGATTATTCATTTCATAACACACATGGGTATCCAAGTGAATGATATGAATTATACCATCTGGAAAGAAACGTATAGCCAGTTTATTTACTATGTAAACATGCCAAAGCCTCTACCTCAGGTATGAGCTCTCAAGAATTGAAAAAATTGGCCTACTGAATAACCACCAAAACCTTTTGACACGGCTGGGATTAATATGCGCAAGTTATAGTGACATTATCCCACTTGCGCCCCATGCACCAATAAATCCATCGAACAATTTCACTGACCAACTCGCATATGTTGGAGCAAACCCTCAGAGACCCGTTTTGAACAGCTTGCCCATGAATTATTTAATGTTTGCGAGAGTATAGCTATTCCAGCAACCCGATGCTAATCTGAGAGGTACATTAAAGTTTGTGCCTCACTAAAGTTCATTTGTTATTGTTTTCATTTCTCTCAACTCATACAGTTGTACAATTATGTTCTTATGAATTGAATCTGTCCTTTCAAGGATACCAATATTGGTAGAATCAAGAGGTGAAGGAGACATAAAGAATCGGTGGCACTCATATATATATACACACACACTATCTTTTTAGCCTTTGGGCCATGTATCTTTTCTAGGCCCATTAGTATTAGGGTTTGTCTTTAAGGTCGTTCTAAACTTTATATAATCAGTAGCCGCATCATTAGGGGAGGTTTTTGATTAGTTTTCATCTGTTATCAAACAGTTTTGCCGTTTGACGGTTTTTTGGTTTTTTAACTTTGTGATTTAATTTAGATTTTGCAATTGAGTTGCGTTCTTCTTTGTTCTTGCTTGTGTTATTTGATGCGCAGCTAGGATTAGCCTTCTTTGCGAGGTCAATTATGTGTGTACGGTTGATACTAAAGGAGAAGTGGTGCTGCGATTGTGGGGTTCGAATCGTGTTGATTTGAAGCTGGATTGATTGTGTGCCGCATCTCTACCAAATCGAGAGTTATCACGACTACGGAAGATCGGGAACCTCACACAATCAGCGAGAGTGGCGACCCCTGGTCATCAGCTGGTCCTCTCGGTCCCCGCCGTGTGTCACCACCTCCGCATCGACACCAGGGCTCCGACCCCCATCACCACCTGCGCGTCTATTCTAGTAAGGAAATGCTACAACTTACTGATTGGTTTCACAAATTACTGTTTCCAGAAATTATTGAATGTAAAGAATCCTAATGTCCTTCAAAATATACTTCAGTAACTTCAACATCCAATAAGACAAAAACATAACTTCAGTAAACAATGTGAAACAATATTCAGTTTTTTGATTCAGTAATTGTTTTGCTAATCTGTATGTTATTGATTTAGTCCAGTAATTTAGCAATAAACTTCAGTAAACAATATGAAACAACATTCAATAATTTGATTCGGTAATTGTTTTGCTAATCTGTATGTTATTGATTTGGTTCACTAATTTAGCAATATACTTTAGTAATTTCACAACCAAAATCTGTCTGATAACCAACTATATGTCATTTTTCCATTTCTAGGGTAACCGAAGAGACCATGACTCCAGAACCGTCACAAGATGCATCATCCACTGCTAGTGCTAATCAAATGATAACACCACCTCCCCCTGCTCCTAATCAAGCAACAGAAGCAATCAGTCCTGCGTGGATTCAGGATCCACTGCGATATAAGGCAGCTCTGACGCCTCTGATTCCCATCCCACTAGAAAGTATCATTACTCCTGAAGTTGAGATGGTATACACACATGTGAGTATTGCATTATGATGAAAAATTTATATTACGAACAAAAATGCATGTGCTGGATGCTATAGACGATTTTACTGAACAATTAATGTATGCAGGATCCAAAAATTGATGTGAGGTTTATCCCAAATCTAGATATGCACTTTGAGACCATGAATGAAGCATTTGAGTTCTACAAGACATATGGACTGTTTGTTGGATTCAATGTTAAAAAAAATAGGAAGAGATATGGAAACCGTGCACAGGACTTGAATGCTCATTCAAGGAAAAAATGTAAAAAGTCCAAGGGCAGATCGTGTATAAGCAAAGACAACAAAGAGAGTGAGATGTAAAGCAATGGTTTGTGCCATCAGAGCAAAGGACGGAAGCAACAGAGTCCTTTCAGAAGGATTGTCCTCGAGTACAACCACATCCTCACTCAAATGCCAAGTATGACCAAACGGATGAAAGCTCACAAGTTGAAATAGAAAGAAGTAAAGGACATGATTGACAAGTTACACAGGGCTAAAGTGAAGCATGCTAACATCATGGGTGACCTTAGGGAGTCTGTTAGCAGATCAGAGAATCTAAACATAACAGAAAAGGATGTTTAAAAAAGGTAGCAGCTCAACTACTGTGTTCGGTAATTTCTGAATTGCATTCTTATGTTCAGTAACTAGTCCTTGATAATCAACTAACAGAGAGCATCTGCTACTGTTTTTGTTTGCAGGAGAGCTGTTTTGGCTCGTGAAGAGGTAGCCGATGATATACGAAAGTTGCAAGCATTCTTCGAGGAATGCAAAAACAGCAACCCGTAGTTCTTCTACAAGTTCCAAGTAGATGACAAAAACATCGTGCGGAATGTATTCTGGAGTCATGTGAGTCAACAAGGCCACTATAAAGGGGACAATTACTCTCACATGTTGCGTAAATTACTAATTACTGAACGAAACATTACCAAATAAAAATTTCACATGTTGCAGATTTTGGCAACGTAGTCACTTTCGACACGACCTACAGAACAAACAAATACAGCATGCCCTTGGCAATATTTGTTGGATGCAACAACCAGCTACAGAATGTTATATTTGCTCAAGCATTAGTGTGGGATGAACGAGCGGATACATTTGAATGGGTATTTAGACAATTCAGTATGTGCATGGGCAACAAAGATCCTATAACAATATTCACAGGTATGAAAAATACTGAACTCATATTCTTAAATTACTGAAAAACTGAACTCATATTCTAGAATTATGGAACAATGAACTGTTTTCAATCTTTGATATTTTGCAGATCAAGACAATGCTATGGAGAAAGCAATAAAAAACTTGTTTTGTCGTACATATCATAGATTTTGCAGGTGGCATATGCTGAGAAAATGAAAGCTTCATGACATTTGAAGTCCCCTAAAAGGTATGAATTGATTTTGATGATTGAATGAACAACCATAGGTAACGGTTGTGTTGTAGGTACCACCTCGCAAATTCTACATCAACATGGTGGGCTTTCTCGGTGGATGACAAGGACGAACTTTAGAAGAGGAGTTGCCAGGCATCAGAGGACCAAAGCTAAGGACTAGCTAGAGTGTCCATAGGAATGTCGGTACTATTAAGAGGGGTAAGGTCATTTGTCTCCTGTCATACCAGTGTTAGAGGGTGTGAATGCTCCTTAGATCCTCAGAAAGCACTAAAGATGGCAAAAGAAGCGAAGTCAAAGACCGAAGCTTAAGAACCAGCTGAAAACTCAATCACCGGGCTGTCCGGTGAACCCTGGAGGAGCCAGTCCAGAGAGAGGTGCTCTCTGGAGTCGAGGAGGATCAATCACCGGACAGTCCGTCGGTGCAATGACCGGACAGTCCGGTGAGCCAGAAGCTGAAGTCCAGAGAAGATGTCTCTGGGAGTCCAAAAGTGAAAGTCACCGGACAATTCGGTGAAGTTATGAACCAGACAGTTCGGTGTCCTATGGACTAGATTCCAGAGAGGGTGTTTCCCTGGCCGAGGAGGAAGAAGGGTCACCGGACAGTTCGGTGGTCCAATCACCGGACAGTCCGGTGATCGGATAAAGCAGTCAGCTTTATAACATCACGTCCCAATGGTTTTTTTTAGGCTTGGAGCCTATTTAAACCAAGGAGGAGGATATTTTCCAGTGTGTTCTTGATCAGAATTCCTGAAGCCAAGTTGTGAGAGGCCAAGGGACACCATCAAGTGAGCACATTGCAAGATTAGAGATCTTTGGTGCTAGTAGGAGAGTAATAGGGAGCATTCATATACTTTTAGAGCTTGTAGGGCTCGAGAAGAGTGATCTTTGCCTATTACTCTTGGTGTGGGCAGCCTAGATTGGCTAGGAGTCGGTGATTGAGCTTTCGAGGAGATTGTGGAAGACGTCGCTAAGTTTGTGCGCGGTTCCTAGTCCCGAGCTCAAAAGGGACACCAAGAGGGAGCGCCCGAGCCTTGTAGGCTTGCTCTAGCGCTTGGGTATTGTGTGCGACAGCCGGGCTGCCTGTGTCTTCACTCCGAGAGTAAAGCATACCCTTGTGAGCATCGTTTCGAGAACGACGGGAGGGACCGAGACTCCGATGGGAGTGGTCCAACGAGGATTAGTGCAAGGCGCCTACCTTCCGAGACTTCAGAAAAAAATCACTAAGCGCTCTCTATCTCACTCTCTTTACTTACCGCATTTATTTACCGTTTGAGTAATGTGATAGGTAGTTCTTTGATTCCTCTTGGTGGCTATCATGCTAGTGCTTACGTGTTGTTATTTCCTTATCACTAGCATTGTTAGGGGTCTTGGTCTACTTAGACTTATTTAGGTTTGGATCCGTTGCGGTCAAGTCTTGTAGTTTAAGTTTGTAGCGAAATTAGTGCTATAAGTCCACTGATTGAACCTTCTTCTCGGTGTTTTTGATCCTTACAAATGGTATCAGAGCCAAGTGCTTATTTTTGGGCTTCACCGCCTTGAGTAAGGATGCCGAACGGGATGGAGACTCTATCCGTATTCGATGGGATGATTACTCTTATTGGAAGGCTCTTATACAAGTCTACCTAGAGTCGATCGATGGGCAAGCGTGGCAAGTTACTAGCAATATTACGAATGAGAATGAGAGACTTGATCCCATTTTCATTAAATACAATGCTAAGGTCAAGAATGCCATGTTTGGATGCATTTCTAAAAATGTCTTTTCTAGAATCAATGCGTCATGCACCATGCAAGAGATATGGATCTATTTGCAAAACATCCATGAGGGCTCCTTTGAGGCTAGAGAAGAGCGTTACTATGTTCTTAAGAACAAATATGATTCCATCACCATGCAACCCCACGAAAAAGCTAATGATGTTTACTCTCGATTGCATGTAGTGGTGGAGGAGATCAACGCCTTGGGCCTCAAGGACAAAATTAATGATGTGGAGATATGAGGAAGCTCTTGAGGATGTTGCCGCCATGCTACAACTCCATCATCACGTGTCTCTTTCAAGCCAACTTGGCTATTCTCACCGTTGACGTCATGCTAGGCAAGCTCACGGTGTATGAGGGGTACATATTGGGCAGCTCCATCGACTCTCAATTGCCCAAGAATTTTGCCCTACAAGTTGATCAAGAATCATCCAGTGTCAAGAACAATAAGAAGAAGAAGGTGGAGGAAGATGAGGATGAGGAGAGTGATAATGCGAACCTTGCGCTCTTGATGAAGAAGCTATTTCACAAGAAAAGGCCCTCAGGAACTCCGGGTACTTCAATTGTGGCAGGAAAGACCATTTTGTTAAGGAGTGTCCCAAGCCCAAGAAGGAGAGCAAGAAGGAAGCATTTAGTGAGAGTGATGATTAAGAATGCAAGCCAAAGAGAAAATTCAAGAAGAAGTTGTTTGTCAAGAAGGAGAGCAAGAGCATGGAGAAGAAGTCTCCCCACAAAGCTTATATTGTTGGTGAGTGGCTCACCGATGATGATTTAGACTCTTCACCTTCTAGTGAAGAAGAGCTCGCGAGTATTGTCATGACAAGCTCCACCAATGAGCTACCACCACCTCCACTATACTTGATGGCTCGAAGTTGTGAGGGCTTCATTGATGAGGATGAAGATCTTGAAGAAGAAGAGGTGTGCTATGATGATGAAGATGATGGACCGAGCTACAATGATCTTGTCCTCTTCTTCGAGAAGGCCAACAAGACTATTATCAAGAAGACCAAGAAGATGGAGGTGGTGACTAAAGAGCATGAAGTGGCAGTATTCTGAGCTTGAGAGCTTGAGGGGAAGCTCAGTACACTGAATCACTCTCATGTTGTTCTACGTGAGTCCTATGAGGATCTCAAAGCGAAGCACGTAGAGTTAAGTGAGAAGCATAATGCATTGTTACGCACCCATGAAGCTCTTGATCTTGACTCTCACCTTAACTCTCTTAAGCATTTAAATGAAGTTTCTACTTCTTGTGATCTAACTCTCTCTAAGGAGAGTACTACTCTTGAGCCATTTATTTTGAAGGAATACACGAAGCTCAAAGAGGAGAGAGAGTTCGTGATGGATGCATTTGAGCGGCTTACTAGATGAATGCAAATTCAAAAAGAGATCCTAAGCAAAAACCTCATCAACAACCACAATCGCAAGGGTTTAGAATCATATCTTTTCTCTATCAACATCATTGGCAACCAAGACAAGATCCCCAATTGGATAGTCCCGCTCCTGGCGGATTACTACTATTGTGAGAAGTGTTGCTTTGATGCTCACCGCTCCAAAGATTATCCTAAGGTGAGAGAGCCTAAGATTATGCCTAACGCTAACCTTTTCTATGAGGATGTGCACTACAAGCTTTTCAGGGATAAGGATAGAAAAGTGAAGGCCAAGCCGCTCGGACCGCCAAATCATAAGAGGACAATCAAGAAGATATGGGTCCCCAAGGTGATCGTGGACCGAGAGAGAAAGCGAAAACTCTCTTGGGTACCCAAGAAGAAGTGAAGGGGCCTGAGTGGTGGACTGTGAAGCAAATTGAACATTCTTGAAGTCCACCACATGTCGATCGAGCTACAACGCCAATCTACTCTTCAAGGAGGTTATTCTTGTACATAGTAGAGTAGGTCTCTTTTCTTGCGATGCATGGTAGATAGGACTCCTTCGTGGACTAGATGTTTGCACTATCATGCATCATGTGTAAAAAGATAAAAGAAAAGAATAAAAAAATTAGATCGGTGCCTAACCACCTTAAGATATGCATGGAGGAAGAGCTTGAGAAGGTGGTTTAGCTATCTCAAAGCAAAGCAGCAGGCATATGGTGAATAAGCTTGAGATGGGTCAAACTTAGCATCGAATTCTTTATGCAATGTCTTTAATTTACTTGCATCTATATGACATGCTTTAAATTCTCTTGCTTTAGACTAGCTTGTTTGCATGCATTGCATATAAGAACCACGAAGGAGACGTGTTACTCTATGGAGAAAGTGACTACATTGTCTATATGAATTCACAAACTCCACAAAGAGTAATCAAAGCAAAATTGTGAGCTTCATGCCCATTGAGCCCTGTGCTTAATGGTCTCAAACATCCATTTATATGGATCATGATCTAAATATTCATACATTCCTTTTTTCGGAGCCTCCTTCTCGCTTTGGTGTTTATCGTTCGATCTTATTTGCGATTTGCAAAAATACTAAACTCTTCGTGAGTTATCTATTTGCAAAGGAGTGTTGAGAGTTCCCTTTCTAGACAAGTGTGGTGTTTATTTGTTCTTTTGTGAGAACTCTTAAAGTCTAGAAAGAATTCCTTGAGGTCACTGGACATTCCGGCGTCTTCACCGGACATTTCGGTGACTATATCTTTGGATCATTCACTTTTGCGGAATTGGCCAGACACCGAACATTTTGGCGATATCACCGGACAATCTGGTGATGGAAGAGGAAGCGGGTGCCTCTCTGGAATTGAAATTCTCTGGACATCGGACAGTCCGGCTCTTTGTAATCACTGGACAAATTTCCTGGACCGAACAGTCCGGTGATCTCCTTGATCAGCGCAATCTCGGTCACCTGATTTGATTCCATTTGATCTCGGTCGTTGATTTCTTTATGACCTAACCGCACATGTACTTCTCCTTCCACTCCAAAAATCGTGCGTCTTTGCCGATCGTCGTCGCCACCTCCACCATGCGTCGCCCGCTCGCCGCCTCGCCCTAGTGCCACCCCGCTTCCGGCTGCCGCCTTGTCAGCTCACGCTGTCCAGTTCTGAGCCGTTCCGCGCGCGCACTGCTATGCCCTAGCTCGCCCAAGTGTCGTCGCCCTTGCTCCGCCACCTTGCCGTGCCACCAATCCGCGTAGCCTCCAGCACCGCTGTGTGCGCCGTGCCCTATTTGCTTGCACCTCTCGCTCCTCGTCCAAGCTTATCGCTTCCTAGTCCATGTTTTCAAAGCCCTAAAACCTTTAGTGGGGTTTTTGGTTTCTTGTGTTTGGAAGTGTTTTCGACGAGTCTTCGGCGGTTTTCGTCATTCTTCTTCGGGGTACTGAATTCTATCTCATACATTTCATCGGAAATGCCCCGCATGCCTTGTTTGTTAATTAATTGCAAAAATTGGTATAAATTGCTTAAAGGTTTCACTTTTTATTGCCAATTGACGTGATTAGTTGACAAATTCCCATATTTGGTGCCATATTGAGGTTATTGCTTGTATATTTTAGTATGGCATTGAGTCTCCTATTGCTAGTGTCACAATTTGGATGCATTGCTATATTATGAATTGTGGCATTAGTCTGTCGATATCACCGTTGCATTTATTTGCTTTATTTGATTAGTGATATATCCTTGATTCCATCTCTAGGACTTCATTTAGAGTCGCTCACCTTTTGTGCTTACAACCTATATTTTATTCGTATGTGGTGCAGTGACAATTGGACAGTGGGTCAGGACAAATTCAGCGGCAGTTTAGAAGTCTCAGTCAGTCCAGTGGTTTCTTGGACGGGTTAAGAGCCAAGCTCCTAATCCTATCTTGCAGTGTCAGCTGGTCAGTAGTGCTTTCAACGTCAGTTGATCTTTCAGACAGTTGACAGTATGGGCAGGCAGAGACCGAGTTCTGAGAAGATAGGAAAGGGCAGGGCCGTAGAGTCTGAGAAGAAGAAGAAGAAGCAGAGGACAGGCGACCCAGAGTGGGACAGAGCTCTTGCTGCAGCAGATGTTGATGTTACTCCACACAGGAGGCCTGGTGCCTTGAGGATAGGCAGCTCTGAGTCTCAGGGGGAGTTGAGGAGGTCGCCTCGACAGAGAGTGGCAACCACTCCTCTAGTGGCAGAGGCGCAGCCGCGGAGAGCACCTACCAGTAGGCAGTTAAGAACCGCAGAGGGAGAGGCAGTCCAGTAGAGCTCGCAACAGAGCACACAGAGATGTCCACATCACAGGACTAGGGTGTGCGAGGTGTGCACTGCTAGAGCCGAGAGATCTCGTTGAGCCATAGGCAGGATCGCAGAGGTTGAGGTGCGTTTGCTGAAGCTGAAGGGCCCGGCCATCAAGGCCAAGAGAAGAGTGGACTTCACTGCTTAGGCCCCCGCTGGTAGACATGCGGATGATGGAGAGTTTTGGACAGTACTCCAGCGAAGGATCTTCGAGGCCTACAGGGGGCAGCTCAGGCCCTTGCCAGTGCAGATCAGCCAGCTTTAGTTGAGGGCAAGGAGCCATCCCCGGCGTCTTTCTCAGGCTTGAGTGCCTTTGATGACGTTGAGCAGCCATGAAGAGATCAGGCAGCAGCAGCTCAGCCAGCAGAGGAGCAGCCTCTGACTGTCTCTGCACCCAACTCTTCAGCCACGTAGGATTAGATCTTATTTAGGAGTTGGGTGAAAGACATGAGGTGTATCGTTCTGAGGGCTAGCTGTCTAGGGTGAAGCCGTGGATGGGTAGGGCTTTTGGATCTTATTTGGCAGATTTCATTGGCTCGTTCTGACATTTTGATGAGCTTGTATTTTATTCAACTCTTTTAGCTCATTGGAATGCACTCGGTTTTTTGGTCTAACCCTGTGGCTTCTTTGTGTATGACTCCTAGTACTTTATCTGTTTTGCAGGTTCCTTTGTGCATGTGCGCTCCCGTCTCATTCTCTATCGTACACTATTCTTTGCCAACCAGTGTTCTCTCTCTCTATTTGCTTCCTCAGTGCCATCTTTTTTGTTGATTAGATGACAAAGAGGGAGAGCGAGCTACTAAACAGGGGGAGAACCGGAGCAGAGCGACGCTTCCTACCCATGGTAAAGGAGGGGAACTCTTACAAAAATTTTCTGAGGGGTCATCAAAGTAAGGGGGTAAGTGTTTTTTCGAGATGCGTTTTATTCTCTATCTTCTTTTATCTCGTTTGGACTGTTTGTGAGTACTATGGTTGTCATCAATCACAAAAAAGTGAGAGATTGTAAGCTTCATGACCTTTGAAGTCCTTAAAAGGTATGAATTGATTTTGGTAAGTGAATAAACAACTATAAGTAACAGTTGTGTTGTAGGTATCACCCCGCTAATTCTACATTAACATGGAGGGCTTTCTCGGTGCATGGCAAGGACGAACCCTAGAAGAGGAGTTGTCGGGCGTCAGAGGACCAAGGCTAAGAACTAGCTAGAGAGTCCATAAGAACCAGTGTTAGAGGGTGTGAATGCTCCTTAGATACTCAGAAAGCACTAAAGATGGTAGAGGAAGCGAAGTCGAAGACTGGAGCTCAAGAACCTGCTGAAGACTCAAGTCGCCGGACAGTGCGATGAACCCTGGAGGAGCCAGTCCAGAGAGAGGTGCTCTCTGAAGTCGAGGTGGATCAGTTACCGGACAGTCCATCGGTGCAATGACCGGACAGTCCGGTGAGCTAGAAGCTAAAATTCAGAGAAGATGTCTCTGGGATTCCAAAAGTGAAAGTCATCGGACAGTCTGGTGAAGGTATGCATCGGATAGTCCAGTGTCCTATGGAATGGATTCTAGAGACGGTGTTTCTCTGGTCGAGCAGAAAGAAGGGTCACCGAACAGTCCGGTGATTGCATAAAGCAGTCAGCTTTATGACATCACGTTCCAATGGCTGTTTCTGGGCTTGAAGCCTATTTAAACCGTGGAGGAAGACGGTTTCTAATGTGCTCTTGATCAGAATTGCTGGAGCCAAGTTGTGAGATGCCAAGGGACACCACCAAGAGAGAACATTGCAAGATTGGAGATCTTTGGCGCTAGTAGGAGTAATAGAGAGCAATTGTACTCTTTTAGAGCCTGTAGGGCTTGAGAGGAGTGATATTTGTCTGTTACTCTTAGTGTGGGCAGCCTAGACCAGTTAGGAGTCGGTGATCAAGCTTTCGAGGAGATTGTGAAAGACGTCGCCAAATTTGTACGCAGTTTTGGGTCCTCCGCTCGAAGGGGACACCAAGAGAGAGCGCTCGAGCCTTGGAGGCGGTATTGTGGGCGACAGCCGGGCCGTCAGTGTCTTCACTCCGAGAGTGAAGCGTACCTTTGTGAGCATCGTTTCGAGAAGGACAGGAGGGATCGGGACTCTAACGGGAGTGGTCTAAGGAGGATTAGGAAAAGATGCCTACCTTCTGGGATCTCGAGAAAAAATCAATGAACACTCTTTATCTCACTCTCTTTACTTACTGCATTTACCTGCCGTTTGAGTAGTGTGATATGTTGTTCTTTGATTCCTCTTGGTGGCTATCGTGCTAGTGCTTGCTTGTTGTTATTTTATTATCACTAGCATTGTTAGGGGTCTTGGCCTACTAGACTTGTTTGGGTTTGCTTCCGTTGTGGTCATGTCTTGTAGTTTAAGTTCGTAGCAAAATTAGTGCTATAAGTCCACCAATTCAACCCCCCTTCTCGGTATTTTTGATCCTTACAGAAAATAGAAAGATCCACCGATCCAAATGTTTGTTCGGTATCCAGGGTTGTGTGACATGCTCATTTCTGTGATTAACCACCCACTGAATCCTATTGAGTTTGAAGCTGCTTGGAAACAAATGGTGGTGAATTTCAATCTGCACCATATGAAGACATTCGGTAAGCTTTATGATGAGAGGGAAATGTGGATTGCATCATACTTCAAAAAGATTTTTTGTGTACCTATTCAGTCAATTCAGAGAAGTGAAAGTGTTAATGCCGTAATAAAGGTTGGCTATGTGGACAATGGTACCCTGATTCATGATTTTACGAAACGGTTCCTCGATGTCCTAGATCACACAAGAGAGAATGAGGCAAGGGAACGGTACAACTCATAGTTATGCCAACAATAAATTGAAGGTACCATCAAAGTATATCCGGTATGTTATTCATTTGCTTTCCAGAACTTACTGAATGCTATCAGAAATTTCTGAGGAAAGATTACTGAAAACTGACTGTAAAATTACTGAAAAGTACTTTACCAACCTATATGTTATTCATTTGCTTTTTAGAACTTACAGAATGCTATCAAAAATTGCTGCAATGAAAGATTATTGAAAACTGTATGTAAAATTACTGAGAAGTGCTTTGCCAACATGTGTGTTATTAATTTTCTTTCTAGAACTTACTGAATGCATCTTGATTATCATTATTTTTCAATCTTTTTGCAGTCAGAAAGCATCACATCAAATACTATGGGTATGAAACACAACTCAGCAAGTTGTACACGCAAACTGGATACAAAAGGTTCAAGATTACCATGAAGTCAAGCACAAAATTTTCTATTCGTGAAAATACTAAACGGCATGGCTACTACCTCGTGGAGCACCGGAAAAAAAACTGATTTTCCCTAGCTTCAGCATGCGTTCAATGTAAAAGCTATATACAAGCAAGAATCTCTTGAAGAATCTATATTCAGCCGCGAGTGTATGGCCTGAGAGCACACAGGTACAGTCATTTAAGCATGGTAATTACTGAATTCGTAAATAATTACTGAACAATCTCATGTGGATTACTAAATTTGTAAATAATTATAGAACGATTGTAGGGCTGTTCTGTTTGCACTTGGTATGCGCCTTCACGCATCTTTACGTGGATCGTATACCACCAAAGTATATCCTAAAACGCTACGCACGAGATCCATTTGTAGAAACAGGATTCGACAGACATGACAAGATGATCCAAGGTCCAAATGGTGACACAAAGGCGCATCGAACTTCATCTATCCTTGGAGATCTGTTCAGGTTCAAAGGTCAGCAATAATGTCAGCAGAGGTAAGCAAATTACTGAGAAATACTTTGTCAGCCTGTATGTATTCATTTACTTTTCAGAACTTACTGAATGCTATCAAAAATTACTGAAATGAATGATTACTGAAAACTGTCTGTAAAATTACTGAGAAGTACTTTGCCATCCTATACGTTATTCATTTGCTTTTCAGAACATACTGAATGCTATCAAAAATTACTGAAATGAAATATTACTAAAAATTGTCTGTAAAATTACTGAAACGTACTTTGCTAACCTTAATGTTATTCATTTGCTTTCTGGAACTTACTGGATGCTATCAGAATTACTAAAATGAAAGATTTCTTAAAACTGTTTGTAAAATTGCTGGGTAAGCAATGAACAAGGCTAGAGCTATCCTAAATGATGCAATTGCAATCTTGGATGATATACCACATGATGTGAGTTTACCGAATAATGTACATTTTGGGGTTGCAAGCACATCAACTATCCTAGATCCTAGAACAACTCGTGGGCAGGAAGAGGCTAATGTTTCAGCCTTAGCACCTAGTATCAACCACAAAGGGCAGCCACAAGAGATGGTTAGAAAGTGAAGATACTCCTGAACCCCATTTCCAACGCAACAAGACAAAGAAGAGAAGAAGATGTGATGGATGTGGAAAGTTTGACACAGGACACAACCGTGCAACTTGTGAAAGAGCCCAGATCAAAAATGCAAGAGGCGGTCCCACAAAAAGGCAAAGAGGGAGGCCTAGAGGAAGTGGTCATGAAAGAGGAAGCATGAGAAGAACTGGACAAGGAGGCGAACCGGAAGCAGAAAAAGTTACAATTCACAACTGGATTATCTTGGAAGATGTTTAGTAAGTTTTAAATAAAAACATCACAATTACTAAATGGACAAATGTAATTACTGAAATTACTTAATGTTCAAATGTAATTACTGATATGTTAATGGCACATACATCTAAACAGACCTAGGAGAATCGTTCGAGCAACGGCTGCCGGGCATGGTGGTCGTGGTGGAGGAAGGATTGGAGGAAGAACAGGAGGTGATGAAGAGAGTGTATTCGAGGACACCTCAGAATGTGAAAAACAATTTCAAGACTGGTACAGAGATGATGACAACATTATGACAACAGAGAGGGACAACTGATGCTAGCACAGTTGATATAGTTCTACAGAATCAAAAGAAAATTACTGAATTAATGTAATTACTGAGACCTTAGTTACCGAATCAAAGGAGAGCAATTAATGAAAGACATGGTCATGAAATCTTATATTTTATAATATTTACTGAATCTTTAGTTACTGAATGTCTTTCGAAGAGCTACATTGTATGAGGTCTACAAATTACTTTATTAAAAAATTACTGAAGTAGATGGATATTTACTGAACTGAAACACAAACATAATATTATAGTGAACACATCACAAAAATTCATAAGCAAGTTGAAGAGTACTCTAAAAAATTACTTAATAAGATGGATACTTACGAAACTAAAAAAAAGAAAATAGGACCTTGTAGATGCACATCACAAACATTCATAACCAAGTGATCGTCATGTTTACATCATGAAATCACAAACACAACTTTCTAAGTCTCGAGAGATACAACCACTGTGCAAGTTGAAGAATTACTAAAACATTACTGAAGCAGATGGATAATTATTGAACTAAAATAACGAGCACACATAGATAATTACTGAACTTGAACATAAGTAATTAGTATATACACATAGAACTGTTAGATTCCAACACATCACAAACATTCATAAGCAAAATCATCAGTATGTTTACATCAGAAAAACACACAACTTTCTAGACATGAGACCTATCCCAACTTTTTAATCTTGAGACCTACCCCTATCCTTCCCTGTGGAAATTGAAGAGTGCATGTATCTTATGTTTTTGTCACCGTCAAAAAATGGCGCGAATATGGGCGCCATAGGTGCATTAAATACACTCGCTCATGCGCCGAAAGTGTGTCCTATAATTTTGCACATGTACCTTACATTTTGGTCACCGATGGACTCCAAACTCAAGTTTGCACATGTACCTTACATTTTGGTCACCATTAAAAAACGGATAGAAATCAGGAATCAGGCCCCGTAGGTGCATTAAATGCACTGATTCGTGCGCCAAAAGTGCGTCTTGTCTTTTCGCACCGAACTTGTCGAAACCACCTCGATGGATTGAAAACTCAAGTTTGCACATGTATCTTACGTTTTGGTCACCATCAAAAAAGGAAACAAAACGGGCCCCATAGGTGCATTAAATGCACAGATTCATGCGCCGAAAGTGCATCTTGTTATTTTGCACCGCACATGTCGAAACCACTCCGGTGGACTCCAAACTCAAGTTTGCATATGTATCTTACATTTTCGTCACCATTAAAAAAGGAAAGAAAACGGGCCCCGTAGGTGCATTTAATGCACTAATTCGTGCGTTGAAAGTGCGTCTTGTTTTTTCGCACCAGACATGTCCAAACCGCCCCGAGGGACTACAAACTTAATTTTGCACATGTATCTTACCTTTTGGTCACCATCAAAAAAGGAAAAGAAAACAGGCCCCGTAGGTGTATCAAATCTACGGATTCATGAGCCAAAAGTGGGTCTTAATTTGTCGCACCGAACATGTGAAAACCACCCAGGTGGACTCTAAACTCATGTTTGTGCATGTATCTTATGTTTTGATCACCGTCAAAAAATAGCGCAAAAATGGGCTCGTAGGTGCGCTAAATGCACTGCTTCGTGTGCCGAAAGTGCGTCTTGTTTTTTCGCACTGAACATATCCAACCCACCCCGGTGGACTTCAAAGTTTGCGCATGTGTCTTATGTTTTCGTCACCATCAAAAAATAGCGCGAAAATAGGCCCGTAGGTGCATTAAATGCACTAGTTCGAGCGCCGAAAGTGCGTCTTGTTTTTTCGCATCAAACATGTCCAACCCACCCCCGTGGACACCAAACTCAACTTTGCCGATGTATCTTATGTTTTGGTCACCGTAAAAAAGGGTGCGAAAATAGGCCCCGCAGGTGCATTAATGCACTTGTTCGAGCGCAGAAAGTGCGTCTTGTTTTTTCTCACTGAACACGTCTAAACCACCCCGGTGGACTCCGAACTCAAGTTTGCGTTTGTATCTTATGTTTTAGTAACCGTAAAAAATGACGCAAAAACGGGCCCGTTGGTGCATTAATGAACTGGTTTGTGCGCCGAAAGTGCGTCTTGTTTTTTCGCACCGAACATATCCAGCCCACCCCGGTGGACTCCAAACTCAAGTTTGTGCATGTATCTTATGTTTGTCACCTTCAAAAAATTGCACTCATTCTTGCATCGAATGTGCGTTGTGTTTTTTTGCAATGAACACGTCCAAACCTCCCCGATGGACACCGTACTCAGGTTTGCGCTTGTATCTTACGTTCTGGTCACCATCCTGAAACAGAGAGAAAACGGGCCCCGTCCATTTAATACATTGGTTCGTGCGCAAAAAGTGCATCTTGTTTTTTTGCCCCGAACATGTCCAGTCCACCCCGTGGACCCCAAACTCAGGTTTAAGCATGTATATTATATTTTGGTCACCATGGAAAAATGGCGCGAAAATGGGCCCCGTAGGTGCATTAAATGCACTTGTTCATCCGCCGAAAGTGTGTCTTGTTTTTTCGCATTGAACATGTCAAAGCCAGCCCCGTGGACTCCAAACTCAAGTTTGCACATGTATCTTATGTTTTGGTCATCATCAAAAAAGGAAAGAAAACGGGCCCCATAGGTGCATTAAATGCACTGATTCGTGCGTCGAAAGTGAATCTTATTTTATGCACAGAACATGTCCAAACAACCCTAGCGAATTCCGAACTCAAGTTTGTGCATGTATCTTATGCTTTTGTCACGGTCAAAAAATTGTGCGGAAAGGGGCGCCATAGGTGCATTAAATACACTCGTTTAGGCGCCGAAAGTGCGTCTGGTTATTTTGCAATGAACAAGTCGAAACCACTCTGGTGGACTCCAAACTCAAGTTTGTGCATGTATCTTTTATTTTTGTCACCGTAAAAAATAGCGCAAAAATAGGACCTGTAGGTGCATTAAATGCACTTGTTCATGGCAGAAAGTGTGTCTTGTTTTTTTTCACCGAACATGTGCAAACCACCCCGGTGGACTCTGATTTTAAGTTTGCGTATGTATCTTATGTTTTGGTCACCGTCAAAAACGGTGCAAAAAGGGGACCCGTTGGTGCATTAAATGAACTGGTTTGTGCACCGAAAGTGCGTTTAGTTTTTTCGCACCGAACATATCCAACCCACCCCGGTGGACTCCAAACTCAAATTTGCGCATGTATCATATGTTTTGGTCACCATCAAAAAATGGCACGAAAATAGGCCCCCTAGGTGCATTAAATGCACTCATTCTTGCACCGAATGTGCGTTGTGTTTTTTCGCAGCAAACACGTCCAAACCAACCCGGCGGACACCATACTCAAGTTTGCGTTTATATGTTACGTTCTTGTCACCATCCTAAAACAGAGAGAAAACGGGCCCGGTCCATTAAATACACTGGTTCATCCGCCGAAAGTGCGTCTTGTTTTTTCGCACTGAATATGTCCAAACCACCCCGATGTACTCCAAACTCAAGTTTGCGCATGTATCTTACGTTTTGCTCACCATCAAAAAAGGAAAAAAGGGCCCCGTAGGAGTTTCAAATGCACGAATTCATGCGCCAAAAGTGCGTCTTAATTTGTCACACCGAACATGTCCAAACCACCTAGGTTGACTCTAAACTAAAGTTTGCGCATGTATCTTATGTTTTGGTCAACGTCAAAAAATGGCGTGAATATGGGCCCGTATGTGCATTAAATACACTGGTTCGTGCGTCGAAAGTGCGTCTTGTTTTTCGTACCGAACATGTCCAACCCACCCCGGTGGACTCCAAACTCAAGTTTGCGCATGAATCTTATGTTTTGGTCACCGTAAAAAATGGTGCGAAAATAGGGCCCGTAGGTGCATTAAATGCACTTGTTCATGGCAGAAAGTGCGTCTTCTTTTTTTTTCACCGAACATGTGCAAACCACCCTGGTGGACTCTGAATTCAAGTTTGCGTATGTATCTTATATTTTGGTCACCGTCAAAAACGATGAAAAAAGGGGCCCCATTAGTGCATTGCATGTACTGGTTTGTGTGCCGAAAGTGCGTCTAGTTTTTTCGCACCGAACATGTCCAACTCACCCCGGTGGACTCCAAACTAAAGTTTATGCATGTATCTTATGTTTTCGTCACTATCAAA
The DNA here is from genome assembly GCA_001602275.1 of Zoysia japonica. NCBI lineage: Eukaryota > Viridiplantae > Streptophyta > Magnoliopsida > Poales > Poaceae > Zoysia > Zoysia japonica. Next base: position 1,058,039 of record BCLF01000052.1, on the reverse strand, counting down.
AAATAGCGCAAAAATAGGGCCCCTAGGTGCATTAAATGCACTCATTCTTGCACCGAATGTGCGTTGTGTTTTTTCGCACCGAACACGTCCAAACCACCCCAGTAGACACCATACTCAAGTTTGCGTTTATATGTTACGTTCTTGTCACCATCCTGAAACGGAGAGAAAACGGGCCCCGTCCATTAAATACACTGGTTCGTGCGTCTGTAGTGCGACTTAATTTTTTGCACCGAACATGTCCAACCCACCTCGGTGGACTCCAAACTAAAGTTTACGCATGTATCTTACGTTTTCGTCACCGTCAAAAAATGCGCGAAAAGGGGCCCCATAGGTGCCTTAAATGCACTCATTCTTGCACCGAATGTGCGTTGCGTTGTTTCGCACCGAACACGTCCAAACCACCCCGGTGGACACTATAGTCAAGTTTGCGCTTATATGTTACGTTCTTGTCACCTTCCTGAAACGGAGAGAAAACGGGTCCCGTCCACACCGGTTCATCCGCCGAAAGTGCGTCTTGTTATTTTACATCACACATGTCAAAACCACTCCGGTGGACTCCAAACTCAAGTTTGCACATGTATCTTACGTTTTGGTCACCATTAAAAAAGGAAAGAAAACGGGCCACGAAGGTACATTAAATGCACTGATTTGTGCGCCAAAAGTGCGTGTTGTTTTTTCACACCAAACATGTCCAATCCACCCCGATGGACTCCAAACTCAAGTTTGCACAAGTATCTTATGTTTTGGTCACCATCAAAAAAAAAAAAGAAAGAAAATGGTCCCGTTGGTGCGCTAAACGCACTGGTTCGTGCGTGAAAAGTGCGTCTTTTTTTTTTCACACCAAACATGTCCAATCCACCCTAATGGACTCCAAACTCAAGTTTGCACATGTATCTTACGTTCTAGTTACCATCAAAAAAGGAAAGAAAATGGGCCCATAGGTGCGCTAAATGCACTGGTTCGTGCGCCGAAAGTGCATCTTACTTTTTCGCAACGAGCATGTCCAACCTACCCCGGTGGACCTCAAAGTTTGCATATGTATCTTACGTTTTGGTCACCATCAAGAAAAGGAAAGAAAACAGGCCCCGTAGGTGACTTAAATGCACGGATTCTTACGCCGAAAGTGCATCTTAATTTGTCGCACCGAACATGTCCAAACCACCCAGGTGAACTCCAAATTCAAGTTTGCGCATGTATACTATGTTTTGGTCACCGTCAAAAATGGCGCGAAAATGGGCTGTAGGTGCATTAAATGCACTAGTTCGTGCGCCGAAAGTGCGTTTTGTATTTTCGCAACGAACATGTGCAACCCACCCCAGTGGACTCTAAACTCAAGTTTGCGCATGTATCTTTTGTTTTTGTCACCGTCAAAAAATGGCGCAAAAATAGATCTGATAGGTGCATTAAATGAACTCGCTCTTACGCCGACAGTGCGTTGTCTTATTTCACACTGAACATGACCAAACCACCCCAATGGAATCCAAACTCAAGTTTGCGCATGTATCTTACGTTTTGGTCACCGTCAAAACATGGCTCAAAAATGGGCCCGGTAGGTGCATTAAATACACTCGTTCGTGCGCCGAAAGTGCAACTTGTTTTTTCGCACTGAATATGTCCAAACCGCCCGGTGGACTCCAAACTCAAGTTTGCACTTGTATCTTACGTTTTGGTCACCGTCAAAAAAAGAAAAGAAAACAGGCCCCGGAGGTGCATTAAATGCACGTATTCATGCGCCAAAAGTGCGTCTTAATTTGTCGCATCGAACATGTCCAAACCATCCAGTTGGACTCTGAACTCAAGTTTGCGCATGTGTCTTATGTTTAGGTCACCGTCAAAAAAATGGCGCGAAATGGGCCCTGTAGGTGCATTAAATGCACTTGTTCAAGCGCTGAAAGTGCCTCTTAATTTGTCGCATCGAACACGTCCGAACCATCCAGTCGGACTCTGGACTCAAGTTTGCGCATTTATCTTACGTTTTGGTCACCGTCAAAAAATGGCGCGAAATGGGCCCCGTAGGTGCATTAAATGCACTTGTTCATGCGCCGAAAGTGCGTCTTGTTTTTTTGCATCGAACATGTCCAAACCACCCCGGCGGACTTCGAACTCAAGTTTGCGCATATATCTTATGTTTTGGTCAACGTAAAAAACAGCACGAAAACGGGCCCTGTTGGTGCATTAAATGAACCGGTTTGTGCGCCAAAAGTGCGTCTTGTTTTTTCGCATCGAATATGTCCAATCCACCCCGGTGGACTCCAAACTCAAGTTTGCGCATGTATCGCATGTTTTCGTCACCTTCAGAAAATAGTGCGAAAAGGGGTCCCGTAGGTGCATTAAACGCACTCATTCTTGCATTGAAAGTACGTTGTCTTTTTTCACAACGAACATGTCCAAACCACCCCGTGGACACCATACTCAAGTTTGCGCTTGTATCTTACGTTCTGCTGACCATCTTGAAACGGAGAGAAAACGGGCCCCGTCCATTAAATGCACTGGTTCGTGCACCAAAGTGCGTCTTGGTTTTTTGCGATGAACAAGTGCAAACCACCCTGTGGACTCCAAACTCAAGTTTGTGCATGTATCATATATTTTGGTCACCGTAAAAAAATGGCGCGAAAATGGCCCCGTAGGTGCATTAAATGCACTCGTTCATCCGCCGAAAGTGCGTCTTGCTTTTTCGGACCGAACATGTCCAAACCATCCCGGTGGACTGCAAACTCAAGTTTGCACATGTATCTTACGTTTTGGTCACCTTAAAAAACGGAAAGAAAACGGGCCACGTAGGTGTATAAAATGCATTGATTCCTGCACCGAAATTGTATCTTGTTTTTTTGCACCGAACGTGTCCAAACCAACCTGATGGACCCCAAACTCAAGTTTGTGCATTTATCTTATGTTTTTGTCATCGTCCAAAAACGGCGCGAAATTGGACGCCATAGATGCATTAAATACACTCGTTCATGCGCCAAATGTGCATCTTGTTATTTTGCACCGAACATGTCGAAACCACTCCGGTGTACTTCAAACTCAAGTTTGCCCATGTATCTTATGTTTTGGTCACCATTAAAAACCAGAAAGAAAATTGGCCCTGTAGGTGCATTAAACGCACGGATTCATGCACCAAAAGTTTGTCTTGTTATTTTGCACCAAACATGTCGAAATCACTCCGTTGGACATCAAACTCAAGTTTGCACTAGTATCTTACATTTCGGTCAACATTAAAAAAATGGAAAAAAGACGGGCCCGTAGGTGTATTAAATGCACGGATTCACGTGCCAGAAGTATGTCGTAATTTGTTGCACCGAACATGTCCAAACCACCCAGGTGGACTCCAAACTCAAGTTTGCGCATGTATCTTAATTTTTGGTCACCGTCAAAAAATGGCGTGAAAATGGGTCCCGTAGGTGCGTTAAATGCACTGGTTCGTGCGCGGAAAGTGTGTTGTCTTTTTTCGCACCGAACATGTCCAAACCACCCCGGTGGATACCACACTCAAGTTTGCGCTTGTATCTTACATTCTGCCACCATCGTGAAACAGAGAGAAAACGAGCCCCGTCCATTAAATACACTGGTTCGTAAGCCAAAAGTGCGTCTTTGTTTTTTTCCACCGAACATGTCCAATCCACCCCGTGGACTCCAAACACAAGTTTGCGCATGTATCTTATATTTTGGTCACTGTAAAAAAATGGCACAAAAATGGCCCTGTAGGTGCATTAAATGCACTCGTTCATCCTCCGAAAGCGCGTCTTGTATTTTCGCACTGAACATGTCCAAACCACCCCGTTGGACTCCAAACTCAAATTTGCACATGTATTTACGTTTTGGTCACTGTCAAAAAAGATAAGAAAACGGGCACCGTAGGTGCATTAAATGCACTGATTCGTGCACCGAAAGTGTATCTTGTTTTTTCGCACCGAACATGTCCAAACCACCCTGGCGGACTCCAAACCCAAGAGCGTGCATGAACCTTATGTTTTTGTCACCGTTAAAAAATGGTGCGAAAATGGGTGCCATAGGTGCATTAAATACACTCGTTCATGCGTCAAAAGTGCGTCTTGTTATTTTGCACCGAACATGTCAAAACCACCCTAGCGGACTCCAAACCCAAGTTCGTGCATGTACCTTATCTTTTTGTCACCGTTAAAAAATGGTGCAAAAATGGGCGCCATAGGTGCATTAAATACACTCGTTCATGCGTCAAAAGTGCGTCTTGTTATTTTGCACCGAACATATCAAAACCACTCCAGTGGACTCTAAACTCAAGTTTGCACATGCATCTTACGTTTTGGTCACCATTAAAAAAGAGAAAGAAATCGGGCCTCATAGGTGTATTAAATGCATGGATTCGTGAGCCGAAATTTCGTTTTGTTTTTCCGCACCAAACATGGTATGGCAGGGGCTGATCCCGATCTTTCGATGAGAGGAGGATAGCTTCGATTTGGGGTGGATTCGACATTGGCTGTCCAACTACAACAACCAACAGTGTTGCTGCGCCTTAGCAACAGGTACACCGGCTCCGATTTGTTGTTGTTCTTGCTGTGCCAAGAACAACCCTGAACCTGCGAGCAATCGAGAACAAGCAAGAACAAGATGAACAGGTAGAAAACTCACAGATCTGGATATAATCACGAAATTGGGGTTTTGAATCAAGCAAATCGGGTGGTCTCGTCGACACACGCGTTTACAAGGAAGTAGCTAAGGCTAAACTTGCATCTAAACAAAACCCACCCTCAAATGACGGCTGCCACAGGTTTATATAGTGGGAAGACGTCCTGGAGGCGTGGGGGGGGGACTCAAACCCTAACTTAGAGAGGGCCCCTAATGGGCTAAATTGGATACAATGGGCCTCAGCCCATGACTGGAGGTCCGAACGCCTTTCCGACGATTCTGATCACGTCTGGAGGAGTTTGAAGCTGAGGTTGGACCCATCTGAAAGTAGACTTTGAGATCTTTCCTATGAGTACTCATTTGGTTTCAACAACATCCGGAGTGAAAAGTTATGACCGAAACAATCCAGCCCTGATTGGTGGTCCGATCCTGATTTATGGTCCTGGTGCTCCTCCTATGTTCCTAATCATAACAAAATCACCACAAGGATTTAGTAGTACCCCATTCTGAGAAGAACTACTATAGACAGTGAGAAATGACTTGACCTGATAATTAAGTTGACGCGCTCGAGCTCGTGTCATCGGTCCTTCTTGTGCAATTGGTTTGGTTGTGTCTGTGGAAGTGATGTCCTCATCAAAACACGTCCAAACCACCTTGGTGGACACAAATTTAAATTTCCACATGTATCTTATGTTTTGGACCCCATCAAAAAAAGGAAAGAAAACGGGGCCCGTAGGTGCATTAAGTGGACGGATTCATGCGCCGAAGGTGCGCCTTAATTTGTCGCACCAAACATGTACAAACCACCCAGGTGGACTCCAAACTCAAGTTTGTGCATGTATCTTATGTTTTGCTCGCCGTCAAAAAATAGCACGAAAATGGTCCCGTAGGTGCGCTAAATGCAATGGTTCGTGCGCCGAAAGTGCGTCTTGTTTTTTCGCACCGAACGTGTCCAACTCACCCCGGTGGACTCCGAACTCATGTTTGCGCACGTATCTTATGTTTTCGTCACCGAAAAAAAATGGCGCAAAAATCAGCCCCGTAGATGCATTAAATGCACTCGTTCTTGCACCGAAAGTGCGTTCCGTTTTTTTCCACCGAACATGTCCAAACCACCCCAGTGGACACCATACTCAAGTTTGCACTTGTATCTCTCGTTCTTGTCACCATCCTCAAACGGAGAGAAAACGGGCCCTGTCCATTAAATACACTGGTTCGTGCGCCGAAAGTGCGTCTTGGTTTTTCGCATCGAACATGTCGAAACCACCCTGTGTACTCCAAACTCAAGTTTGCGCATGCATCTTATATTTTGGTCACCGTAAAAAAATGAAAAGAAGACAGGCCCCGTAGGTGCATCAAAAGTACAGATTCGTGCGCCAAAAGTGCGTATTGTTTTTTCGCACCGAATATGTCCAAACCACCCCGGTGGACTCCAAACTTAAGTTTGGGCATGTATCTTATGTTTTATTTCACCGTCAAACAATGGCGTGAAAATGGGCCCGTAGGGGCATTAAATGCACTGGTATGTGTGACAGAAGTGTGACTTGTTTTTCCGCACCGGACAAGTCCAACCCACTCCGGTGGACTCTAAACTCAAGTTTGCGCATGTATCTTATGTTTTTGTCACCGTCAAAAAATAGCTCAAAAATGGGCCTGATAGGTGCATTAAATGCACTCGTTCTTGTGCCGAAAGTGCGTTGTCTTTTTTTCACACTGTCTTTTCTTCACACCGAACATGACTAAACCACCCCGGTGGACACCAAACCAAAGTTTACGCATGTATCTTACGTTTTGGTAACCGTAAAAAAAAGACGCGAAAATGGGCCCTGTAGGTGCATTAAATGCAATTGTTCTTGCGTCGAAAGCGCGTATTCTATTTTGCACCGAACACGTCCAAACCACTCCGGCGGACTCTAAACTCAAGTTTGCAAATGTATCTTACGTTTTGGACACCATTAAAAAACAGAAAGAAAACGAGCCCGTAGGTGCATTAAATGCCCAAATTCATGCGCCCAAATGTGCGTCTTGTTATTTTGCACCAAACATGTCCAAACCACTCCACTGGACTCCAAACTCAAGTTTGCACAAGTATCTTACGTTTTGGTCACCATTAAAAAACAAAAAGAACACGGGCCCCGTAGGTGCATTAAATACACTGATTCGTGCGCTGAAAGTGCGTCTTCTTCTTTCGCAACGAACATGTCGAAACCACCCCGGTAGACTCCAAACTCAAGTTTGTACTTGTATCTTAGGTTTTCGTCACCATCAGAAAAAGGAAAGAAAACGGGCCCCTTAGTTGCATTAAATGCACGGATTCGTGTGCCGAAAGTGTATCTTAATTTGTCGCACCGAACATGTCCAAACCACCTCGATGGACTCCAAACTGAAGTTTGCACTTGGATCTTACGTTTTGGTTACCATCAAAGAAAGGAAAGGAAACAAGCCCTGTAGGTGCTTTAAATGCATGGATTCATGCGCTGAAAGTGGGCCCATAGGTATATTAAATGCACTGGTACGTGCGTCGAAAGTGCGTCTTGTTTTATTGCACCGAACATGTCCAACCCACCACGGTGGATTTCAAACTCAAGTTTGCGCATGTATCTTATGTTTTTGTCACAGTCAAAAAATGGCGGGAAAATGGGCGCCATAGATCTATTAAATACACTCACTCATGCGCCGAAAGTGCATCTTGTTATTTTGCACCGAACATGTCGAAACCACTCCAGTGGACTCCCACCTCAAGTTTGCACATGTGTCTTACGTTTTGGTCACCATTAAAAAACAAAAAGAAGAAGGGCCCCGAAGGTGCATTAAATGCACTGATTCGTGCGTCGAAAGTGCCTCTTGTTTTTTCGCACCGAGCATGTCCAAACCACCCCGGTGGTCTCTAAACTCAAGTTTGCGCATGAATCTTTTGTTTTGGTCACTATTAAAAAACGGAAAGAAAACGGCCCCATAGGTGCATTTAAATGCCCTGATTCCTGCGCCGAAAGTGCGTCTTAATTTGTAGCACTGAACCTGTCCAAACCATCCAGGTAGACTTCAATCTCAAGTTTGCGCATGTACCTTATGTTTTGGTCATCGTCAAAAAATAGAGCAAAAATGGGCCTGTAGGTGCATTGAATGCACTGGTTGTGCGCTGAAAGTGCGTCTTGCTTTTTTGCACTGAACATATCCAACCCACACCGGTGGACTCCAAACTTAAGTTTGTGCATGTATCTTATTTTTCATCACCGTCAAAAAATGGCGCGAAAATGGCCGTCGTAGGTGCATCAAATGCACTCGTTCTTGCGCAGAATGTGTGGTGTCTTTTTTGGCACCGAACATGTCCAAACCACCCCAGTGGACTCCATACTCAACTTGGCGCTTGTATCTTACGTTCTGGTCACCAGCCTAAAATGACGCGAAAATGGGTCCCGTAGCTGCATTAAATGCACCGGTTCGTGCGCCGAAAGTGCGTCGTGGTTTTTCGCACCGAACAAGACCAAACAACCCCGGTGGACTCCAAACTCAAGTTTGCGGATGTATTTTATGTTTTGGTTACCGTCAAAAAATGGCGCGAAAATGGGCCCGCAGGTGCATTAAATGCACTGGTTCGTGCGCCGAAAGTGCGTCTTATTTTTTTAGGCCGAACATGTCCAACCCACCCCGGTGGACTTCAAACTCAAGTTTGCGCATGTATCATATGTTTTGGTCACCATCAAAAAATGGAAAGAAAACGGGCCCCGTAGGTGCACTAAATTCACTAAATTGTGCACCAAAAGTGCATCTTGTATTTTTGCACTTAACATGTCCAAACCACCTCGGTGGACTAGAACTCTAGTTTGTGCAGCACCTTCTGTACAAAAATGATGATTGGCACTGACTCCGACATGGTATAAAATCGGGGCTGGATCCAATCGAAAGTAGACTTCATAAGCTTTCCAGAATGTACTTAAACACCCAAATTGGATTCCATGTGAAGTCGTGGCTTCCGTTGCAAGTTTGTACTTTTTTGAAGTCTAAATTCACTGTGTGTGAATCTTTCCATTGAAATCCTCATCAGAAGGTATGATGTCCACATCATCCTTCCCCACTTGAATTAGAGTCATCCTCGACTCAAGTTCAAATTGCAAAAACCACCACACCAGCATGCTCTCCTGAAATCATGAAAGGTGGAGGCCACGGGGTATGTATGTGATCTCATCATCCTCCCTCACTTGATTTAGTGTCGTCCTCGACTCAAGCACATATTCAAAATCAGCCATACCACCGTGCCCTCTAGAAATCTCGAAAGGTGGAGGCCACGGGGGTATCTATATGATCTCATCATCCTCCCCCGCTTCATTTGGAGTCGTCCTCGACTTGACCGGTGGTCAGCAGTTGTCATATTGGGAAAGTGATGAGCACGTAGCTAGGCCACAACAACTTCTCTTGCTTCATTAGCTGCTCTTGTTGATAGATCAAAATAGTAGAGAAACTTTGCAAGGCATTGTTAGTGTTAGTGCATGCTATTGTTTGATCCTATTGTTGCATTTCAAAAGGATATTTCAAATTAGTACATATGACTATTTTAGATACTAAGAAATCTCCAATGCCATCATATTTGCCAATAGCATGAAAAACACAATAGCTAAAACATTACAAACTGCAATTTTGAAATAATCTCTTCTCCAAATAATTTAGGTTACAAGGAACATCAACTTCAATATAACCTAAAGAAGTTAAAGAAGATATGAGCTCCAACTTTTCCTCACCCAAATCAGTGCAATAAAATGGCCTTTTCTCCACATGTGTGTAGTCAAGAACAACATTTTGAACACCATACACTAGTTGCATTTTTGGGATGAACGAAACTTCTTCACACAACTTGCTACAATCGTAGGACAAATATGCATTACGAAACCATGCACAAGTCATGGGAGGCTCAAGTAAGCATTGCAAAACACTAGTATGAACATTGGGCAATTGCAATTCAGAATAAGTAGCATGAGAGGATCGAGAAGTGGTGAGGGACTTACAGTGTGTTTCATTTTTCTCACTCTCTTGGAATATAGTAGGCGCCACACAAGCATCATTATCCATTATTTTAGGAACTAGCACAATGTTGTCTTCAGCCTTATTTTCCATCTCCTGCACGATGTTAGGCATAGGACAAAAAACAGAAGAGTGCTCTCTATCTAGTTGTGTTGCATTAGTAACAGATAAAGTATCACAGAACTTTTCTTTATCGCATTTCCCTTGTGACAAAAGCACATCAGCAATACATTCCACAATTTTGTGATGGTGATTGTTCATGCTCGTATCTTTGGACGATAAAAGTTGATTTTCAGCAATATAAGCAAGCAAATACAGGTGTGAGATTGAGTACTAAGTTTTAGAGATGAGCAAAATTTATATTTTAGATTTGAGACCATTAATAAACCTACTCATTTTATCTTTCCGAGACTCATCTAAGCCACCAAATATGACGCAGACCTTAAAGTCTTGCTTCAAGTTGTCTAATTTGGCAAGCAAATAATCAGCGTAATATGCAGGAATAAAAACATCTCTAAAATGACATTTGAAGTCTTTCTAAGATTCTGAAACTTTATTGTGCCTACAAATATATTTCCATTCAAGCAATGCACTTTCAGTCTAAACACTGAGGCAATGTAAATCTTTTCTTTTCCAGACAAGTCATGTGCATCAAATTCTTTATCTACATTTAGTTCCAAATCAATGTATGCATGAGGATCAAATTTTCCAGCAAATGCAATGTTGAATAAGTGTTCAAAATATCAGTACAAGATGCTGCAACAAGGTTGAAACGTAGCAAATGGTGCACTAAGAAAAACATGACTTGATGCAAGCAACGGAAAGATTCTCACACCTAGTACTAGGAGAGACGCTAATTGACTACACAAGGCAGGGTACAAGTTCCTACAATAAGTAGCATGCAACAACTAGTCTCAAACGATGAATGTATGTTCTTTATTTTTCAAATAGCAGACGTCAGAGCTCTTTTGTGATTGCGACGCGCTCTGGTGGAATTTTATGGTAAGTGTAGATCCGTTCGAAAGATAACGTGTGATGAGGACATCACTTCCACAGACACAACCAAACCAATTGCACAAGAAGGACCCATGACACGAGCTCGAGCGCGTCAACTTAATTATCAGGTCAAGTCATTTCTCACTGTCTATAGTAGTTCTTCTTAGAATGGGGTACTACTAAATCCTTGTGGTGATTTTGTTATGACTAGGAACATGGGAGGAGCACCAGGACCATAAAGCAGGATCGGACCATCAATCAGGGCTGGATTGTTTCGGTCATAACTTTTCACTCCGGATGTTGTTGAAGGCAAATGAGTACTCATAGGAAAGATCTCAAAGTCTACTTTCAGATGGGTCCAACCTCAGCTTCAAACTCCTCCAGACGTGATCAGAATCGTCGGAAAGGCG
>BCLF01000052.1:1034689-1046558 GCA_001602275.1 Zoysia japonica | reverse complement strand
AGCCGTCATTTGAGGGTGGGTTTTGTTCAGATGCAAGTTTAGCCTTAGCTACTTCCTTGTAAACGCGTGTGTCGACGAGACCACCCGATTTGCTTGATTCAGAACCCCACTTTCGTGATTATATCCAGATCTGTGAGTTGTCTATCTGTTCATCTTGTTCTTGCTTGTTCTCGATTGCTCGCAGGTTCAGGGTTGTTCTTGGCACAGCAAGAACAACAACAAATCGGAACCGGTGTACCTGTTGCTAAGGCGCAGCAACCCTGTTGGTTGTTGTAGTCGGACAGCCAACGTCGAATCCACCCCAAATCGAAGCTATCCTCCTCTCATCGAAAGATCGGGATCAGCCCCGGCCATACCAACGTGGAGATGATGTGTACGTGGTTCTTGATCTTCCGTCAGGTCATGATAACTCTCGATTTCGTGGAGATGCGACACACAATCGATCCGGCCTCAAATCAACACGATTCGAACCCCGCAATCGCAGCACCACTTCTCCTCTGGTTATCAACCATGCGCACATGATTGACCTCGCCAAGAACGAAAATCGCTGCCTGAGAATCGAAGAACACAAGCAAGAACAAGGAAGAACGCAACTAACTTGCGAAATCCGGATTGAATCACGAAGTTGGATAACCAACAAGCCGTCAAACGGCGAAACTGTTTGGAAACAGGAGAAAACTAATCAAAACCTATCTCTAATGATGGCGGCTACTGAATTTATAGAGTTTAGATGGACCTTAGGGGCAAACCCTAATACTAATGGCCTAGAAATGATACAAGGCCCAAAGGCCAAAAGATAGTGTTGCAACACCCGGCAAGTTTATGGACGTTCTGTTGTTTTAACAATTTTCACTGATTTCGGTCGAATTTGGAGATGAGACTGGTTGCAACACCCGTATGCGACCTGGGTGCCCGTTTTAGTGTGGACTGCTCCCTGGAACCCGGGGATAACTCAACTTCGAATTGGATTGAATCTCCGACGGGGTTCAACGTGTCTTACTGGTCCGGAGCATCTTCAAGTCCTTCTCTTCTTACTTCCCTTAATCCTCTCCAGGGTTCCTAATCAAGATAAAATCATTAGGTAGTAATCTATTCTCAAATGAAGAAAGACATGTGTTTAGGAACGAGCTCACCTCAAAATTCAATTGTCATGCACGAGCTCTTGTGATTGGACTATCTATGGTAGGTGGATGAGCATCGTGTGTATCCAATGATGGGATGTCCTCATCAGGAGATCTTTCCAGATTGTGCAAAACGTTACAAACAAACAACGGATCACGGAGATATGGTTGTTTCCTTCTGCAATAAATCTAGTAACTGAATCTGTTATTTCCAACAAATTCAGATCTAGATTGATTTCATGGATTGCACCCTGATTATAGAGGATAGTTTTTTGATTTTCCTTGATTGTTTTCTGATTTGTTTTTAATTATTTCTTTCTTTTTGCAGATTGTAACCAGATTTTTGCCAAAGAAAAACAGCAACTCTAACCGATGAGATTCAGTACGGACTCAACAAAACAAAATACTAAAAAGATGATGCAAAGGCCAAAAGGTCTAGGACAGCGGAATGATTCTAGATATTTTTGTGTTTGGCTTTTATGTGGACAATAGGAAAAACGAAATAAAACTAAAGACAAGAGTGAGTAGATCTCACCGAGAAACCTAAAATCTGATACCACTTGATAGGACTTGATTGCTCGATCTTTCGGGGGAGTGATAACTATCGATTTGGTGGAGTCGACCCTCAAGATCCAACTACAAATGAACAGGTCGTGTGCGCCTTAGCAATCGCAGAACCAACTCCGAATAGTTATTGACCTCGCCAGCGCAGCAAGATCAACCTGATCACGAAGATCAATTCCTGCAAGCAATCGAAGAACAAGCAAGAACACGATAGGCAAAATGAAATCTCTCAAATGTTGGGTTCTCAAAAAGCTATCTAACAGGTGGTCATTGGACACAACTAAAGGTCAAAAAGTTTGCATAAGAGCTAAACTATAGTAAAAGAAAACACAAGTGTTCCTGGTGGCAGATGAGACCTTTACATAGGGTGGAGGACGACCAGAGGGTGCTGGGGTCGTTCTTAAACCCTAGGACGCGCCCCTAATGGGCTCAACTTGATACACAGGCCAACAGCCCAAGATGGGTTACTCAGCACCTTATGTATAAAAATGACGATTGGCACTGACTCTAACATGGTATAAAGGTGACGCTAGATCCATTCGAAAGTAGACTTCATGAGCTTTCCAGAATGTACATAAACACCCAAATTGGAATCCATGTGAAGTCATGGCTTCCGTAGGTGCATTAAATGCACTAGTTCGTGCGCTGACAGTGCGTTGTCTGTTTTCGCACCGAACATGTCCAAACCACCACGGTGGAGTTCAAACTCAAGTTTGAGCATGTATCTCACATTTTGGTCACCATCCTGAAACAAAGAGAAAACGGGCCCGTAGGTGCATTAAATACGCTGGTTCGTGCGTCGAAAGTGCGTCTTGTTTTTTTCACCAAACATGTCCATACCCCGGTGGACTGCAAACTCAAGTTTGCGCAATGTTTCTTATGTTTTCGTCACCGTGAAAAATAGCACGAAAATGGGCCTCGTAGGTGCATTAACTGCAGTGGTTCGTGTGCCGAAAGTGCGTCCTATTATTTTGCATCGAACATGTTGAAACCACCCTGGTGGACTCCAAACTCAAGTTTGCACATGTATCTTACGTTTTGGTAACCATTAAAAAATGGAAAGGGAACGGGCCCCATAGGTGCATTAAATGCACCGATTCGTGCGCCGAAAGTGCGTTGTTTTTTTTCGCACCGGACATGTCCAAACCACCCCGGTGGACTCCAAACTCAAGTTTGCGCATGTATCTTATGTTTTGGTCACCGTCAAAAAATACATGACAACAGGCCCCGTTGGTGCATTAAATGAACTGGTTTGTGAGCCGAAAGTGCGTCTTTTTTTGCACCAAATATGTCCAAGCCACCCTGGTGGACTCCAAACTCAAGTTTGCGCATGTATCTTATGTTTTGGTCACCGTCAAAAACAGCATAAAAACGGGCCCCGTTGGTGCATTAAATGAATTGGTTCGTGCGTCGAAAGTGCGTCTTCTTTTTTCCAACCAAACATATCCAACCCACCCCGGTGGACTCCAAATTCAAGTTTGCGCATGTATCATATGTTTTTGTCACCGTAAAAAAAGAGTGTGAAAATGGGCGCCATAGGTGCATTAAATACACTCGTTCAAGCGCCGAAAGTGTCTTATTATTTTGCACCGAACATGACGAAACCACCCCGGTGGACTCCAAACTGAAGTTTGCATATGTATCTTACGTTTTGGTCACCATTAAAAAATATAAAGAAAACAGGCCGCGTAGGTGCATTAAATACACTGATTTGTGCCCCGAAAGTGCGTCTTGTTTTTTCGCACCAAACGTGTCCGAACCACCCCGGTGGACTCCAAACTCAAGTTTGCCCATGTATCATACGCTTTGGTGTCCGAAAAAAATGGCGCGAAAATGGGCTCGTAGGTGCATAAAATACACTGGTTTATGCGTCGAAAGTGCGTCTTGTTTTTTCGCACTGAATATGTCCAACCCACCCCGGTGGACTCCAAACGCAAGTGTGCGCAATGTATCTTAGGTTTTCGTCACCGTGGAAAAATGGCACGAAAATGGGCCTCGTAGGTGCATTAAATGCACTCGTTCTTGCGCCGAAAGTGCGTCCTATTATTTTGCACCAAACATGTTGAAACCACCCTCTTGGACTCCAAACTCAAATTTGCACATGTATCTGACGATTTGGTAACCATTAAAAATGGAAAGGAAACGGGCCTCCTAGGTGCATTAAATGCACTGATTCGTGCGCCGAAAGTGCGTTGTGTTTTTTCGCACCGGACATGTCCAAACCACCCCGGTGGACTCCAAACTCAAGTTTGCGCATGTATCTTATGTCTTGGTCACCGTCAAAAAAGACATGAAAACAGGCCCCGTTGGTGCATTAAATGAACTGGTTTGTGCGCCGAAAGTGCGTTTTTTTTGCACCTAATATGTACAAGCCACCCCGGTGGACTCCAAACTGAAGTTTGCGCATGTATCTTATGTTTTGGTCACCGTCAAAAACGGCATGAAAACGGGCCCCGTTGGTGCATTAAATGAATTGGTTCGTGCGTCGAAAGTGCGTCTTGTTTTTTCTAATCGAACATGTCCAACCCACCCCGGTGGACTCCAAACTCAAGTTTGCGCATGTATCATATGTTTTTGTCACCGTCAAAAAAGAGCGTGAAAATGGGCGCCATAGGTGCATTAAATACACTCGATCATGCGCCGAAAGTGTCTTGTTATTTTGCACCGAACATGATGAAACCACCCCGGTGGACTCCAAACTGAAGTTTGCATATGTAATTTACGTTTTGGTCACCATTAAAAAACGGAAAGAAAACAGGCCGCGTAGGTGCATTAAATGCACTGATTTGTGCCCCGAAAGTGCGTCTTGTTTTTTCGCTCCGAACGTGTCCAAACCACCCCGGTGGACTCCAAACTCAAGTTTGCCCATGTATCTTACGCTTTGGTCACCGTAAAAAAATGGCGCGAAAATGGGCTCGTAGGTGCATAAAATACACTGCTTCGTGCGTCGAAAGCGCGTCTTGTTTTTTCGCATTGAACATGTCCAACCCACCCCGGTGGACTCCAAACGCAAGTTTGCACATATATTTTATGTTTTGGTCACCATAAAAAAATAGATAAATAACGGGCCCCATTTGATGAGGACATCACTCCTTTAGATACACACAAGAGTCCTCAAAGTAGTATTGATGAAACTCACAAACGACAGTTGCGATTAGAGGTGAGCTCGTTCCAAAACACATGTCTTCCTTCCTTTGAGAATAGATTGCTACCTAATAACTTTATCATGATTAGGAATATTGAAGAGAGTCTAGAAAATCATGAAGAAGGAGATCCAAACAACTCGGGTTCGAGCCTGACTCGAGCTCCTGGAGCAGCCTGTAGTAAAACGGTTGCCCCGGTCTCATACGAGCTCCGTTTTGGGACGTTCTAGATATGGTTGAAAAGCTAACAAGATAACCTTTCCAATGGAACTGGCCCATCTCCAAATTCGATCGAAATCAGCGAGAATCATTAAAACAATATGACGTCAAGAAATTGCACTGGTGCTGGGACAGTATCTTTTGGCTTTTGGGCCTTGTATCTTTTCTAGGCCCATTAGTATTAGGGTGTGCCCCTTAGGTCGACCTAAACTCTATAAATTCACTAGCCGCCATCATTAGAGATGAGTTTTGATTAGTTTTTCTCTGTTATGAAACAGTTTCACCGATTGACGGTTTGTTGGTTATCCAACTTTGTGATTTAATTTAGATTTCACAATTGAGTTGCGTTCTTCCTTGTTCTTGCTTGTGTTCTTCGATTCGCAGGTAGGGATTGGCCTTCTTGGCGAGGTCAATCGTGTGCGCATGGTTGATAATCAGAGAAGAAGTGGTGCTGCGATTGCGGGGTTCGAATCGTGTTGATTTGAGGCCGGATCAATTGTGTGTCGCATCTCCGCCAAATCGAGAGTTATCACGACCTGACGAGAGATCGGGAACCACGTACACATCAAGTGGTAATCAGAGCTTCAGGTATACCGTCAGGTTCACATCTATCCTTGTTTATTTTGCATTCATCCTATTGTCCACAGAAAAGCCGCAGCACAAAAAAAAAATTAGTAAATCATTAGGTGTTTCCCTGTCTAAGCCGTGCTTAGCCTTTGCATAATTTTATTTCAGAGTTCGTAGTGTTGAGTTTGTGTTCTTAGTTTGTGTTTTGGTTGCTGGATTTTGTGATCTTTTTGTATCTAGGTGTTTTCGTTCATCGTTCATCCACATTGTGTTCAGATCTGTTATCGTGTCACATCTGTTAATTGTTTCTTTTGCATTGAAAATTTATCCCACACACCCACCCATATTTCGATCACAACCACATCCACGCTTCATATATCCACATCTCTATATTTATCTGCTGCTCAATCATCTACAAAAACGTCCACAAAATTCGCATCCAATTTGAAATCCGAATCTGTTTTCAGCCTTTCAAACAAATCTGATTTGGAGATCTATCATTAAAATAGTCATAACTTTTGTTTATGTACTCCAAATTAGATATATAAGTACTTTTTATATATCTACAGACAATTTCACATCCTCCCATGGTCTAGATTCAACAAATTCATAACAGAAGTTTCTGTTTTCGCGCTCCAAAGTTTCAGCACATATTTAACAGAAATTCGAGATTTTCTCCAGGCCACATCTTTTATCATATTGATCTGAAATTTGGTCATGTATCATCTTTTGTGCTTCTGGTTGAGAGAAAAATATCTGAAAAATAAAATAAAAATAAAAACTTTTGAAGACCAAGAAGACATGAATTAACCTTCGCTGATTTTTAGTTTGCTGATTTCTGTAGCCTTATCATTTGTATTGTTGCTGCCCTTTGTTATCTTGACTCATATTCTTGTAACATCTTGTATTTTTCATAAGATTGGGCCAGAAATTAGAACATAATACTTAGAACACTTATTCAATATTACTATCTGTTATAGAATTGTGTTCCACTAATCATTATTTTAGCCCTCTAAGCTCCACATATATATCTCGGATCAGCACTGTATTTGACCCTGTAATTGTGAAATTACGACTCCCTGGTTTCTCCTGCCACTGGTTGCATCGTCCTTTGCATTGCTTTGGTAAGAATCTTGCAAGAGCTCGGTAAGGCATTTCCTTTTGCGGAATTTTCACCGCCCACTCACTGTAGTTGCAGGAATAATATTTTTGCTGTCCATATGCTATTTTCTAACCGTGACAGGAAGAAAAGGAGGTGAATACAATAATATTGCGACAAACTTTGTGAGATGTAATCTACCACAAAGAGATGTTGCACATAATCAAAAGACGCAAAAGTTTCAGACCATTGCTACATCATGTCTTTCCACGAGTAACTATATTCTTTCATCTCTTCCTTTATATGATGGTTTAGATTATTCTAAATATATTGTTTGTGTAAATGATATGGATAATTTATTTGGACAATGCCGTATGAGTGAAAGGAGAAAGCTTTTGAATGTTGGTCATGCCTTAGTTGATCATGCTTTAACTTTGTGGCAACATTTCTATATAACAAAAAAATATCCTCTGACATGGCGTGATGCTAAAATTTTATGAGAGAAATTTTTGTTGATACATCTTTGAAATCAATGTCTAGTTGTGATGAACACTTTTTAGAGGAGTTTTCTACTATACCTCCTATTGCACCTAACATTTTGCAGGAAATTGAGATCAAACAAGAAGATGAAAGTGATACGTACAAGGAGAAAGAAGAGATACACAATGTTCCATGCATAGCCTAAGATGAGATTGATGATAACACGCCAAAAGGTATTGATAAAAATGAGAAAAAACTTATTGAACATCGATCTACAAAAGGTGATAATATTTTTGTTGCGTTGAAATGTCTTGTCTATCCTACTTTTGTAAAGCAACCGCTAATATCACCTTTTATCCATTTATCTTTGTCACTGTTTGATTTGCCCACTAGTTCTTGTGATAAGGAAAGGTTGTGTGCTGATATTTCTATTATTCCTATGCAACAAGAAGGGAATGAATTTGAAATTCCTAATTTTTATCTATTCACTAGTGCTGAAATTAAACATTTCACACCCATTACATGTAAAAATGATGATCTGAAATTGCTATCTTTTCCAAACACTGTGGGTTATATTGAATATGATTCTTTTCGTGACCTTGCTACAGTAGAGAGGATGATATTTTTGAAATCTGAATTGTCTTTGTTTACTAGAACAAATTTTTATGTTATAGGCAATTATGATTCTAGAGGTGTCTTTATAGTGTATAGAGTTTATATTTGCTCAAATTTAAAATCCTCTTCCATTTTGAAAATAATTGACAATCTAGATGATGGAAATACAAAATGTCGTGCCATGTCATATTTATCAATTTTTTCTAAGACAACACACTTTATGGCTTCTCAGAAGAATGATCTTGCTGATTTTTATGATAAAAATACTCTATGTGATGCTTTAGTATGCAAAGATGCCATGTTTGTATCTTGTGATCTTTCAAGCTATTTGTGCGCTCCTGTTACTAACTATTTGCAGAAGTTTCATGATATCCAAGAAAGAAAGCCGATGACGGATTTTTATTAAGAAGGAGAGAATGATGAGATTATAAAGATCTTTGAGCCACCAATTGATTGTGTTCAAATACCCCCGTGGCCTCCACCTTTTCATACAAGTTCCAGAGCATGGTGGAGTCAAGGTCCAAACAATGAACTTGAGTCGAGCACGACTCCAAAACAAGAAGGGGAGGATGATGAGTATATCACTCCTTTCGATACACACAAGAGTCCTCAAAGTTGTATTTATGAAACTCACCCACGACAGTTGCGATTATAAGTGAGCTCGTTCCAAAACACATGTCTTCCTTCCTTTAAAAATAGATTGCTACCTAATAACTTTATCATGATTAGGAATACTGAAGAGAGTCAAGAAAATCATGAAGAAGGACTTGGAGATGCTCAAGATCAGAACCACACGTTCGACCCCGGAGGAGATCCAAACAACTCGGATTCGAGCCTGACTCGGGCTCTTGGAGTAGCCTGTACTAAAACGGTTGCCTCGGTCTCATACGAGCTCCGTTTTGGACGTTCTAGATATGGTAGGAAAGCTAACAAGATAACCTTTCCAACGGAACCAGTCTCATCTCTAAATTCAACCGGAATCAGTAGGAATCATTAAAACAATATGACATTCAGAAACTGCTCCGGTGCTGCGACACTATCTTTTGGCCTTTGGGCCTTGTATCTTTTCTAGGCCCATTAGTATTAGGGTTTGCACCTAAGGTCGACCTAAACTCTATAAATTTAGTACCCGCCTTCATTAGAGATCGGTTTTGATTAGTTTCTTCAGTTATGAAACAGTTTCGCCGTTTGATAGCTTGTTGGTTATCCAACTTCGTGATTTAATTCAGATTTCTCAAGTGATTTGCGTTCTTCCTTGTTGTTGCTTGTGTTTTTTGATTCGCAAGCAGGGATTAGCCTTCTTAGCGAGGTCAATCATGTGCGTACGGTTGATAACCAGAGGAGAAGTGGTGCTGCGATTGTCGTGTTGATTTGAGGCCGGATCGATTGTGTGTCGCATCTCCGCCAAATCGAGAGTTATCACGACCTGACGAAAGATCGGGAACCACATACACAACAAGTGGTATCACCAAGTGATTGTGTTCAAATACTCCCGTGGCCTCCAACTTTTCATACAGGTTCCAGAGCATGGTGGAGTCAAGGTCCAGACAATGAACTTGAGTCGAGGACGACTCCAAAACAAGAAGGGGAGGATGATGAGGACATCACTCCTTTAGATACACACAAGAGTCCTCAAAGTAGTATTGATGAAACTCATCCACGACAGTTGTGATTAGAGGTGAGCTCGTTCCAAAACACATGTCTTCCTTCCTTTGAGAATAGATTGCTACCTAATAACTTTATCATGATTAGAAATATTGAAGAGAGTCAAGAAAATCATAAAGAAGATCTTGGAGATGCTCAAGATCAGAACCGCACGTTCGACCCTAAAGGAGATCCAAACAACTCGGGTTCGAGCCAGACTCGGGCTCCTGGAGCAGCCTGTACTAAATCCGGTGCCTCGGTCTCATACGAGCTCCGTTATGGACGTTCTAGATATGGTTGGAAAGATAACAAGATAACCTTTCCAACGGAATCAGTCTCATCTCTAAATTTGACCGAAATCAGCAGAAATCGTTAAAATAATATGACTTCCAGAAACTGCCTTGGTGTTGCGACACTATCTTTTGGCCTTTGGGCCTTGTATCTTTTCTAGGCACATTAGTATTAGGGTTTGCACCTAAGATCGAACTAAACTCTATAAATTCAGTACCCGCCTTCATTAGAGATAGGTTTTGATTAGTTTATTCTGTTATGAAACAGTTTCGCCGTTTGACGGCTTGTTGGTAATCCAACTTCGTGATTTAATTCAGATTTAGCAAGTGAGTTGCGTTCTTCCTTGTTGTTGCTTGTGTTCTTCGATTCACAAGCAGGAATTAGCCTTCTTGGCGAGGTCAATCGGGTGCGCACGGTTGATAACCAGAGAAGAAGTGGTGCTGCGATTGCGGGGTTCGAATCGTGTTGATTTGAGGCCGGATCGATTGTGTGTCGCATCTCCGCCCAATCGAGAGTTATCACGACCTGACGAAAGATCGGGAACCACATACACTTCAGCATTGGTGCCTTCAATGCACTGGTTTGTGCGCCGAAAGTGCGTCTTGTTTTGTCGCACCGAAAATGTTCAAACCACCTTGGTGGACTCCAAACTAAAGTTTGCACAAGTATCTTCTGCTTTGGTCCCCGTCAAAAAATGGTGCGAAAATGGGCCCCGTTGGTGCCTTAAATGAACTAGTTTGTGCACCGAGAGTGCGTCTTTTTTTTGCACCAAACATGTCAAAACTACCCCGGTCGACTCCAAACTCAAAATGGGCGTGAAAACGGGCCCGTTGGTGCATTAAATGAACTCGTTTGTGCGCCGAAACTGCTTCTTGTTTCCTTGCACCAAACATGTTCAACCCACTCCGGTGGACTCCAAACTCAAGTTTGCACATGTATCCTATGTTTTTGTCACCGTAGAAAAATGATGTGAAAATGGGCCGCGTAGGTGCATTAAATGCACTCGTTCTTGCGCCGAAAGTGCGTTGTGTTTTTTCGCACCGAACATGTCCAAACCACCCTAGTGGACTCCAAACTCAAGTTTGCGCATGTATCTTATGTCTTGGTCACCGTCAAAAAAGACATGAAAACAGGCCCCGTTGGTGCATTAAATGAACTGGTTTATGCGCCGAAAGTGCGTTTTTTTCACCTAATATGTCCAGGCCACCCCGATGGACTTCAAACTCAAGTTTGCGCATGTATCTTATGTTTTGATCACCGTCAAAAACGGCATGAAAACAGGCCCCGTTGGTGCATTAAATGAATTGGTTCGTGCGTCGAAAGTGCGTCTTGTTTTTTCCAACCGAACATGTCCAACCCACCCCGGTGGACTCCAAACTCATGTTTGCGCATGTATCTTATGTTTTTTGATGAGGACATCACTTCCACAGACACAACCAAACCAATTGCACAAGAAGGACCCAAGACACGAGCTCGAGCCCGTCAACTTAATTATCAGGTCAAGTCATTTCTCGCTGTCTACATTAGTTCTTCTTAGAATGGGGTACTACTAAATCCTTGTGGTGATTTTGTTATGATTAGGAACATGGGAGGAGCACCAGGACCAAAAAGCAGGATCGGACCATCAATCCGGGCTGGATTGTTTCGGTCATAACTTTTCACTCCGGATGTTGTTGAAGGCAAATGAGTACTCATAGGAAAGATCTCAACGTCTACTTTCAGATGGTTCCAACCTCACCTTCAAACTCCTCCAGACGTGATCAGAATCGTCGGAAAGGCGTTCGGACCTCCAGTCATGGGCTGAGGCCCATTGTATCCAGTTTAGCCCATTAGGGGCCTTCTCTAAGTTAGGGTTTGAGTCCCCCCCACGCCTCCAGGACGTCTTCCCACTATATAAACCTGTGGCAGTCGTCATTTGAGGGTGGGTTTTTGTTCAGATGCAAGTTTAGCCTTAGCTACTTCCTTGTAAACGCGTGTGTCGACGAGACCACCCGATTTGCTTGATTCAGAACCCCAATTTCGTGATTATATCCAGATCTGTGAGTTGTCTACCTGTTCATCTTGTTCTTGCTTGTTCTCGATTGCTCGCAGGTTCAAGGTTGTTCTTGGCACAGCAAGAACAACAA
>BCLF01000052.1:995108-1029300 GCA_001602275.1 Zoysia japonica | reverse complement strand
TGATTTAAGGAAATCTAAGTTGTTGCCTAGAGCTGCTGGTCCTTACAAAGTTTTAGAAAGGATTAATGACAATGCATACAAACTTGAGCTCCCTGCAGATTTTGGGGTTTGCCCCACTTTTAACATTTCAGATTTGAAGCTTTACATGAGAGAAGATGACGACTTTGAGTCGAGGACGACTCAAATGCAAGAAGGGGAGAACACATGGTATGGCAGGGGCTGATCCCGATCTTTCGATGAGAGGAGGATTGCTTCGATTTGGGGTGGATTCGATGTTGGCTGTCCGACTATAACAACCAACAGGGTTGCTGCGCCTTAGCAACAGGTACACCGGCTCCGATTTGTTGTTGTTCTTGCTGTGCCAAGAACAACTCTGAACTTGCGAGCAATCGAGAACAAGCAAGAACAAGATGAACAGGTAGACAACTCACAGATCTGGATATAATCACGAAATTGGGGTTCTGAATCAAGCAAATCGGGTGGTCTCGTCGACACACGCGTTTACAAGGAAGTAGCTAAGGCTAAACTTGCATCTGAACAAAAACCCACCCTCAAATGACGACTGCCACAGGTTTATATAGTGGGAAGACGTCCTGGAGGCGTGGGGGGGACTCAAACCCTAACTTAGAGAGGGCCCCTAATGGGCTAAACTGGATACAATGGCCTCAGCCCATGACTGGAGGTCCGAACGCCTTTCCGACGATTCTGATCACGTCTGGAGGAGTTTGAAGCTTAGGTTGGATCCATCTGAAAGTAGACCTTGAGATCTTTCCTATGAGTACTCATTTGCTTTCAACAACATCCGGAGTGAAAAGTTATGACCGAAACAATCCGGCCCTGATTGATGGTCCGATCCTGCTTTATGGTCCTGGTGCTCCTCCCATGTTTCTAATCATAACAAAATCACCACAAGGATTTAGTAGTACCCCATTCTGAGAAGAACTACTATAGACAGTGAGAAATGGCTTGACCTGATAATTAAGTTGACGTGCTCGAGCTCGTGTCATGGGTCCTTCTTGTGCAATTGGTTTGGTTGTGTCTGTGGAAGTGATGTCCTCATCATTTTTGTCACCGTCAAAAAAGAGCGTGAAAATGTGCGCCATAGGTGCATTAAATACACTCGTTCATGCGCCGAAAGTGTCTTGTTGTTTTGCACCGAACATGACGAAACCACCTCGGTGGCCTCGTAGGTGCATTAAATGCACTAGTTCCTGCGCTGAAAGTACGTCTTTTTTTCTGCACCGAACATGTCCGACCCACCACGGTGGACTGCAAAATCAAGTTTACACATGTATCTTACGTTTTGGTCGCCATAAAAAACTGAATGAAAATGGGCCCTGTAGGTGCATTAAATGTACTGGCGCATGCGCCGAAAGTGCTTCTTGTTTTTTCGAACCGAACATGTCCAACCCACACCGGTGGACTCCAAACTCAAATTTGCGCCTGTATCTTATGTTTTTGTCACCGTCAAAAAATGACACGAAACTAGGCCTCGTATGTGCATTAAATGCACTCGTTCTATCGATGAGAGTGCGTCTTGTTTTTTCGCATCGAACATATCCTAACCACTCCGGTGGACTTCAAACTCAAGTTTGCGCATGTATCTTATGTTTTGGTCGCCGTCAAAAACGGCATGAAAACAGGCCCAGTTGGTGCATTAAATGAACTGGTTTTTTGCGCGGAAAGTGCGTCTTTTTTTGCACCGAACATGTCCAAACCACCCTGGTGGACACCAAACTCAAGTTTGCGCTTATATCTTATGTTTTGGTCACCGCAAAAACTGGCGTGAAAATGGGCCGGTAGGTGCATTAAATTCACTGGTTCGTGCGCCGAAAGTGCGTCTTGTTTTTCGCCCCGAACATGTCCAACCTTCCGCGGTGGACTCCAAACTCAAATTTGCACAAGTGTCTTATGTTTTGTTCACCCTAAAAAACGAAAAGAAAATGGGCCGCGTAGGTGCATTAACTGCAGTGGCTCGTGCGCGGAAAGTTCATCTTGTTTTTTCGCGCCGACTTTGTCCAACCCACTCCGGTGACTCCAAACTCAAGTTTCCACATATATGTTATGTTTGCGTCCCCGTCAGAAAATGACACGAAAATAGGGCCCGTAGGTGCATTAAATGCAATCGTTGTTGCGCCGAAAGTGCGTTGTGTTTTTTCACACCGAACATGTCCAAACCACCCCGGTGGACTCCAAACTCAAGTTTGCGCATGTATCTTATGTTTTGGTCACCGTCAAAAATGGCATAAAAACAGGCCCCGTTGGTGCATTAAATGTACTGGTTTGTGCGCCGAAAGTGCGTCTTTTTTTGCACCGAACATGTCCAACCTACCCCGGTGGACTCCAAACTCAAGTTTGCGCATGTATCTTATGTTTTGGTCACCGTCAAAAACGGCATGAAAACGGGTCCGTTGGTGCCTTAACTGCACTGGCTCGTATGCCGAAAGTGCGTCTTTTTTGGCTTTGAACGTGTCTAAGCCACCCCAGTGGACTCAAATCTCGAGTTTGCGCATGTATCTTATGTTTTCGTCACTGTCAAAAAATGGCGCGAAAATGGGCCTTTAGGTGCGTTAAATGAACTGGTTCGTACGCTGAAAGTGCTTTCTTGTTTTTTTGCACCGAACATGTCCAACCCACCCTGGTAGACTCCAAACTCAAGTTTGTGCATGTTTCTTATGTTTTTGTCCCCGTCAAAAAATGGCGCGAAAAGGGGCGCCAAAAGTGCGATGTCTTTTTATGGCACCAAACATGTTCAAGCCACCCCCGTGGACTCCAAACTCAAGTTTGCGCATGTATCATATGTTTTGGTCACTGTCAAAAAATGGCGCGAAAGTGGGCCTTTAGGTGCGTTAAATAAACTGGTTCGTATGCCGAAAGTACTTTCTTGTTTTTTCGCACCGAACATGTCCAACCCACCCTGGTAGACTCTAAACTCAAGTTTGGGCATGTTTCTTATGTTTTTGTCACCGTCAAAAAATGACGCGAAAAGGGGCGCCGAAAGTGCGATGTCTTTTTTTTTTTTACACCGAACATGTCCCAGCCACCCCCGTGGACTCCAAACTCAAGTTTACGTATGTATCTTATGTTTTGGTCACCGTCAAGAAATGGTGTGAAAATGGGCTTGTAGGCGCATTAAATGCACTGATTCGTGCGTCAAAAGTGCGTCTTGTTTGCTTCGCATCGAACATGTCCAACCTGCCCCGGTGGACTTCAACTCATGTTTGCCCATGTATCTTACATTTTGGTCACCATAAAAAACGGAAAGAAAACGGACCCGTAGTTGCAATAAATGAACTGGTTCATGCGCCGAAAGTGCGTCTCGATATTTCGCACCGAACATGTCCAACCCACCCCGATGGAATCCAAACTCAAGCATGCCCATGTATCTTATGTTTTTGTCACCGTCAAGAAATGGCGCTAAACTGGGCACCATAGGTGCATTAAAAACACTCGTTCGTGCGCCGAAAGTGTCTTTTTATTTTGCACCGAACATGACGAAACCACCCCGGTGGACTCCAAACTCAAGCTTGCACATGTATCTTACGTTTTGGTCACCATTAAAAATGGAAAGAAAATAGGCAGCGTAGGTGCATTAAATGCACTGATTGGTGCGCCGAAAGTACGTCTTATATTTTCGCACCGAACATGTCCAACCCACTCTGGTGACCCCAAACTTGAGTTTGCACATGTATGTTATGTTTTCGTCACCGTCAAAAAATGACGCGAAAATGGGCCCCGTAGGTGAATTAAATGCACTCGTTCTTGCGCCGAGAGTGCGTTGTGTTTTTTCGCACCGAACATGTACAAACGACCCCAGTGTATCTTAATTTCTCTCACCGAACATGTCCAAACCACCCTGGTGGACTCTAAACTCAAGTTTGCGCATGTATCTTATGTTTTGGTTACCATCATAAATGGAGAGAAAATGGACCTCGTACGTGCATTAAATACACTGGTTCGTGTGCTGAAAGTGCGTCTTTTTTTTCACTGAACATGTCCAAAGCACCCTAGGGGACTCCAAACTCAAGTTTGTGCATGTATCTTATGTTTTTGTTACCGTCAAAAAATGGCGCGAAAAGGGGCGCCGAAAGTGCAATGTCTTTTTTTTTGTACCGAACATGTCCAAGCCACCCGGTGGACTCCAAACTCAAGTTTGCGCATGTATCTTATGTTTTTGTCACCGTCAAAAAATGGCGCAAAAATGGGCGCCGTAGGTGCATTAAATACACTCGTTCATGCGCCGAAAGTGAGTCTTATTATTTTGCACCGAGCATGTCGAAACCACCCCGCTAGACTCCATACTCAAGTTTGCACATGTATTTTACGTTTTGGTCACCAATAAAAAACGAAAATAGAACGGGTCCCGTTGGTGCACTAAATGCACTGGTTCGTTCGCTAAAAGTATGTCTTTTTTTTTCACACCAAACATGTCCAACCCACCCCTATGGACTCTGAACTCAAGTCTGTGTATGTATCTCATGTTTTGGTCGCCATCAAAAAACGGAGCAAAAATGGGCCCCGTTGGTGCATTAAATGTCTGAAAGTGCGTCTTCTTTTTTTCGCACCGAACATGTCCAAACTATCCCGCTGGACTCCAAACTCATGTTTGCACATGTATCTTAGTTTTTGGTCACCATAAAAAAAAGAAAGAAAACAGGCCACATAGGTGCATTAAATACACGGATTCATGTGCCGAAAGTGTGTCTTAATTTGTCTTACCTTACTTTTTCAAACCACACTAGTGGACTCCAAACTCAAGTTTGCGCATGTATCTTATGTTTTTCACACCGTCAATAAACGGAGCAAAAATGGGCCCCGTAGGTGCATTAAATTCACTCCATTTTGCGCCGAAAGTGCATTGCCTTTTTTTGCACCCAACATGTCCAAACCACCCCCTTTGGACTCCAAACTTAAGTTTGCGTATGTATCTTAGGTTTTGGTCACCGTCAATAAAACAAGCAAAAATGGGCACCGTTGGTGCATTAAATGCACTCGTTCATGCGCTGAAAATGCGTCTTTTTTTCGCACCGAACATGTCCAAACCACCCTGGTGGACTCCAAACTCAAGTTTGCACATGTATCTTACGTTTTGATCACTATCAAAAAATGGGCCTGTAGGTGCTTTAAATGCACTTGTTCATGCGCCGAATGTGCGTCTTCTTTTTTTCGCATCGGACACGTCCAACACACTCTGGTGGACTCCAACCTCACATTCGCATATGTATCATATGTTTTTGTCACCGTAAAAAAACGATGCAAAATAGGGCCCATAGGTGCATTAAACTCGTTCTTGCGTCGAAAGTGCGTTGTGTTTTTTCTCACCAAACATGTCGAAACCACCCCGGTGGACTCCAAAGTAAAGTTTGCGCATCTATCTTATGTTTTGGTCACCGTAAAAAACGGCATGAAAACAGGCCCCGTTGGTGCATTAAATGAACTGGTTTGTGCGCCCAAAGTGTGTCCTTTTTTTGCATCGAAAGAGTCCAAGCCACCCCGGTGGACTCCAAGCTCAACTTTGCGCATGTATCTTATGTATTGGTCACCGTCATAAAACAGAGATAAAACGGGCCTCGTACGTGTATTAAATACACTGGTTCGTGAGCTGAAAGTGCGTCTTTTTTTTCACCGAACATGTCCAAAGCACCATGGTGGACACCAAACTCATGTTTGCGCGTGTATCTTATGTTTTTGTCACCGTAAAAAAATTGCACAAAAATAGGCCTGTAGGTGCATTAAATGCACGGATTCATGCGCCGAAAGTGCGTCTTAATTTGACGCGCCAAAAATGTCCAAACCACCCTGTGGACTCTAGACTCAAGATTGCGCCTTTATCTTGTGTTTTGGTCACCGTCAAAAAATGGCGTAAAAATGGGCGTTAAATGCACTGCTCGTGCGCCGAAAGTGCGTCTTGTATTTTCGCACCGAACTTGTTCAACCCACCCTGGTGGACTCCAAAACTTAAGTTTGCGCATTATCTTATGTTTTTGTCACCGTCAGAAAATGGCGCGAAAATGGGCGCCATAGGTGCATTAAATACACTCGTTCATGCGACGAAAGTGCGTCTTGTTATTTGGCACCGAGCATGTCGAAACCACCCCGGAAGACACCATACTCAAGTTTGCACATGTATCTTACGTTTTGGTCACCAACAAAAAATAGAAATAGAACGGGCCCCGTAGGTGCATTAAATGCACTGATTCGTGCGCTGAAAGTGCGTCTTGTTTTCTTGCACCGAACATGTCCAAACCATCCCGGTGGACTCAAAACTCAAGTTTGCCCCTGTATCTTATGTTTTGGTCACCATCAAAAAACAGAAAGAAAATGGGCCCCGTTGGTGCATTAAATGCACTGATTCGTGCGCCAAAATTGCATCTTGTTTTTTTCGCACCGAACATGTCCAAACGACACCGGTGAACACGAAACTCAAGTTTGTGCATGTATCTTATGTATTTGTCACCGTCAAAAATGGCATAAAAATGGGCGGCCGTAGTGTATCAAATGCGCTGGTTCGTGCGCCGAAAGTGTGTCTTGTTTTATCGCACCGAACATGTCCTACCCACCCCGATGGACTCCAAACTCCAGTTTGTGCATGTATCTTATGTTTTTGTCACTGTCAAAAATGGGTCGCGTTGGTGCAGTAAATGCACCGCTTTGTGCGCCGAAAGTGCGTCTTGTTTTTTCGCACCAAACATGTCCCACCCTCCCCAACCCGGTGGACTACAAACTCAAGTTTGTGCATGTATCTTATATTTTGGTCACCGTCAAAAAATGGCGCCAAAATAGGCCCGTGGCTGCATTGAATGCACGGGTTCATGCGCCGAAAGTGCGTCTTGTTTTTTCGACCCGAACATGTCCAAACCACCCCGGTGGACTCCAAACTCAAGTTTACACATCTATCTTACGTTTTGGTCACCATCAAAAAACGGAAAGAAAAGGGGCCCCATTGGTGCATTAAATGCACTGATTTGTGCGCCAAATGTGCATCTTGTTTTTTTTCGCACCAAATATGTCCAAACGGCCCTGTGGAGACGAAACTCAAGTTTGTGCATGTATCTTATGTATTTGCCACCGTAAAAAAAATGGCGTAGAAATGGGCCCCCGTGGGTGCATTAAATGCTCCGGTTCGTGCGCCGAAACTGTGTCTTGTTTTTTCGCACCGAACATGTCCTACCCACCCTGGTGGACTACAAACTCAAGTTTGCGCGGATTCATGTGCCAAAAGTTTGTCTTAATTTGTCGCACTGAACGTGGCCAAACCATCCTGGTGGACACCAAACTCAAGTTTGCGCGTGTGGTCAACGACAAAAAAAGGCGCGAAAATGGGACCGTAGGTGCATTAAATGCACTGGTTCGTGCGTCAAAAGTGCATGTTGTTTTGTTGCGTCGAACATGTCTAACCCACCCCGGCGAACTCCAAACTCAAGTTTGCGCATGTATCTTACGTTTTGGTCAGCATTAAAAAACAGAAAGAAAACGGGCCCCGTAGGTGCATTAAATGCTCTGATTCGTGCGCTGAAAGTGCGTCTTGTTTTTTCGCCCCGAACATGTCCAAACCACCCCGGCGGACTCCAAACTCAAGTTTACGCATGTGTCTTACGTTTTGGTCACCCTCAAAAAACAGAAAGAAAAGGGGCCCCATTGGTGCATTAAATGCACTGATTCGTGCGCCAAATGTGCATCTTGTTTTTTTTCGCACCAAATATGTCCAAACGGCCCCGTGGAGACGAAACTCAAGTTTGTGCATGTATCTTATGTATTTGCCACCGTAAAAAAAATGGCGCAGAAATGGGCCCCCGTGGGTGCATTAAATGCTCTGGTTCGTGCGCCGAAACTGTGTCTTGTTTTTTCGCACCGAAGATGTCCTACCCACTCTGGTGGACTACAAACTCAAGTTTGCGCGGATTCATGTGCCAAAAGTTTGTCTTAATTTGTCGCACTGAACGTGGCCAAACCATCCTGGTGGACACCAAACTCTCAAGTTTGCGCGTGTGGTCAACGACAAAAAAAGGCGCGAAAATGGGACCGTAGGTGCATTAAATGCACTGGTTCGTGCGTCAAAAGTGCGTGTTGTTTTTTTGCGTCAAACATGTCTAACCCACCCCGGCGAACTCCAAACTCAAGTTTGCGCATGTATCTTACGTTTTGGTCAGCATTAAAAAAACGGAAAGAAAACGGGCCCCGTAGGTGCATTAAATGCTCTGATTCGTGCGTTGAAAGTGCGTCTTGTTTTTTCGCCCCGAACATGTCTAAACCACCCCGGTAGACTCCAAACTCCAGTTTGCGAATGTGTGTTATGTTTTGGTCACCGTCAAAAACGGAACGAAAACAGGCACGTTGGTGCATTAATTAAACTGGTTTGTGCGTCGAAAGTGCATCATTTTTTTTCGCACCGAACATGTCCAAGCCACCCCGGCGGCCTCTGAAGTCAAGTTTGCGCATGTTTCTTATGTTTTGGTCCCCGTCAAAAACGGCACGAAAACAGGCCCGTTGGTGCATTAAATAAACCGGTTTGTGCGTCGAAAGTGTGTCTTGTTTTTTTGAACCTAACATGTCCAAACCACCCCGGTGGACTCCAAACTCAAGTTTGCGGGTGTTTCTTATGCTTTGGTCACCGTCAAAAACGGCACGAAAACGGGCGAGTTGGTGCATTAAATAAACTGGTTTGTGCGTCGAAAGTGCGTCTTGTTTTTTTGCACCGAACATGTCCAACCCACCCCGGTGCACTCCGAACTCGAGTTTGCGCATGTATCTTACGTTTTGGTCACCATTAAAAAACAGAAATAAAACGGCCCCGTAGGTGCATTAAATGCTCTGATTCATGCGCCGAAAGTGCATCTTGTTGCTTCGCACCGAACAAGTCCAAACCACCCCGGTGGACTCCAAACTCAAGTTTGCGCGTGTTTCTTATGTTTTGGTCACCGTCAAAAACGGCACGTAAACGGTCCCGTTGGTGCATTAAATAAACTATTTGTGCTTCGAAAGTGCGTCTTGTTTTTTCGCACCGAACATCTCCAACCCACAACGGTGCACTCCAAACTCAAGTTTGCGTATGTATCTTACATTTTTGTCACCATTAAAAAGCAAAAAATGAAACGGTCTCCGTTGGTGCATTAAATGCTCTGATTCATGCCCTGAAAGTACGTCTTGTTTTTTCGCACCGAACATTTCAAAACCACCCCGGTGGACTCCAAACTCATGTTTGCGCGTGTTTCTTATGTTGGTCACCGTCAAAAGGGACAGGAAAACGGGCTCGTTGGGTGCATTAAATAAACTGGTTTGTGCGTCGAAAGTGCGTCCTGTTTTTTCGCTCCGAACATGCCCAAACCACCTCGGTGGACTCCAAACTCAAGTTTGCACATGTATCTTATGTTTTACACAACGTCGAAAAATGGCGTAGTAATGGGCCTGTATGTGCCTTAAATGCACTGGTTCGTCCGCCGAAAGTGCGTCTTGTGTTTTCGCACCAAACATATCCCTCCCACCCCACAACGGTGGACTCCAAACTCAACTTTGCGCATGTATCTTATGCTTTTGTCACTGTGAAAAAATGGCGCCAAAATGGACCCCAGAAGTGCTTTAAATACACTCGTTCATGCGCCGAAAGTGTGTCTTGTTATTTGGCGCCGAACATGTCGAAGCCACCTCGGTGGACTCTAACTCCAGTCTGCACATGTATCTTATGTTTTGGTCACCATTAAAAAACAGAAATCAAACAGGCCTCGTAGGTGCAATAATGCACAGATTCATGCACCGAAAGTGAGTCTTGTTTTTTCGCACCGAAGATGTCCTACCCACTCTGGTGGACTACAAACTCAAGTTTGCGCGGATTCATGTGCCAAAAGTTTGTCTTAATTTGTCGCACTGAACGTGGCCAAACCATCCTGGTGGACACCAAACTCTCAAGTTTGCGCGTGTGGTCAACGACAAAAAAAGGCGCGAAAATGGGACCGTAGGTGCATTAAATGCACTGGTTCGTGCGTCAAAAGTGCGTGTTGTTTTTTTGCGTCAAACATGTCTGACCCACCCCGGCGAACTCCAAACTCAAGTTTGCGCATGTATCTTACGTTTTGGTCAGCATTAAAAAAACGGAAAGAAAACGGGCCCTGTAGGTGCATTAAATGCTCTGATTCGTGCGTTGAAAGTGCGTCTTGTTTTTTCGCCCCGAACATGTCTAAACCACCCCGGTAGACTCCAAACTCCAGTTTGCGCATGTGTGTTATGTTTTGGTCACCGTCAAAAACGGAACGAAAACAGGCACGTTGGTGCATTAATTAAACTGGTTTGTGCGTCGAAAGTGCATCATTTTTTTTCGCACCGAACATGTCCAAGCCACCCCAGCGGCCTCTGAAGTCAAGTTTGCGCGTGTTTCTTATGTTTTGGTCCCCGTCAAAAACGGCACGAAAACAGGCCCGTTGGTGCATTAAATAAACCGGTTTGTGCGTCGAAAGTGTGTCTTGTTTTTTTGAACCTAACATGTCCAAACCACCCCGGTGGACTCCAAACTCAAGTTTGCGGGTGTTTCTTATGCTTTGGTCACCGTCAAAAACGGCACGAAAACGGGCGAGTTGGTGCATTAAATAAACTGGTTTGTGCGTCGAAAGTGCGTCTTGTTTTTTTGCACCGAACATGTCCAACCCACCCCGGCGAACTCCAAACTCAAGTTTGCGCATGTATCTTACGTTTTGGTCAGCATTAAAAAAACGGAAAGAAAACGGGCCCCGTAGGTGCATTAAATGCTCGGATTCATGCGCTGAAAGTGCGTCTTGTTTTTTTGCACTGAACATGTCTAAACCACCTCGGCGGACTCCAACCTCAAGTTTGCGCATGTGTCTTATGTCTTGGTCACCGTCAAAAAACAGCACAAAAACAGGCCCGTTGGTGCATTAAATAAACCGGTTTGTGCATCGAAAGTGTGTCTTGTTTTTTCGCATCGAACATGTCCAAACCACCGCGGTGGACTCCAAACTCAAGTTCGCGTGTGTTTATTATGTTTTGGTCACCGTCAAAAACGGCACGAAAGCGGGCCTGTTGGTGCATTAAATAAACTGGTTTGTGCGTCGAAAGTACGTCTTGTTTTTTCGCACCAAACATGTCCAACCCATCCCGGTGCACTCCAAACTCGAGTTTGCGCATGTATCTTACGTTTTGGTCACCATTACAAAACAGAAATAAAACGGGACCCGTAGGTGCATTAAATGCTCTGATTCGTGCGCCGAAAGTGCGTTTTGTTGTTTCCCACCGAACATGTCCAAACCACCCCGGTGGACTCCAAACTCAAGTTTGCGCATGTGTCTTATGTTTTGGTCACCGTCAAAAAAGGCACAAAAACGTGCCCGTTGGTGCATTAAATAAACCGGTTTGTGCGTCGAAAGTGTGTCTTGCTTTTTCGCGCTGAACATGTCCAAACCACCCTGGTGGGCTCCAAACTCAAGTTTGCGTGTGTTTCTTATGTTTTGGTCACGGTCAAAAACAGCACAAAAACAGGCCTGTTGGTGCATTAAAGAAACTGGTTTGTGCGTCGAAAGTGCGTCTTGTTTTTTCCCACCGAACATTTCCTACCCACAACGGTGCACTCCAAACTCAAGTTTGCGCATGTATGTTACATTTTGGTCACCATTAAAAAACAAAAATAAAACGGGCTCCGTAGGTGCATTAAAGGCTCTGATTCGTGCCCTGAAAGTGCGTCTTGTTTTTTCGCACCAAACATGTCCAAACCACCGCCGTGGACTCCAAACTCAAGTTTACGCGTGTTTCTTATGTTTTGGTCACCGTCAAAATGGGCAGGAAAACGAGCCCGTTGGGTGCATTAAATAAACTGGTTTGTGCGTCGAAAGTGCGTCTTGTTTTTCGCACCGAACAAGCCCAAACCAGCTCGGTGGACTCCAAACTCAAGTTTGCACATATATCTTATGTTTTACTCACCGTCGAAAAATGTCGTAAAAATGGGCCCGTATGTGCATTAAAGGCACTGGTTCGTGCGTCTTAGGTGCAAATAAATGCATAGATTCATGCACCGAAAGTGCGTCTTGTTTTTTCGGACCGAACGTGTCCAAATCACCCTAGTGGACTGCAAACTCAAGTTTGCGCACGTAGGTTATGGTTTGGTCACCGTAAAAAAATGGCGCGAAATGGACCCTTAGATGCATCAAATGCACTGGTTCGTGCGCCGAAAGTGTTTGTTGTTTTTTTGCACCAAACATGTCCAACCCACCTCACTCCGGTGGACTACAAATTTAAGTTTGCGCATGTATCTTATGTTTTGGTCACCGTAAAAAAATGGCGCCAAAATAGGCCCGTATGTGCATTGAATGCACTGGTTCGTGCGCCGAAAGTGCGTCTTGTTTTTTCGCACCGAACATGTCTAACCCACCCCAGTGCACTCTAAACTCAGGTTTGCTCATGTATCTTACGTTTTGGTCACCATTAAAAAACAGAAATAAAACGGGCCATGTAGCTGCATTAAATGCTTTGATTCGTGCACTGAAAGTACGTCTTGTTTTTTCGCTCCGAACAAGTCCAAACCACCCCGGTGGACTCCAAACTCCAGTTTGCCCGTGTTTCTTGTGTTTTGGTCACCGTCAAAAACGGCACGAAAACGGGCCCGTTGGTGCATTAAATAAACTGGTTTGTGTGTCCAAAGTGTGTCTTTTTTTTTGCACCGAACATGTCCAAACCACCTCGCTGGACTGCAAACTCAAGTTTGCGCATGTATCTTATGTTTTAGTCACCGTCGAAAAATGGTGCGAAAATGAGCCTGTATGTGCATTAAAGGCACTGGTTCGTGCACCGAAAGTCTGTCTTGTGTTTACGCACCAAACATGTCTAACTCACCCCACCATGGTGGACTCCAAACTCAAGTTTGGGCATGTATCTTATGCTTTTGTCACCGTCAAAAAAGGGCGCGAAAACGGACCCCGTAGGGGCTTTAAATACACTCGTTCCTGCGCCGAAAGTGCGTCTTGTTATTTGGCGCCGAAGATGTCCAAACCACCCCGGTGGACTCCAAACTCAAGTCTGCACATGTATCTTACGTTTTGGTCACCATAAAAAAGGCACAAAAACGGGCCCGTTGGTACATTAAATAAACTGGTTCGTGCGCCGAAACTGCGTGTTGTGTTTTCGCACCAAACATGTCGAACCCACCCCGGTCCACTCTAAATTCAAGTTTGTGCATGTATCTTACGTATTGGTCCCCGTCTAAAACGACACAAAAACGGACCCGTTGGTGCATTAAATAAACTGGTTTGTGCGTCGAAACTGCGTCTTGTTTTTTCGCACCGAACATGTCCAAACCACCTCGTTGGACTCCACACTCAAGTTTGCACATGTATCTTATGTTTTAGTTACCGTCGAAAAATGGCGCAAAAAATGGGCCAGTACGTGCATTAAATGCAATGGTTCGTGCGCCGAAAGTGCGTCTTGTGTTTTCGTACAAAACATGTCCAACCCACCCCGCCACGGTGGACTCCAAACTTAAGTTTGGGCGTGTATCTTATGCTCTTGTCACCATCAAAAAAGGGCGTGAAAACGGACCTCGTAGGTGCTTTAAATACACTCGTTCTTGCGCCGAATGTGCGTCTTGTTATTTGGCGTAGAACAAGTCGAAACCACCCTGGTGGACTCCAAACTCAAGTCTGGACATGTATCTTACGTTTTGGTCACCATCAAAAACGGCATAAAAACGGACAGGTTGGTACATTAAATAAACTGGTTCGTCCGTCGAAAGTGCATCTTGTGTTTTCGCACCAAACATGTCCAACCCACCCCACCACAGTGGACTCCAAACTCAACTTTGCGCATATATCTTATGCTTTTGTCACTGTGAAAAAAAGGCGTGAAAATGGACCCCGTAAGTGCTTTAAATACACTCGTTCATGCGCCGAAAGTGTGTCTTGTTATTTGGCGCCGAACATGTCGAAGCCACCCCGGTGGACTCTAACTCCAGTCTGCACATGTATCTTACGTTTTGGTCACCATTAAAAAACAGAAATCAAACGGGCCTCGTAGGTGCAATAATGCACAGATTTATGCACCGAAAGTGAGTCTTGTTTTTTCGCACCGAACATGTCCAAACCACCCCGGTTGACTCAAACTCAAGTTTGCGCGTGTTTCTTATGTTTTGGTCACCGTCAAAAAAGGCACGAAAACAGGCCCGTTGGTGCATTAAATAAACTGGTTTGTGCGTCGAAAGTGCGTCTTGTTTTTTCGCACCGAACATGTCCAAACCACCTCGGTGGACTCCAAACTCAAGTTTTCGCATGGATCCTATGTTTTAGTCACCTTATAAAAATGGCGCCAAAATAGGCCCGTAGGAGCATTGAATGCTCTGGTTCGTGCTCGGAAAGTGCGTCTTGTGTTTTCGGACCAAACATGTCCAACCCACCCCACCACGGTGGACTCCAAACTCAAATTTGCGCATGTATATTATGCTTTTGTCACTGTGAAAAAATGGCGCCGAAAGGCACCTATATATGCATTAAATGCATTGGTTCGTGTGCCGAAAGTGCGTATTGTTTTTCCGCGCCAAACATGTCCATCCCACCCTACCCCGGTGGACTCCAAACTCAAGTTTGCGCATGTATCTTAGGTTTTGGTCACCGTAAAAAAATGGAGCCAAAATAGGCCCGTAGGTGCATTGAATGCACTGGTTCGTGCGACGAAAGTGCGTCTTGTTTTTTCGCACCGAACATGTCCAACCCACCTCGATGCACTCCAAACTCAAGTTTTTGCATATATCTTACGTTTTGGTCACCATTAAAAAAGGGGCCCCGTAGGTGCATTAAATGCTTTGATTCGAGCGCTAAAAGTGCGTCTTGTTTTTTTGCTACGAACATGTCCAAACCACCCCTGTGGATTCCAAACTCAAGTTTGCGCATGTGTCTTATGTTTTGGTCACCATTAAAAAACAGAAATGAAAAGGGCCCCTTAGGTGCAATAAATGCACAGATTCATGCCCCGAATGTGTCTCTTGTTTTTTCCACCGAACATGTGCAAACCACCCTAGTGGACTCCGAACTCAAGTTTGCGAATGTATCTTATGGTTTGGTCACCGTAAAAAAATGGCACGAAAATGAACCTGTAGATGCATTAAATGCACTGGTTCATGCGTGGAAAGTGCGTCTTGTTTTTTGCACCAAACATGTCCAACCCACGCCACCCCGGTGGACTCCAAACACAAGTTTGGGCATGTATCTTATGCTTTTGTCAGCGTCGAAAGTGCGTCTTGTTATTTGGCGCCGAACATGTAGAAACCACCCCGGTGGACTCCAAACTCAAGTCTGCACGTGTATCTTACGTTTTGGTCACATTTAAAAATAGAAATCTAACGGGCCCCGTAGGTGCAATAAATGCACAGATTCATGCACCGAAATTGCGTCTTGTGTTTTCGCACCAAACAAGTCCAACCCACCCCACCACGGTGGACTTCGAACTCATGTTTGCGCATGTATGTTATGCTTTTGTCACCGTTAAAAAATGACGCGAAAATGGACCTCGTATGTGCTTTAAATACACTCGTTCATGAGCCGAAAGTGCGTCTTCTTATTTGGCCCCGAACATGTCGAAGCCACCCCGGTGGACTCTAACTCCAGTCCGCACATGTATCTTACGTTTTGGTCACCATTAAAAAACAGAAATGAAACGGGCCAATTAGGTGCAATAAGTGCACAGATTCATGCACCGAAAGTGCGTCTTGTTTTTTCGGACCGAACGTGTCCAAATCACTCTAGTGGACTGCAAACTCAAGTTTGCGCAAGTATCTTATGCTATGGTCACCATCAAAACAAGGCGCGAAATGGACCTGTAGATGCATTAAATGCACTGGTTCATGCGCCGAGAGTGCGCCTTGTTTTTTCGCACCGAACATGTCCAACCCACCCCGGTGCACTCCAAACTCAAGTTTGCGCAAGTATCTTACGTTTTGGTCACTGTGAAAAACGGCACGGAAACGGGCCCGTTGGTGTATTAAAAAAACTCGTTTGTGCGTCGAAAGAGTGTGTTGTTATTTCGCACCGAACATTTTCAAACCACCTCGGTGGACTGCAAACTCATGTTTGCGCCTGCATCTTATGTTTTAGTCTCCATCAAAAAATGGCGTGAAAATGGGCCTGTATGTGCATTAAATGCACTGGTTCGTGCGCCGAAAGTGCGTCTTGTATTTTCGGACCAAACATGTCCAACCCACCCCGCCGCGGTGGACTCCAAACTCAAGTTTGGGCCTGTATCTTATGCATTTGTCACCGTCAAAAAAGTGCGCGAAAACGGACCCCGTAGGATACGCTCGTTCCTGCGCCGAAAGTGCGTGTTGTTATTTGACGCCGAACATGTCGAAACCACCCGGTGGACTCCAAACTCATGTCTACACATGTATCTTATGTTTTGGTCACCATTAAAAAATAGAAATCAAACGGGCCCCGTAGGTGCAAAAAATGCACAGATTCATGCACCGAAAGTGCGTCTTGCTTTTTCGCACCGAACATGTCCAAACCATCCTGGTGGACTCCAAACTCAAGTTTGCACACGTATCTTACGTTTTGGTCACCGTCAAAAATGGCACGGAAACGGGCCCGCGGTGCATTAAAAAAACTGGTTTGTGCGTCGAAAGAGTGTATTGTTTTTTCGCACCGAACATTTTCAAACCACCTCGGTGGACTGCAAACTCATGTTTGCGCCTGTATCTTATGTTTTAGTCTCCATCGAAAAATGGCGTGAAAATGGGCTTGTATGTGCATTAAATGCACTGGTTCATGCGCCGAAAGTGCGTCTTGTGTTTTCGCACCAAACATGTCCAACCCACCCCGCCGCGGTGGACTCCAAACTCAAGTTTGGGCCTGTATCTTATGCATTTGTCACCGTCAAAAAAGTGCGCGAAAACGGACCCCGTAGGATACACTCGTTCCTGCGCCGAAAGTGCGTCTTGTTATTTGGCGCCGAACATGTCGAAACCACCCCAGTGGACCCCAAACTCAAGTCTACACATGTATCTTACGTTTTGGTCACCATTAAAAAATAGAAATCAAACGGGCCCCGTAGGTGCAAAAAATGCACAGATTCATGCACCGAAAGTGCGTCTTGCTTTTTCGCACCGAACATGTCCAAACCATCCTGGTGGACTCCAAACTCAAGTTTGCACACGTATCTTACGTTTTGGTCCCCGTAAAAAACGGCACAAAAAGGGCCCTTTGGTGCACTAAATAAACTGGTTCGTGCGTCGAAAGTGCGTCTTGTGTTTCCGCACCAAACATGTCCAACCCACCCCACCCCGGTGGACAATAGACTCAAGTTTGCGCAAGTATCTTATGCTATGGTCACCGTCAAAAAATGGCGCCAAAAGAGGCCCGTAGGTGCATTGAATGCACTGGTTCGTGCGCCGAAAGTGCGTCTTGTTTTTTCGCACCGAACATGTCCAACCCACCACGGTGGACTCCAAACTCAAGTTTGGGCATGTATCTTATGCTTTTGGTACCGTCAAAAAAGTGCGCAAAAACGGAGCCCGTAGGAGCTTTAAATACACTCGTTCCTGCGTCAAAAGTGCGTCTTGTTATTTGGCGCCGAACAAGTCGAAACCACCCTGGTGGACTCCAAACTCAAGTCTGCACATGTATCTTACGTTTTAGGGTTTGGTCACCGTAAAAAATGGCGTGAAAATGGACCTGAAGACGCATTAAATGCACTGGTTCGTGCGCTGAAAGTGCGTCTTGTTTCTTGCACCAAACATGTCCAACCGACCCCACCCCGGTGGACAACAAACTCGAGTTTGCGCAAGTATCTTATGTTTTGGTCACCAACAAAAAAGGCGCCAAAAGAGGCGCGTAGGTGCATTGAATGCACTGGTTCGTGAGCCGAAACTGCGTCTTGTTTTTTCGCACCGAACGTGTCCAACCCACCCCGGTGCACTCTAAACTCAAGTTTGCGCATGTATCTTACGTTTTGGTCACCTTCAAAAACGGCACGAAAACGGGCCCGTTGGTGCATTAAATAAACTAGTTTGTGTGTCGAAAGTGCGCCTTATTTTTTCGCACTGAACATGTCCAAACCACCTCGTTGGACTCCGAACTCAAGTTTGCACATGTATCTTACGGTTTGGTCACCGTAAAAAACGGCACAAAAACGGGCCCGTTGGTGCATTTAATAAACTGGTTCGTGCGCCGAAAGTGTGTCTTATGTTTTCGCACCAAACATGTGCAACCCACCCCACCACGGTGGACTCCAAACTCAAGTTTGGGCATGTATCTTATGCTTTTGTCACCGTCAAAAAATAGCGCGAAAATTGACCCCGTAGGTGCTTTAAATACACTCGTTCATGCGCCGAATGTTTGTCTTGTTTTTTGGCGCCGAACATGTCCAAACCACCTCGGTGGACTGCAAACTCAAGTTTGCGCATGTACGTTATGCTTTTGTCACCGTTAAAAAATGACACGAAAATGGACCCCGCATGTGCTTTAAATACATTCGTTTGTGCGCCGAAAGTGCGTCTTGTTATTTGGCCCCGAACATGTCGAACCCACGCCGGTCGACTCTAACTCCAGTCTGCACATGTATCTTACGTTTTGGTCACCATTAAAAAACAGAAATGAAACGGGCCAATTTGGTGCAATAAATGCACAGATTCATGCACCGAAATTGCGTCTTGTTTTTTCGGACCGAACGTGTCCAGATCACCCTAGTAGACTGCAAACTCAAGTTTGCGCAAGTATCTTATGCTATGGTCACCGTCAAAACAAGGCGCGAAATGGACCTGTAGATGCATTAAATGCACTGGTTCGTGCGCCGAAAGTGCGCCTTGTTTTTTCGCACCGAACCTGTCCAACCCACCCCGGTGCACTCCAAACTCAAGTTTGCGCAAGTATCTTACGTTTTGGTCACCGTCAAAAACGGCACGGAAACGGGCCCGCGGTGCATTAAAAAAACTGGTTTGTGCGTCGAAAGAGTGTGTTGTCTTTTCGCACCGAACATTTTCAAACCACCTCGGTGGACTGCAAACTCATGTTTGCGCCTGTATCTTATGTTTTAGTCTCCATCGAAAAATGGCGTGAAAATGGGCCTGTATGTGCATTAAATGCACTGGTTCATGCGCCGAAAGTGCGTCTTGTGTTTTCGCACCAAACATGTCCAACCCACCCCGCCGCGGTGGACTCCAAACTCTAGTTTGGGCACGTATCTAATGCATTTGTCACCGTCAAAAAAGTGCGCGAAAACGGACCCCGTAGGATACACTCGTTCCTGCGCCGATAGTGCGTCTTGTTATTTGGCGCCGAACATGTCGAAACCACCCCGGTGGACTCCAAACTCAAGTCTGCACATGTATCTTACGTTTTAGGGTTTGGTCACCGTAAAAAATGGCGCGAAAAGGAACCTGTAGATGCATTAAATGCACAGGTTCGTGCGCCGAAAGCGCGTCTTGTTTTTTGCACCAGACATGTCCAACCCACCCCACCCCGGTGGACAACAAACTTGAGTTTGCGCAAGTATCTTATGTTTTGGTCACCAACAAAAAAGGCGCCAAAAGAGGCGCGTAGGTGCATTGAATGCACTGGTTCGTGGGCCGAAAGTGCGTCTTATTTTTTCGCACCGAACATGTCCAACCCACCCCGATGCACTCTAAATTCAAGTTTGCGCGTGTATCATACGTTTTGGTCACCTTCAAAAACGGCACGAAAACGGGCCCGTTGGTGCATTAAATAATCTGGTTTGTGCGTCGAAAGTGCGTCGTATTTTTTCGCACCGAATATGTCCAAACCACCCCAGTGCACTCCGAACTGCACATGTATCTTACGTTTTGGTCACATTAAAAAATAGAAATCAGACGGGCTCCGTAGGTGCAATAAATGCACAGCTTCATGCACCGAAAGTGCGTCCATTTTTTTCGCACGGAACATGTCCAAACCACCCTGGTGGACTCCGAAATCAAGTTTGCACATGTATCTTACGTTTTGGTCACCGTAAAAACGGCCCGAAAAC
Organism: Zoysia japonica; assembly: GCA_001602275.1. Lineage (NCBI taxonomy): Eukaryota > Viridiplantae > Streptophyta > Magnoliopsida > Poales > Poaceae > Zoysia > Zoysia japonica. Next base: position 1,009,341 of record BCLF01000052.1, on the reverse strand, counting down.
GGGCTCGTTGGTGCATTAGATAAACTGGTTTGTGCGTCGAAAGTGCCTCTTGTTTTTTCGCACCGAACATGTCCAAACCACCTCGGTGGACTCCAAACTCAAGTTTGACGTTGTATCTTATGTTTTCGTCACCGTTTAAAAATGGAGCAAAAATGGGCCTGTATGTGCATTAAATGCACTGGTTCGTGCGTCGAAATTGCGTCTTGTTTTTTCGCACCAAACATGGACAACCCACCCCACAACGGTGGACTCCAAACTCAAGTTTGGGCATATATCTCATGCTTTTTTACCGTAAAAAAAGTGCACAAAAACGGAGCCTGTAGGAGCTTTAAATACACTCGTTCCTGCGCCGAAAGTGCGTCTTGTTATTTGGCGCCGATCATGTCGAAACCACCCCGGTGGACTCCAAACTCAAGTCTGCACATGTATCTTACGTTTTATGGTTTGGTCACCGTAAAAAATGGCGCGAAAATGGACCTGTAGATGCATTAAATGCACTGGTTCGTACGCCGAAAGTGCGTCTTGTTTTTTGCACCAAACATGTCCAACCCACCCCACCCCGGTGGACAACAAACACAAGTTTGCGCAAGTATCTTACGTTTTGGTCACCGTAAAAATCGGCACAAAAACGGGCCCGTTGGTGCATTAAATAAACTGGTTTGTGCGTCGAAAGTGCGTCTTGTGTTTTCGCACTGAACATGTCCAAACCACCCCAGTGCACTCCGAACTCAAGTTTGCACATGTATCTTACGGTTTGGTCACCGTTAAAAAACAGAAATAAAACAGGCCCCGTAGGAACATTAAATGCTCTGATTCGTGCGCTGAAAGTGCGTCTTGTTTTCTCGCACCGAACATGTCAAACCACCCTGGTGGACTGCAAACTCAAGTTTGCGCGTGTTTCTTATGTTTTGGTCACCGTCAAAAAAGGCACGAAAACGGGCCCGTTGGTGCATTAAATAAACTTTTTTGTGCGACGAAAGTGCGCCTCGTTTTTGGCACCGAACATGTCCAAACCACCTCGGTGGACTCCAAACTCAAGTTTGCGCATGTATCTTACGTTTGGGTCACCATTAAAAAACAGAATTAAAACGGACCCCGTAGGAGCATTAAATGCTCTGATTCGTGCGCTGAAAGTGCGTCTTGTTTTTTCGCACCGAACATATCCAAACCACCCCGGTGGACTGCAAACTCAAGTTTGCGCGTGTGTTTTGGTCACCATGAAATACGGCACGAAAACGGGCCCGGTGGAGCATTAAATAAACTGGTTTGTACGTCGAAAGTGCCTCTTGTTTTTTCGCACCGAACATGTCCAACCCACCCGAGTGCACTCCAAACTCAGGTTTGCGCATTAATCTTACGTTTTGGTCACCATTAAAAAACAGAAATAAAACGGGCCCCGTTGGTGCATTAAATGCTCTGATTCGTGCGCTCAAAGTGCGTCTTGTTTTTTCACACCGAACATGTCCTAACCACCTCGGTGGACTCTAAACTCAAGTTTGCGCCTGTGTCTTGTGTTTTGGTCACCGTCAAAAACAGCACGAAAACTGGCCCGTTGGTGCATTAAATAAACTGGTTTGTGCGTCGAAAGTGCGTCTTGTTTTTTCGCACCGAACATGTCCAACCACCTCGGTGGACTGCAAACTCAAGTTTGCTGTTGTATCTTATGTTTTCGTCACCGTCTAAAAATGGAGCGAAAATAGGACTGTATGTGCATTAAATATGCATTGGTTCGAGCGACGAAAATGCGTCTTGTGTTTTGGCACCAAACATGTCCAACCCACGTCACCCCGGTGGACTACAAACTCCAAACAACGTCGGTGGACACCAAACTCAAGTTTGCGCATGTATCTTACGTTTTGGTCACCATTTAAAAACGGAAATAAAACGGGCCCCGTAGGAGCATTAAAAGCTCTGATTCGTGCGCTGAATGTGCGTCTTGTTTTTTCGCACCGAACATGTCCTAACCACCCCGGTGGACTGCAAACTCAAGTTTGCGTGTGTTTCTTATGTTTTCGTCACCGTCAAAAACGGCACGAAAACAGGCCCGTTGGTGCGTTAAATAAACTGGTTTGTGCGTCGAAAGTGCGTCTGGTTTTTGGCACCGATCATGTCCAAACCACCTCGGTGGACTCCAAACTCAAGTTTGCGCATGTATCTTATGTTTGGGTCACCATTAAAAAACAGAATTAAAACGGGCCCCGTAGGAGCATTAAATGCTCTGATTCGTGCGCTGAAAGTGCGTCTTGTTTTTTCGCACCGAACACCTCCAAACCACGTCGGTGGACTCCAAACTCAAGTTTGCGCGTGTATCTTACGTTTTGGTCGCCATTAAAAAACAGAAATAAAACCGGCCCCGTAGGAACATTAAATGCTCTGATTCGTGCGCTGAAAGTGCGTCTTGTTTTCTCGCACCGAACATGTCCAAACCACCCCGGTGGACTGCAAACTCAAGTTTGCACGTGTTTCTTATGTTTTGGTCACCGTCAAAAAAGGCACGAAAACGGGTCCGTTGGTGCTTAAATAAACTGGTTTGTGCGACAAAAGTGCGTCTTGTTTTTTGCACCAAACATGTCCAAACCACCTCGGTGGACTCCAAACTCGAGTTTGCGCATGTATCTTACGTTTTGGTCACCATTAAAAAACAGAAATAAAACGGACCCCGTAGAACCATTAAATGCTCTGATTCGTGCGCTGAAAGTGCGTCTTGTTTTTTCGCACCGAACATATCCGAACCACCCCGGTGGACTGCGAACTCAAGTTTGCGCGTGTTTCTTATGTTTTGGTCACCGTCAAAAACGGCACGAAAACGGGCCCGTTGGTGCAATAAATGAACTAGTTTGTGCGTCGAAAGTGCGTCTTGTTTTCCGCACCGAACCTGTCCAAACCACCTCGGTGGACTCCAAACTCAAGTTTGCGCATGTATCTTACGTTTTGGTCCCCACTAAAAAACAGAAATAAAACGGGCCCGTAGGAGCATTAAATGCTCTGATTCGTGCGCTGAGAGTGCTTCTTGTTTTTTCGCACCGAACATGTCCAAACCACCCCGGTGGACTGCAAACTCAAGTTTGCCCGTGTTTCTTATGTTTTGGTCACCGTTAAAAACGGCACGAAAACAGGCCCGTTGGTGCTTTAAATAAACTGGTTTGTGCGTCGAAAGTGTGTCTTGTTTTTTCGCAACGAACATGTCCAAACCACGTCGGTGGACTCTAAACTCAAGTTTGCGCATGTATCTTACGTTTTGGTCACCATTAAAAAACAAAAATAAAACGGGCCCCGTAGGAGCATTAAATGCTCTGATTCGTGTGCTGAAAGTGCGTCTTGTTTTTCGCACCGAACATGTCCAAACCACCTCGGTGGACTCCAAACTCAAGTTTGCGCATGTATCTTACGTTTTGGTCCCCATTAAAAAACAGAAATAAAACGGGCCCGTAGGAGCATTAAATGCTCTGATTCGTGCGCTGAAAGGGCGTCGTGTTTTCTCGCACCGAAAATGTCCTAACCACCCCGGTGGACTGCAAACTCATGTTTGCGCGTGTTTCTTACGTTTTGGTCACCATAAAAAACGGCACGAAAACAGGCCCGTTGGTGCATTAAATAAACTGGTTTTTGCGTCGAAAGTGCCTCATGTTTTTTCGCACCAAACATGTCCAATCAACCTCGGTGGACTCCAAACTCAAGTTTGCGCATGTATCTTACGTTTTGGTCACCATTAAAAAACAGAAATAAAACGGGCCCCGTAGGAGCATTAAATGCTCTGATTCGTGCGCTGAAAGTGCGTCTTGTTTTTCGCACCGAACATGTCCAAACCACCTCGGTGGACTCCAAACTCAAGTTTGCGCATGTATCTTACGTTTGGGTCACCATTAAAAATAGAATTAAAACGGGCCCCGTAGGAGCATTAAATGCTCTGATTCGTGCCCTGAAAGTGCGTCTTGTTTTTCGCACCGAACATGTCCAAACCACCCCGGTGGACTGCAAACTCAAGTTTGCGCGTGTTTCTTATGTTTTGGTCATCGTAAAAAACGGCACGAAAACAGGCCCGTTGGTGCATTAAATAAACTGGTTTGTGCGTCGAAAGTGCGTCTTATTTTTTCGCACCGAACATATCCAAAACCACCTTGGTGGACTCCAAACTCAAGTTTGCGCATGTATCTTACGTTTTGGTCCCCATTAAAAAACAGAAATAAAACGGGCCCCGTAGGAGCATTAAATGCTCTGATTCGTGCGCTGAAAGTGCGTCTTGTTTTTTCGCACCGAACATATCCGAACCACCCCGGTGGACTGCGAACTCAAGTTTGCGCGTGTTACTTATGTTTTGGTCACCGTTAAAAACGGCACGAAAACAGGCCCGTTGGTGCGTTAAATAAACTGGTTTGTGCTGCGAAAGTGCGTCTTGTTTTTTCGCCCCGAACATGTCAAAACCACGTCGGTGGACTCCAAACTCAAGTTTGCGCATTTATCTTACGTTTGGGTCACCATTAAATAACAGAAATAAAACGGGCCCCGTAGGAGCATTAAAGGCTCTGATTCGTGCGCTGAAAGTGCGTCTTGTTTTCTCGCACCGAACATGTCCTAACCACCCCGGTGGACTGCAAACTCATGTTTGCGCGTGTTTCTTATGTTTTGGTCACCGTTAAAAACGGCACGAAAACAAGCCCGTTGGTGCATTAAATAAATTGGTTTGTGCGTCGAAAGTGCGTCTTATTTTTTCGCACCGAACATGTCCAAACCACGTCGGTGGACTCCAAACTCAAGTTTGCGCATGTATCTTACGTTTGGGTAACCATTAAAAAACAGAAATAAAACGGGCCCCGTAGGAGAATTAAATGCTCTGATTCGTGCGCTGAAAGTGCGTCTTGTTTTCTCGCACCGAACATGTCCTAACCACCCCGGTGGACTGCAAACTTAAGTTTGCGCGTGTTTCTTATGTTTTGGTCACCATCAAAAACGGCACGAAAACGGGCCTAATGGTGCATTAAATAAACTGGTTTTTGCGTCGAAAGTGCCTCTTGTTTTTTCGCACCGAACATGTCCAAACCACCTGGGTGGACTCCAAACTCATGTTTGCGCATGTATCTTACGTTTTCGTCACCATTAAAAAACAGAAATAAAACGGGCCCCGTAGGAGCATTAAATGATCTGAGTCGTGCGCTGAAAGTGCGTCTTGTTTTTTCGCACCGAACACGTCCAAACCACCTCAGTGGACTCAAGTTTGCGCATGTATCTTACGTTTTGGTCACCATTAAAAAATAGAAATAAAACAGACCCGTAGGAACATTAAATGCTCTGATTCGTGCGCTGAAAGTGCCTCTTGTTTTCTCGCACCGAAAATGTCCTAACCACCCCGGTGGACTGCAAACTCAAGTTTGCGCGTGTTTCTTATGTTTTGGTCACCATAAAAAACGGCACGAAAATGGGTCCGTTGGTGCATTAAATAAACTGGTTTGTGCGTCGAAAGTGCGTCTAGTTTTTCGCACCGAACCTGTCCAAACCACCTCGGTGGACTCCAAACTCAAGTTTGCGCATGTATCTTACGTTTTGGTCCCCATTAAAAAACAGAAATAAAACGGGCCCGTAGGTACATTAAATGCTCTGATTCGTGCGCTGGAAGTGCGTTTTGTTTTTTCGCACCAAACATGTCCAAACCACCTCGGTGGACTCTAAACTCAAGTTTGCGCCTGTATCTTACGTTTTGGTCACCATTAAAAAACAGAAATAAAACGGGCCCCGTAGGAGCATTAAATGCTCTGATTCGGGCGCTGAAAGTGCGCTTTCTTTTTCGCACGAACATGTCCAAACCACCTCGGTGGACTCCAAACTCATGTTTGTGCCTGTATCTTACGTTTGGGTCACCATTAAAAAACAGAAATAAAACGGGCCCCGTAGGAGCATCAAATCCTCTGATTCGTGCGCTGAAAGTGCGTCTTGTTTCTTCGCACCGAACATGTCCAAACCACCCCGGTGGACTGCAAACTCAAGTTTGCGCGTGTTTCTTATGTTTTGGTCGCCGTTAAAAACGGCACGAAAACGGGCCCGTTGGTGCATTAAATAAACTAGTTTGTGCGTTGAAACTATGTCTTGCTTTTTCGCCCCGAACATGTCCAAACCACCTCGGTGGACTCCAAACTCAAGTTTGCGCATGTATCTTACGTTTTCGTCACCATTAAAAAACAGAAATAAAACGGGCCCCGTAGGAGCATTAAATGCTCTGAGTCGTGCGCTGAAAGTGCGTCTTGTTTTTTCGCACCGAACACGTCCAAACCACCCCGGTGGACTGCAAACTCAAGTTTGCGCGTGTGTTTTGGTCACCATGAAAAACGGCACGAAAACAGGCCCGTTGGTGCATTAAATAAACTGGTTTGTACGTCGAAAGTGCGTCTTGTTTTTTCGCATCGAACATGTCCAAACCACGTCGGTGGACTCCAAACTCAAGTTTGCGCATGTATCTTATGTTTTTGTCGACGTAAAAAAATGGCGCGAAAATGGACCCCGTATGTGCTTTAAATACACTCGTTCATGCACCGAAAGTGCCTCTTGATATTTGGCGCTGAACATGTCGAAGCCACCCCGGTGGACTCTAACTCCAGTCTGCACATGTATCTTACGTTTTGGTCACCATTAAAAAACAGAAAGGAAACGGGCCCTGTAGGTGCAACAAATGCACATATTCATGCTCCGAAAGTGCGTCTTGTTTTTTCGCACCGAACATGTCCAACCCACCCCACCCTGGTGGACTACAAACTCAAGTTCGCGCAAGTATCTTATGTTTTGGTCACCGTCAAAAACGGCATGAAAACGGGCCCGTTGGTGCATTAGATTAACTGTTTTGTGCATCGAAAGTGCGTCTTGTTTTTTCGCACCGAGCATGTCCAAACCACCCAGGTGGACTCCAAACCCATGTTTGCGCATGTTTCTTATGTTTTGGTCACCGTCAAAAACGGCACAAAAACGGGCCCGTTGGTGCATTAAATAAACTGGTTTGTGCGTCGAAAGTGCGTCTTATTTTTTCGCACCGAACGTGTCCATACCACCTCGGTGGACTCCAAACTCAAGTTTTCGCATGCATCCTATATTTTAGTCACCTTCTAAAAATGGCCCCAAAATAGGCCCGTAGTTGCATTGAATGCACTGGTTCGTGCGCCGAAAGTGCGTCGTGTGTTTTCGCACCAAACAAGTCCAACCCACTCCGGTGAACTCGAAACTCAAGTTTAAGCATGTATCTTATGTTTTTGTCACCATCAAAAAAGGGCGCGAAAGTGGGCGTTGTAGGTGCATTAAATACACTAGTTCATGCGCCAAAAGTGCGTCTTGTTATTTTGCACCGAATATGTCAAAAGCATCTCGGTGGACTCCAAACTCATGTTTGCGCATGTATCTTACGTTTTGGTCACCATTAAAAAACAGAAATAAAACGGGCCCCGTAGGTGCATTAAATGCTCTGATTCGTGCATTGAATGTGCGTCTTGTTTTTTCGCACCGGACATGTCCAAACCACCTCGGTGGACTCCAAACACAAGTTTGCGCATGTGCCTTGTGTTTTGGTCACCGTCAAAAACGACACGAAAACGGGCCTGTTGGTGCATTAAATAAACTTGTTTGTGCGTCGAAAGTACGTCTTGTGTTTTCGCACCAAACATGTCCAACCCACCCCACCACGGTGCACTCCAAACTCAAGTTTGCGCATGTATCTTATGTTTTTGTCACCGTAAAAAAATGGCGCGAAAATGGACCCCGTATGTGCTTTAAATACACTCGTTCATGCGCCGAAAGTGCCTCTTGATATTTGGCGCCGAACATGTCGAAGCCACCCCGGTGGCTCTGACTCCAGTCTGCACAGGTATCTTACGTTTTGGTCACCATTAAAAAACAGAAATGAAATGGGCCCTGTAGGTGCAACAAATGCACATATTCATGCTCCGAAAGTGTGTCTTGTTTTTTCGCACCGAACATGTCCAACCCACCCCTCCCTGGTGGACTACAAACTTAAGTTTGCGCAAGTATCTTATGTTTTGGTCACCGTCAAAAACGGCATGTAAACGGGCCCGTTGGTGCATTCGATTAACTGGTTTGTGCGTCGAAAGTGCGTCTTGTTTTTTCGCACCGAACAGGTCCAAACCACCCAGGTGGACTCCAAACTCAAGTTTGCCCATGTTTCTTATGTTTTGGTCACCGTCAAAAACGGCACGAAAACGGGCCCGTTGGTGCATTAGATTAACTGGTTTGTGCGTCGAAAGTGCGCCTTGTTTTTTCGCACCGAACATGTCCAAACCACCTTGGTGGACTGCAAACTCATGTTTGCGCTTGTATCTTATGTTTTAGTCGCCGTCAAAAAACGGCGCCAAAATAGGCCCGTACGTGCCTTAAATGCAATGGCAAGTGCGCCGAAAGTGCGTCTTGTTTTTTCACACCGAACTTGTCCAACCCACCCCGATGCACTCCAAACTCAGGTTTGCGCATGTATATTACGTTTTGGTCACCATTGAAAAACGGAAATAAAACGGTCTCATGGGTGCATTAAATGCTCTGATTCGTGCGCTGAAAGTGCGTGTTGTTTTTTCGCACCGAACGTGTCCAAACTACCTCGGCGAACTGCAAACTCAAGTTTGCGCTTGTATCTTATGTTTTAGTCACCGTCTAAAAATGGCGCCAAAATAGGCCCATACGTGCATTGAATGCAATGGTTCGTGCGCCGAAAGTGCGTCTTGTTTTTTCGCACCGAACATGTCTAAAACACCTCGGTGAACTCCAAACTTAAGTTTGCGCATATGTCTTGTGTTTTGATCCCCGTCACAAACGACACGAAAACGGGCCTGTTGGTGCATTAAATAAACTGGTTTGTGCGTCGAAAGTGCGTCTTGTTTTTTCGCACCGAACATGTCCAAACCACCCAGGTGGACTCTAACTCCAGTTTGCGCATGTATCTTACGTTTTGGTCACCATTAAAAAACAGAAATAAAACGGGCTCGTGGGTGCATTAAATGCTCTGATTCGTGCGCTGAAAGTGCGTGTTGTTTTTTTGCACCGAACGTGTCCAAACTACCTCGGCGAACTGCAAACTCAAGTTTGCGCTTGTATCTTATGTTTTAGTCACCGTCTAAAAATGGCGCAAAAATAGGCCTGTATGTGCATTAAAAGTACCCGTTCATACGCCGAAAGTGCATCTTGTGTTTTCGCACAAATCATGTTCAACCCACCTCACCCTGGAGGACTACAAACTCAAGTTTACACATGTATCTTATGTTTTGGTCACCGTCTAAAAATGGCGCCAAAATAGGCCCATACGTGCATTGAATGCAATGGTTCGTGCGCCGAAAGTGCGTCTTGTTTTTTCGCACCGAACATGTCCAAAACACCTCGGTGAACTCCAAACTTAAGTTTGCGCATGTGCCTTGTGTTTTGATCCCCGGCACAAACGACACGAAAACGGGCCTGTTGGTGCATTAAATAAACTGGTTTGTGCGTCGAAAGTGCGTCTTGTTTTTTCGCACCGAACAGGTCCAAACCACCCAGGTGGACTCTAACTCCAGTTTGCGCATGTATCTTACGTTTTGGTCACCATTAAAAAACGGAAATAAAACGGGCTTGTGGGTGCATTAAAATGCTCTGATTCGTGCGCTGAAAGTGCGTGTTGTTTTTTCGCACCGAACGTGTCCAAACTACCTCGGCGAACTGCAAACTCAAGTTTGCGCTTGTATCTTATGTTTTAGTCACCGTCTGAAAATGGCGCAAAAATAGGCATGTATGTGCATTAAAAGCACCCGTTCATACGCCGAAAGTGCGTCTCGTGTTTTCGCACAAATCATGTTCAACCCACCTCACCCCGGAGGACTACAAACTCAAGTTTACACATGTATCTTATGTTTTGGTCACCGTCAAAAAATGGCGCCAAAATAGGCCCATACGTGCATTGAATGCAATGGTTCGTGCGCCGAAAGTGCGTCTTGTTTTTTCGCACCAAACATGTCCAAAACACCTCTGTGAACTCCAAACTCAAGTTTCCGCATGTGCCTTGTGTTTTGGTCCCCGTCAAAAACGGCACGAAAACGGGCCTGTTGGTGCATTAAATAAACTGGTTTGTGCGTGGAATGTGCGTCTTGTTTTTTCACACCGAACCTGTCCAAACCACCTCGGTGGACTGGAAACTCAAGTTTGCGCTTGTCTCTTATGTTTTAGTCACCATCTAAAAATGGCGCGAAAATAGGCCTGTATGTGCATTAAAAGCGCTCGTTCGTGCGCCGAAAGTGCGTCTTGTGTCACGTCCAACCCACCTCACCTTGGAGGACTACGAACTCAAGTTTACACATGTATCTTACGTTTTGATCACCATTAAAAACGCAAATAAAACGGGCCCAGAAGGTGCATTAAATGCTCGGATTCGTGCGCCGAAAGTGCGTCTTGTTTTTTCGCACCGAACATGTCCAAATCACCCTAGTGGACTCCGAACTCATGTTTGCACATGTATCTTTTGGTTCGGTCACCGTACAAAAATGGTGCGAAAATGGACCTGTAGATGCATTAAATGCACTGGTTCGTGCGCCGAAAGTGCGTCTTGTTTTTTGCACCAAACATGTCCAACCCACCCCACCCCAGTGGACAACAAAGTCAAGTTTGCGCAAGTATCTTATGTTTTGGTCACCGTAAAAAAAAAGCGCCAAACGACGCTCGTAGGTGCATTGAATGCACTGGTTCGTGCGCTGAAAGTGCGTCTTGTTTTTTCGCACCAAACATGTCCAACCCACCCCACCCCGATGGACTCCAAACTCAAGTTTGGGCATGTACCTTATGTTTTTGTCACCGTCAAAAAATTGCGCGAAAATGGACCCCGTAGGTGCTTTAAATACACTGGTTCATGCGCCGAAAGTGCGTCTTGTTATTTGGCGCCGAACATGTCGAGACCACCCCGGTGGACTCCATACTCAAGTGTGCACATATATCTTACGTTTTGGTCACCATTAAAACATAGAAATCGAACGGGCCCCGTAGGTGCAATAAATGCACAGATTCATGCACCGAAAGGGCGTCTTGTTTTTTCGCACCGAACATGTCCAAACCACCCTGGTGGACTCCGAACCCAAGTTTGCACATGTATCTTACGTTTTGGTCACCGTAAAAAATGGCACAAAAACGGGCCCGTTGGTGCATTAAAAATAAACTGGTTCGTGCACCGAAAGTGCGTCTTGTGTTTTCGCACCAAACGTGTCGAACCCACCCCACCACGGTGGACTCCAAACTAAAGTTTACGCATGTATCTTATGCTTTTGTCACCGTAAAAAAATGGCGCAAAATTGGACCCCGTATCTGCTTTAAATACACTCGTTCATGCGCCGAAAGTGCGGCTTGTTATTTGGCGCCGAACATGTCAAAGCCACCCGGTGGACTCTATTCTACACATGTATCTTACGTTTGGGTCACCATTAAAAAACAGAAATCAAACAGGCCTCGTAGGTGCAATAAATGCACAGATTCATGCACCGAAAGTGCGTCTTGGTTTTTCGCACCGAACATGTCCAAATCACCCTAGTGGACTCCGAACTCAAGTTTTCGCATGTATCTTACGTTTTGGTCACCATTAAAAACGGAAATAAAACGGGATCCGAAGGTGCATTAGATGCTCGGATTCGTGCGCTGAAAGTGCGTCTTTTTTTTTCACATCGAACATGTCCAAACCACCCCGGTGGACTCCAAACTCAAGTTTGTGCATGTTTCTTATGTTTTGGTCACCATAAAAAACGGTGCGAAAACGAGCCTGTTGGTGCATTAAACAAACAGTTTTGTGCGTCGAAAGTGCGTCTTGTTTTTTCGCACCGAACATGTCTAACCCACCCCACCACGGTGGACCCTAAACTCAAGTTTGCGCACGTATCTTTTGCTTTTGTCACCGTGAAAAAATGGCGTGAAAATGGACCCCGTATGTGCTTTAAGTACACTCGTTCATGCGTCGAAAGTGCGTCTTGGTATTTGGCGCCGAACATGTCGAAGCCACCCCGGTGGACTCTAACACCAGTCTGCACATTTATCTTACCTTTTGGTCACCATTAAGAAACAGAAATGAAACGGGCCCGTAGGTGCAATAAATGCACAGATTCATGCACCGAAAGAGTGTCTTGTTTTTTCGCTTCGAACATGTCCAAACCACCTAGGTGCACTCCGAACTCAAATTTAAACATGTATCTTACGTTTTGGTCACCGGCAAAAACGGCACAAAAAGGGGCCCGTTAGTTCTTTAAATAAACTGGTTCGTGCGCCGAAAGTGCGTCTTGTGTTTTAGCACCAAACATGTCCAACCCACCCCACCACGGTGGACTCCAAACTCAAGTTTGCGCATGTATCTTATGCTTTTATCACCGTGAAATAATGTCGCGAAAATGGACCACGTATGTGCTTTAAATACACTCGTTCATGCACCGAAAGTGCGGCTTGTTATTTGGCGCCGACATGTCGAAGCCAACCCGGTGGACTCTAACTCTAGTCTGCACATGTATCTTACGTTTTGGTCACCATTAAAAAATAGAAATGAAACGGGCCCCGTTGGTGCATTAAAGGCACTGGTTCTGCGCCGAAAGTGCGTCTTGTTTTTTCGGACCGAACATGTCCAACCCACCCCGGTGCACTCCAAACTCAAGTTTGCGCATTTATCTTACGTTTTCGTCACCATTAAAAAACAGAAATCGAACGGGCCCCGTAGGTGCATTAAATAGTCTTATTCGTGCGCGTAAAGTGCGTCTTGTTTTTTCGCACCGAACATGTCCAAACCTCCTCGGTGGACTCTAAACTCAAGTTTGCGCATGTGTCTTGTGTTTTGGTCACCGTCAAAAACGAAACGAAAACGGGCCCGTTGGTGCATTAAATAAACTGGTTTGTGCGTCGAAAATGCGTCTTGTATTTTTGCACCGAACATGTCCAAACCACCTCGGTGGACTGCAAACTCAAGTTTGCGCTTGTATCTTACGTTTTAGTCACCGTCTAAAAATGGCGCGAAAATAAGCCTGTACGTGCATTAAATGCATTGGTTGGTGCGCTGAAAGTGCGTATTTTGTTTTCGCACCAAATATGTCCAACCCACCCAACCCGGTGGACTACAAACTCAAGTTTACGCACGTATCTTATGTTTTGGTCACCGTAAAAAAAAGGCGCCAAAATAGGCCTGTAGGTGCACTGAATGCACCGGTTCGTGCGTCGAAAGTGCGTCTTGTTTTTTCGCGCCGAACATGTCCAACCCACCCCGGTGCACTCCAAACTCTAGTTTGCGCATGTATGCCACCCCACCTCGGTGGACTACAAACTCAAGTTTGCGCAAGCACAAGAAGGGGCCCGTTGGTTCATTAAATAAACTGGCTCGTGTACCGAAAGTGCGTCTTGTGTTTTCGCACCAAACATGTCCAACCCACCCCACCACGGTGGACTCCAAACTCAAGTTTGCGCATGTGTCTTATGCTTTTGTCACTGTGAAAAAATGGCGCGAAAATGGACCCCGTATGTGCTTTAAATACACTTGTTCATGCGCCGAAGGGGCTTCTTGTTATTTGGTGCCAAACTTGTCGTAGCCACCCCGGTGGACTCTAACTCCAGTCTGCACATGTATCTTACATTTTGGTCACCATTAAAAAACAGAAATGAAACGAGCCCCGTAGGTGCAATAAATGCACAGATTCATGCACCGAAATTGCGTCTTGTTTTTTCGCTTCGAACATGTCCAAACCAAATTGGTGGACTCCGAACACAAGTTTAAATATGTATTTTATGTTTTGGTCACCGTCAAAAATGGCACAAAAAGGGGCCCGTTGGTGCATTACATAAACTGGTTCGTGCACTGAAAGTGCATCTTGTGTTTTCGCACCAAACATGTCCAACCCACAACCACAACAGTGGACTCCAAACTCAAGTTTACGCATGTATCTTATGTTTTTGTCACCGTAAAAAAATGGCGCGAAAATGGACCCCGTATGTGCTTTAAATACACTCATTCGTGCGCCGAAGGAGCTTCTTGTTATTTGGCGCCGAACTTGTCGTAGCCACCCCGGTGGACTCTAACTCCAGTCTCCACATGTATCTTACGTTTTGGTCACCATTAAAAAACAGAAATGAAACGGGCCCCATAGGTGCAATAAATGCACAGATTCATGCACCGAAATTGCGTCTTGTTTTTTCGCTTCGAACATGTCCAAACCACATTGGTGGACTCCGAACACAAGTTTAAATATGTATCTTATGTTTTGGTCACCGTCAAAAATGA
>BCLF01000052.1:942323-964470 GCA_001602275.1 Zoysia japonica | reverse complement strand
TCAACAACAGCGGCAAGGTGAAGGTAACGCGGTTGGTTCGAGTAAGTTTGTCAATTGGTTCTTATCACGATACTATTAACTGCGATGTTGTACCAATGCAAGCATGTTCCATACTTTTAGGTAGACCATGGCAGTTTGATATAGACTCGTTGCATCATGGTAGGACCAATCAATACTCTTTTGTGCATAATGGGAAGAAACTTGTGTTACATCCTATGTCCCCTGAAGATGTTTTGAAAGATGAACTTGCTAGAGCTAAGAAGTTGAACATTAAGAAGCACCTTGAGAGTGAAAATCAAATAATTGCTAAAGAACTTGAGCAACGTACAAAGAAAAACGCCAAAACCAACTCCTCATAAGAAAAATGAGATTAAATTAAAAGGTACCTGTTTGCTTTCCACCAAATCTGATCTGCAAGAGTTTGATGTGTCCACTGATGTTTGCTAAGCTTTGATTTGCAAAGAAACTTTGTTTTCACTTGAGGATATACCTATCTCTTTGCCTCCTGCTGTTACTAACCTTTTGCAGGAGTATGCTGACGTCTTTCCAAAGGAGGTGCCATCGGGGCTGCCACCAATTCGAGGAATTGAGCATCAGATTGTTGCCTAGAGCTGCTGGTCCTTACAAAGTTTTAGAAAGGATTAATGACAATGCATACAAACTTGAGCTACCTGCAGATTTTTGGGTTTGCCCCACTTTTAACATTTCAGATTTGAAGCTTTACGTGGGAGAAGATGACGACTTTGAGTCGAGGACGACTCAAATGCAAGAAGGGGAGGATGATGAGGACATCACTTCCACAGACACAACCAAACCAATTGCACAAGAAGGACTCATGACACGAGCTCGAGCGCGTCAACTTAATTATCAGGTCAAGTCATTTCTCACTGTTTATAGTAGTTTTTCTCAGAATGGGGTACTACTAAATCCTTGTGGTGATTTTGTTATGATTAGGAACATGGGAGGAGCACCAGGACCATAAAGCAGGATCAGACCATCAATCAGGGCTAGATTGTTTCGGTCATAACTTTCCCTCCGAATGTTGTTGAAGGCAAATGAGTACTCATAGGAAAGATCTCAAAGTCTACTTTCAGATGGGTCCAACCTCAGCTTCAAACTCCTCCAAACGTGATCAGAATCGTCAGAAAGGCGTTCGGACCTCCAGTCATGGGCTGAGGCCCATTGTATCCAGTTTAGCCCATTAGAGGCCCTCTCTAAGTTAGGGTTTGAGTCCCTCCCACACCTCCAGGACGTCTTCCCACTATATAAACCTGTGGCAGCCGTCATTTGAGGGTGGGTTTTGTTCAGATGCAAGTTTAGCCTTAGCTACTTCCTTGTAAACATGTGTGTCGACGAGACCACCCGATTTGCTTGATTCAGAACCCCAATTTCGTGGTTATATCCAAATCTGTGAGTTGTCTACCTGTTCATCTTGTTCTTGCTTGTTCTCGATTGCTCGCAGGTTCAGGATTGTTCTTGGCACAGCAAGAACAACAACAAATCGGAGCCGGTATACCTGTTGCTAAGGCGCAGCAACCCTGTTGGTTGTTGTAGTCAGACAGCCAATGTCGAATCCACCCCAAATCGAAGCTATCCTCCTCTCATCGAAAGATCGGGATCAGCCCCTGCCATACCAAATTCTTGCAAGCAATCGAAGAACAAGCAAGAACAAGATGTGGCAAATCAGGAATCTCTCACAATATGGGGTTCTCAAAGCTGTCTAACAGGTGGTCGTTGGACACAACTGAAGATAAAAAAGTTTGCATAAGATCTAAACTATAACAAAAGAAAACCCGAGTGTTCCTGATTGCTGCTGGGGTGGAGGACGACCAGGGGATGCTGGGGTCATCCTCAAACCCTAGGACGTGACCCTAATGGGCTCAACTTGATACACGGGGCATCAGCATAAGTTGGGGTGATGCAGCACCTTCTGAATTGAAACAACAATTGCTGCTGACTTGGATGTGATATGAAGGTGAGGCTGAATCCATTCAAAAGTAGACTTGATGAGCTTTCCAGAATGTACTTAAACACCCAAATTGGATTCTATATGAAGTCGTGGCTTTCGTTACCAGTTTGTACTGTTTTGCAGTCCGAATCCACCATGTGTGAATAATTTCATTGAAGTTATCATCAGAGGATATGATGTCCACATCATCCTCACTCACTTGAATTAGAGTCGTCTTCGACTCAATTTCAGATTGCAAAAGCGCCACCCGAATATGCCCTCTTGAAATTATGAAAGGTAGAGGCCACGGGGTATGTTTGTGATCTCATCATCCTCTCCCACTTGATTTGGAGTCGTCCTCGACTCAAGCACAGTTTTAAGACTAGCCATGCAATCGTGCCCTTTAGAAATTTCAAAAGGTGAAGGCCACGGGGTTATATATGTGATCCCATCATCCTCCCCCGATTCATTTGGAATCATCTCAACTGGAGTTCTGATTTGGGAACCGCCACTCCACTGTGCCCTTCGGAAATCATGAAAGGTGGTGGCCACAGGGGTATTCTGATGTGGTCAAGTGGCGCAAGAGGAACATATAAGATTTCATCATTCTCCCCTTCTTTGTAGCACGCCGTCATCGGCTTGATCCAATGGTCGACAAAGTTGCTTGTGGTCAGATTGAGACGGATGATGAGCAGAACGTCAGGCCCCAACAATACGTTCACTGTGTCCTGAGCTACTCCTGTTGATAGAAAACAAAACTAGAGAAACTTTGCAATCCATTGTTAGTGTTAATGCACATCATTGTTTGATTCTAAAAGTGTATTTCAAAACTATGTTTCAGATTAGAGCATTTGATGACTTTAGACACCAAGAAATCTCCAATCTCATCATATTTGCCAATTGCATAAAAAACACAGTAGCTCAAACATTGCAAACTACAATTTTGAAATAATTTCTTCTCCAAATAACCTAAGTTACAAGGAACATCAAATTCAATATGACCTATAGTTGTTAAAGAAGATCTGAGCTTAACTTTTTCTCATTCATATCAGTGCAATGAAAAGGCCTATCCTCAACGGGTGTAGAATCAACTGCAAAATTTTGAACACCCTGCACTAGTTGTGTTTTTGGGATGAACGAAACTTGTTCACACAACTTGACACAATTATAGGACAAATGTGCATTACGAAATAAAGCATAAGTAATGGGAGGCTCAACTAAGCTTTGCAAAACATTATGATGAAGATTGGGCAATTGCAGTTCAGCACAAGCAGCAAGAGAGGATCGAGATGTGGTGAGAGACTCGCAGTGTGTTGCATTTTTGTTACTCTCCTAGAATATAGTAGGCGTCACACAAGAATCATTATCCATTGTTGCAGCTACTGGCTCAACGTTTTCTTCAGTTTTATTCTCACTCTCATGCACGATGTTAGGCATAGGACAAAAAACAGAAGAGTGCTCTCTATCACATAACTTCTCTTTATCACATTCTCCTTGTGACAAAGGTATATCAGCAATACATTCGATGAATCTGTGATGGTGATTATTCATGCTTGAATCTATAGATGATAAAAGTTGATTTTTAGCATTACAAGCAAGCAAAAACAAGTGAGAGATTGAGCTGTAAGTTTGACAAATGAGCAACATTTGAATTTCAGAATTGAGACCTTTCATAAACCTCCTCATTGTATCTTTTCGACATTCATCTAAGCCACCAAACATGACACAAATCTTAAAGTCATGAAAGTATTCTTTAACAGTCATACTATCTTGCTTCAAGTGGTGTAATTTGGCACGCAAAATAATCAGCATAAAATGCAGGAATAAAAACATCTATAAAATGATATTTGAAGTCTTTTCCAAGATGCTGGAACTTTATTGTGCCTACAAATATATTTCCATTCAAGCAAAGCACTTTCAGTCAAAACACTTGAGGCAATGTAAATCATTTCTTTTTCAGACAAGTCATGTGCAGTAAATTTTTTATCTACATTCAGTTCCCAATCAACGTATGCATGAGGATCAAAGTTCCCAGCAAAAGAAGGTATTGACAAACTGATGACTTGCAAAATATCATCATTTACCTCATGTTGAAGCATCTGCCCATCTTTGTGGGGATGTAAACCACCAGCTCCCTTTTTTTTTATTGTGCCTATTATGGTTAGTAAATAGCAAAACAAATTGACAACGAGCTAGGTTTTGTCCAACTCGATTTCCCAAAAGCTTGCTCAACCAAGTTCTTACATATTCTTACCAAACCAGCAGATGTGATTTGCAATCAACACTGTCTACCTGCAAAGATTGGAGGAGCGATTGCCAGAGACACAAAACCTGTTTGCTGTAGTAATCTGTGGAGCTTGGACAGTTTCAATTTGTAGCAAGGATTAGCACAATCAAATCAGCAAATGCAAAGTTGAATAAGTGTTCAACAACGGTATGGTGCTGGTCCTAGGCTAAACCCTGCTAGAGACGCGAGCTTAGACACAAAGATAGTCCAACAAATGATACAAAAGGCTCAGGACTGTTGCAACTAAAACACGCAGCACTTCTCTCTTTTTTTTCAATTCTTTGACTTTCTTTTTCTGCAACGTCTCTCTTTTTTTCATTTTATTTTCTTTTCTTTTCTTTTTCTCTCCCTCTGTTTTTTTTTTGTGATGGAATGAAAATAGAGATGAACAAAAGTGCAGCTAGCAGATAGCAGATAGGATATCGCAGATCTCTTTTGCGATTGCGACACGCTCGGGTGGCATTTTATGGCAAGTGTGGATCCGTTGGAAAGATATCACAGAGATCTTTCCAGGTTGTGTAAAAATGTGCCAAACAAACAACAGATCCCGGAGATATGCTTGTTTTCTTCCGCACCAAAATCTGATAACCAAATCTGTTATTTGCAACAAACTCAGATCTGGATTGATTTCTTCCTTCTATTGTAGATATGAGCTAGGAACGTGACAAGAACTCAAAACTCTAATAGAGTAAACACAAAGACCAGCAACACGACACGATGATGCAACCACGAATTCAACAACGCAAATTACTGAAAATAGTGATGCACAGGCTCAAAGGGTATACGACAGCGGAATAATTCAATATTTTTTTGTATGGCTATTATGTGGACAGTGGGAAATGAATGAAACAATAAACGAGATGAGATAAATCTCACCGAGCAACCTGGAAAGCTCTGATACCACTTGATAGTACTTGAGTGCCCGATCTTTCGGTGAGGCGATAAATATCGACTTGGTGGAGTCGACCCTCACGATCCGACTACAAACGAACAGGTCGTGCACCTTAGCAATCGCGGAACCAACTCCGAATGGTTATTGACCGTGCTGGATAGCAAAATCAACCTGATCACGAAGATCAATTTCTACAAGCAATCGAAGAACAAGCAAGAACAAGATGTGGCAAACCAGGAATCTCTCACAATATGGGGTTCTCAAAGCTGTCTAACAAGTGGTCGTTGGACACAACTGAAGATCAAAAAGTTTGCATAAGAGCTAAACTATAACAAATGAAAACCCGAGTGTTCCTGGTGACGGCTGGGATCTTTAAATAGGGTGTAAGACGACCAGGGGGTGCTGGGATCGTCCTCAAACCGTAGGACGTGCCCCAAATGGGCTCAAATTGATATGGGCCAACGGCCCAAGTTGGGGTGACGCAGCACCTTTTGTATAAAAATGACGATTGGCGCTGACTCCGACGTGATATGAATGTGAGGTTGGATCCATTCGAAAGTAGACTTCGTGAGCTTTCCAGAATATACTTAAACACCCAAATTGGATTCTATATGAAGTCGTGGCTTTCGTTGCAAGTTTGTACTGTTTTGCAGTCCGAATCCACCATGTGTGAATACTTTCATTGAAGTCCTCATCAGAGGATATGATGTCCACATCAGTTGGGGTGATGCAGCACCTTCTAAATTAGAACGACAATTGCCGCTGACTCGGAAGTGATATGAAGGTGAGGCTGGATCCATTCGAAAGTAGACTTAATGAGCTTTCCAGAATGTACTTAAACACCCAAATTGGATTCCATATGAAGTCGTGGCTTTTGTTGCAAGTTTGTACTGTTTGACAGTCCAAATCCTCCATGTGTGAATATTTTCATTTATGTCCTCATCAGAGCATATGATCTGATGTGCACATCAACCACCCCGACGGACTCCGAACTCAAGTTTGCGTATGTATTTTATGTTTTGGTCACCGTCAAAAAATTGCGCGAAAATGGTCCCCGTAGGTGCAATAAATGCACTCGTTCATGCGCCGAAAGTGCGTCTTGTTTTTACGCGCTGAAAGGGCGTCTTGTAATTTTGCACCGAACATGTCGAAACCACTCGGTACACTCGAAACTCAAGTTTGCACATGATGAGGACATCCTGTCATTGGATACACACGATCCTCATCCACCTACCATAGATAGTCTAATCACAAGAGCTCGTTACTAAACACATGTCTTTCTTCATTTGAGAACAGATTGGTGCCTAATGATTTTATCTTTAGGGAGGATCAAGGGAAGCATGAAGAAGAATTTGAAGATGCCCCGGACCAGCGAGACACGTTGAACCCCGTAGGAGATTCAATCCAATTCGGAGTCGAGTTATCCTCGGGTTCCAGGGAGCAGTCCACACTAAAACGGACGCCCAGGTCGCATACAGGAGCCGTTTTGGACGTTCTAGATATGGTTGGAAAGCTAAGAAGACAACCTTTCCAACGGCACTGGTTTCATCTCTAAATTCGTCCTGTATCAGCAGGGATCATTAAAACAAGAGGATGTCGAGAAACTTGTCGGGTGCTGCAACACTATCTTTTGGCCTTTGGGCCTTGTATCTTTTCAAGGCCTACTAGTATTAGGGTTTGCCCCTTAGGTCGATCTAAACTCTATAAATTTAGTAGCCACCGTCATTAGAGATAGGTTTTGATTAGTTTTCTCTTATTTCCAAACAGTTTCGCCGTTTGACGGCTTGTTGGTTATCCAACTTTGTGATTCAATCCAGATTTCAGAAGTGAGTTGCGTTCTTCCTTATTCTTGCTTGTGTTCTTCGATTCGCAGGCAGGGATTAGCCTTCTTGGCGAGGTCAATCGTGTGCAAATAGTTAGTAACCAGAGGAGAAGTGGAGCTGCGATTGCAGGGTTCAAATTGTGTTGATTTGAGGCCTGATCGATTATGTGTCGCATCTCCGCCAAATCAAGAGTTATCACGACCTGATGGAAGATCAGGAACCACGTACACATCAGCACATGTTTCTTACGTTGTGGTCACCATTAAAAAACGAAAAGAAAATGGGCCCAGTAGGTGTATAAAATGCACTGATTCGAGCGTCGAAAGTGCGTCTTATTTTTTCTCACCGAACATGTCCAAACCACCCCGGTGGACTCCAAACTCAAGTTTGTGCATGTATATTACGTTTTGGTCACCATCCCGAAACAGAGAGAAAACAGGCCCCGTAGGTGCATTAAATACATTGGTTATTGCACCGAAAGTGCGTCTTGTTTTTCTGCACCGAACATGTCCAATGGACTCTGGTGGACTCCAAACTCAAGTTTTGGTCACCGTATAAAAATGGCGCAAAAATGGGCCCATAGGTGTATTAAATACACTTGTTCATGCGTCGAAAGTGTCTTGTTTTTTAGCACCGAACATGTCCAAACTACCCCGGTGGACTTCGAACTCAAGTTTACGTATGTATCTTATGTTTTGGTCGCCGTAAAAAAATGGCGCAAAAATGGGCCCCGTAGGAGCATTAAATGCAATCGTTCATGGGCCGAAAGTCCTTATTTTTTTTACACCCAACGTGTCCAAACCACCCCGGTGGACTCCAAACTCAAGTTTGCCCATGTATCTTACATTTTGGTCTCCATCAAAAAAAGGAAAGAAAACAGGCCACGTAGGTGCATTAAATACACGGATTCATGCGCCAAAAATGCGTATTAATTTGTATCTTATGTTTTGGTCACTGTCAAAAAATGGCGCGAAAATGGGCCAGTAGGTGCTTTAAATGCACTGGTTCGTTCGCCGAAAGTGCTTCTTGTTTTTCGCACCGAAGATGTCTAACCCACCCTGGTGGACTCCAAACTCAAGTTAGCGCATGTATATGTTTTGGTCGTCATTAAATTACCATACAATGAGCGCCGTAGGTGCATTAAATACACTTGTTCATGCGTCGGAAGTGCCTCTTGTTATTTTGCACTGAACATGGGAAAACCACCCCGGGGGACTCCAAACTCAAGTTTGCCCATGTATCTTACGTTTTGGTCGTCATTAAAAAACAAGAAGAAAACAGGCCTCGTAGATACATTTAATGCACTGATTCGTGCGCAGAAAGTGCATCTTATTTTTTCGTACCGAACATGTCCAAACCACCTCGGTGGACTCCAAACCCAAGTTTGCGCTTGTGTCTTATGTTTTCGTCACCGTCAAAAATGGCACAAAAACGGGCCCCGTTGGTGCATTAAATGAAACTGGTTTGTGCACCAAAAGTGTGTCTTGTTTTTTTTGCACCGAACATCTCCAAACCACCCCGATGGACTCAAAACTAAACTTTGTGCATGTATCTTACGTTTCGGTCACCATCCTAAAATGGAGAGAAAACGGGCCCCGTGGGTGCATGAAATACACTGGTTAGTGCGCCGAGGGAGCAACTAGTTTTTTTGCACCGAACATGTATCTTACGTTTTGGTCTCCATCAAAAAAAGAAAAGAAAACGGTCTCGTTCGAGCATTAAATGCACGGAATCATGCGCCGAAAATGCGTCTTGTTTTGTCGCACCGAACATGTCCAACCCACCCCGGTGGACTTCAAACTCAATTTTGCACATGTATCTTTTGTCTTTGTGACCATCAAAAAATGATGCGAAAAGGAGCACCGTAGGGGCATTAAATGCACTCTTTCAAGCGCCAAAAGTGCGTCTTGTTTTTCGCAGCGAACATGTCCAAACCATCCCGGTGGACTCGAAACTCAAGTTTGCACAGGTATCTTATGTTTTGGTCACCGTCAAAAAATGGCGCAAAAATAGGACCTATAGGAGCATTAAATGCATTGGTTCATGCGCCGAAAGTGTGTCTTTTTATTTTGCACCGAACATGTCGTCGTCACCGCGGTGGACTCCAAACTCAAGTTTGCACATGTATGTTATGTTTTGGTCACCATTAAAAAAAATAGAAACAAAACGGGCCCCGCAGGCGCATTAAATACCCTGATTCGAGCGCTGAAAGTGCGTCTTCTTTTATCACACGAAACATGTCCAAACCACTCCGATGGACTCCAAACTCAAGTTGGCGCTTGGGTCTTATGCTTTGGTCCCCGTCAAAAACGGCACAAAAACAGGCCCGTTGGTGCATTAAATAAACTGGTTCGCGCGCCGAAAGTGCGTCTTATGCTTTCACACCAAACATGTCCAACCCACCCCACCACTGTCGACTCTAAACTCAAGTTTGCGCAAGTATCTTATGCTTTTGTCACCGTTAAAAAACGGCGCGAAAATGGACCCCGTATGTGCTTTAAATACACTCGTTCATGCACCGAAAGTGCGTCTTGTTATTTGGCGCCAAACATGTTGAAGCCGCCCCGGCGGACTCTAACTCTAGTCTGCACATGTATCTTACATTTTGGTCACCATTAAAAAACAGAAATGAAACGGGCCCCGTAGGTAAAATAAATGCACAGATTCATTGATAGTACTTGAGGTGCCCGATCTTTCGGTGAGGTGATAAATATTGATTTGGTGAAGTCCACCCTCACGATCCGACTACAAACAAATAGGTCGTGTGTGACTTAGCAATCGCAGTACCAACTACGAATGGTTATTGACCTCGCCGAAACAGCAAGATCAACCTGATCACGAAGATCAATTCCTGCGAGTAATCGAAGAACAAGCAACAACAAGATGTGGCAAACCATAAATCTCTTCAAATATGGGGTTTTCAAATGGCTCTCTAACAGGTGGTCGTTGGACAGAACTGAAGATCAGAAAGTTTGCATTAGAGCTAAACTATAACAAAAGAAAACCCAAGTCTTTTTTGGTGTCAGCTGGGACCTTTATATAGGGTGAAGGACGACCAGAGGGTGCTGGGGTCGCACTCAAACCCTAGGACGCGCCCCTAATGGGCTCAACTTGATACATGGGCCAACGGTCCAAGTTGGGGTGACGCAGCACCTTCTGTATAAAAATGACGATTGGCGTTGACTCCGACGTGACATGAAGGTAAGGTTGGATCCATTCGAAAGTAGACTTCGTGAGCCTTCCAGAATGTACTTAAACACCAAATTGGATTCTATATGAAGTCGTGGCTTTCGTTGCAAGTTTGTACTGTTTTGCAGTCCGAATTCACCATGTGCAAATAATTTCATTGAAGTCCTCATCAGAGGATATGATGTCCACATCATCCTCACCCGCTTGAATTAGAGACGCCCTCGACTCAATTTCAGATTGCAAAAGCGCCACTCCAATATGCCCTCCTGAAATTATGAAAGGCGGAGGCCACGGAGGTATGTATGTGATATCATCATCCTCTCCCACTTGATTTGGAGCCGTCCTCGACTCAAGCACAGTTTCAAAACCAGCCATGCAACCGTGCCCTTTAGAAATTTAGAGTGGTGGAGGCCACGGGGGTATCTATGTGATCCCATCATCCTCCCCTGATTCATTTGGAGTCATCCTTAACTCGAGTTCAGATTTGAGAACCGCCACTCCACCGTGCCCTTCGAAAATCATGAAAGGTGGCGGCCACGGGGGTATTCTGATGCGGTCAAGTGGTGCAGGAGGAACATATAAGATTTCATCATTCTCCCCTTCTTTGTAGCAAGCCGTCCTCGGCTTGATCTAGTGGTCGACAAAGTTGCTTGTGGTCAGATTGAGACGGATGATGAGCAAAACGTCAGGCCCCAACAATACGTTCTCCTGTGTCCTAAGCTGCTCCTGTTGATAGAAAACAAAACTAGAGAAACTTTGCAATCCATTGTTAGTGTTAGTGCACGTCATTGTTTGATTCTAATTGTGTATTTCAAAACTGTGTTTCAGATTAAAGCATTTGATGACTTTAGACACTAAGAAATCTCCAATCTCATCATATTTGCCAATTGCATGAAAAACACAGTAGCTCAAACATTGCAAACTACAATTTTGAAATAAATGCACACATTCAAGCACCGAAAGTGCGTCTTGTTTTTTTGCACCGAACATGTCCAAACCACCCTGGTGGATTCTGAACTCAAGTTTGCACATGTTCCGAAAGTGTGTTTTGTGTTTTCGCACCAAACATGTCCAACCCACCCCACCACGTTGGACTCCAAACTCAAGTTTACGCATGTATCTTATGCTTTTGTCACCGGAAAAAAATTGCACGAAATTGGTCCCCGTATGTGCTTTAAATACACTTGTTCATGCGCTGAAAGTGCGTCTTGTTATTTGGCGCCGAACATGTCGAAGCCACCACGGTGGACTCTAACTCCACTCTGCACATGTATCTTTCATTTGGGTCACCAGAAATCAAACGGGCCCCGTAGGTGCACTAAATGCACAGATTCTTGAACCGAAAGTGCGTCTTGTTTTTTCGCACCAAACATGTCTAACCCACCACCCTGGTGGACTACAAACTCAAGTTTGCGCATGTGTCTTATGTTTTCGTCGCCATCCAAAAATAGCGCCGAACATGTCAAAGCCACCCCGGTGGACTCTAACTCCAGTCTGCACATGTGTCTTACGTTTTGGTCACCATTAAAAAATAGAAATGAAACGGGCCCCGTAGGTGCAACAAATGCACAGCTTCATGCATCGAAAGTGCGTCTTGTTTTTTCGCACCGGACATGTCCAAACCACCCTAGTGGACTCCGAACTCAAGTTTGCGCATGTATCTTATGGTTTGGTAACCGTAAAAAATGGAGCGAAATTGACCTGTAGATGCTTTAAATGCACTGGTTTGTGCGCCGAAAGTGCGTCTTGTTTTTTCGCACCAAACATGTCCAACCCACCCCACCCCGGAGGACTAAAAACTCAAGTTTGATCTTATGTTTTGATCACCGTCAAAAAATGGCGCCAAAAGAGGCCCGTTGGTGCATTGTATGCACTGCTTCGTGCGCCGAAAGTGCGTCTTGTTTTTCGCACCGAACAAGTCCAACCCAGCCTGGTGCACTCCAAACTCAAGTTTGCGCATGTATCTTACGTTTTGGTCACCATTAAAAAACGGAAATAAAACGGGCCCCGTAGACGCATTAAATGCACTGGTTCGTGCGCCGAAAGTGTGTCTTGTTTTTTCGCACCGAACATGTCCAACCCACCCCGGTGAATTCCAAACTCAAGTTTGCGCTTGTATCTTATGTTTTGGTCACCGTCAAAAAATGAGGCCAAAATAGGCCCGTAGGTGCATTGAATGCACTGGTTCGTGCGCCGAAAGTGCGTCTTGTTTTTTTGCACCGAACATGTCCAACCCACCCCGGTGGACTCCATACTCATGTTTGCCCATGTATCTTATGCTTTTGTAACCGTCAAAAAAGGATGCGAAAACAGACCTCGTAGGTGCTTTAAATACACTCGTTTCTGCGCCGAAAGTGCGTCTTGTTATTTGGCGCCAAACATGTTGAAACCACCCTGGTGGACTCCAAACTCCAGTCTGCACATGTATCTTACGTTTTGGTCACCATTAAAAAACAGAAATCAAACGGCCCCCGTAGGTGCAATAAATGCACAGATTCATGCACCGAAAGTGCGTCTTGTTTTTTCGCACCAAACATGTCTAAACCACCTTGGTGGATTCCGAACTCAAGTTTGCCCATGGATCTTACGTTTTAGTCATCGTAAAAAACGGCACAAAAACGGGCCCGTTGGTGCATTAAATAAACTGGTTCGTACGCCAAAAATGCGTCTTGTGTTTTCGTACCAAACATGTCCAACCCACCCCACCACGGTGGACTCCAAACTTAAGTTTACGCATGTATCTTATGCTTTTGTCACCGTAAAAAAATTGGACCCCGTATGTGCATTAAATACACTCATTCATGCGCCGAAAGTGCGTCTTGTTATTTGGCGCCGAACATGTCGAAGCCACCTCGGTGGACTCTAACTCCAGTCTGCAAATGTATCTTACGTTTGGGTCACCAGAATTCAAACGGGCCCCGTAGGTGCAATAAATGCACAGATTCATGCACCGAAAGTGCGTTTTCTTTTTTCGCACCGAACATGTCCAAATCACCCTAGTGGACTCCAAATTCAGGTTTGCACGTGTATCTTATGGTTTGGTCACCCTATAAAAACGGCACGAAAATGGGCCCGTTGGTGCGTTAAATAGACTGGTTCGTGCGCCGAAACTGCGTCTTTTTTTTTCGCACCGAACGTGTCCAAACCACCTCGGTGGACTCCAAACTGAAGTTTGTGCATGGGTCTTATGTTTTGGCCACAGCAAAAAATGTCACGAAAACGGGCCCGTTAATGCATTAAATAAACTGGATTGTGCACCGAATGTGCGTCTTGTTTTTCGCACCGAACCTGTCTAGACCACCTCGGTGTACTACAAATTCAAGTTTTTTCGCACCGAACATGTCCAAAGCACCCGGGTGGACTCGAAACTCAAGTTTGCGCATGTATCTTATGTTTTTGTCACCGAAAAAATGACGCAAAAATGGACCTGTAGATGCAGTAAATGCACTGGTTCGTGCATCGAAACTGTGTCTTGTATTTTCCCACCAAACTTGTCCAACCCGCCGCTCCAGTGGACAACAAACTCAAGTTTACGCTTGTGTCTTATGTTTTGGTCACCGTAAAAAATGACACGAAAATGGGTCCGTTGGTGCATTAAATGCACTGGTTCGTAAGCTGAAAGTGCGTCTTATTTTTTCGCACTGAAAGTGTCCAAACCACTCCGGTGGACTCCAAACTCAAGTTTGCGCATGTATCTTATGGTTTGATCACCGTCAAAAAATGACGCGAAAATGGACCTGTAGATGCAATAAATGCACTGGTTCGTGCGCCGAAAGTGTGTCTTGTTTTTTCGCATCGAATATGTCCAACCCACCACCCCGATGGACTACCAACTCAAGTTTGCGCATGTGTCTTATGTTTTGGTCACCCTCAAAAACGGCATGAAAATGGGCGCGTTGGTGCATTAAATGGACTGGTTCGTGCGTCGAATCTACGTCTTGTTTTTTTCGCACCAAACATGTCCAAACCACCTCGGTGGACTCCAAACTGATGTTTGCGCATGGGTCGTATGTTTTGGCCACCGAAAAAAATGTTACGAAAACGGGCCCGTTGATGCATTAAATAAACTGGATTGTGCGCCGAATGTGCGTCTTGTTTTTTCGCACCAAACATGTCCAACCCACCACCCCGGTGGACTACAAACTCAAGTTTGCGCACTGGTTCGTAAGCCGAAAGTGCGTCTTGTTTTTTCGCACTGAAAATGTCCAAACCACTCCGGTGGACTCCAAACTCAAGTTTGCGCATGTATCTTATGTTTTTGTCACGGTCATAAAATGGCACAAAAATGGGCGTCGTAGGTGCATTAAATACACTCGTTCATGCGCCAAAAGTGTGTCATGTTATTTTGCACCAAACATGACGAAACCATGCCGGTGGACTCCAAACTCAAGTTTGCACGTTTTGGTCACCATTAAAAAAGGAAAGAAAACGGGCCCAGCAGGTGTACTAAAGGCACGGATTCGTGCGCCGAAAGTGTGCCTTGTTTTTTCGCAACGAACATGTCGAAGCACATTCAGGGCACCGAACATGTCCAAGCACATTAGGGGCACCGAACTAGGGCCGATGGCCCGTGTATCAAGTTGAGCACATTAGGGGCGCGTCCTAAAGTTCGAGGACGACCCCAGCACCCCCTGGTCGTCCTCCACCCTATTTAAAGGTCCCAGCCGACACCAAAAAAGACTTGGGTTTTCTTTTGTTATTGTTTAGCTCTTATGCAAAATTTCTGATCTTCAGTTCTGTCCAACGACCACCTGTTAGACAGCTTTGAGAACCCCATATTGTGGGAGATTCCTGGTTTGCAACATCTTGTTCTTGCTTGTTCTTCGATTGCTTGCATGAATTGATCTTCGTGATCAGATTGATCTTGCTGTCCAGCAAGGTCAATAACCATTCGGAGTTGATTCTGCGATTGCTAAGGCGCACATGACCTATTCATTTGTAGTCGGATCGTGAGTGTACTCCACCAAATCGATAGTTATCACCATACCGAAAGATCGGGCACCTCAAGTCCTATCATTATGGTTGGTCACCGTCAAAAAATGGTGCAAAAATGGACCGGTAGATGCATTAAATGCACTGGTTCGTGCGCCAAAAGTGTGTCTTGTTTTGTCGCACCAAACATGTCCTACCAACCCACCCCGGTGCACTCCAAACTCATGTTTGCGCATGTATGTTACGATCTGGTCACCATTAAAAAATGGAAATAAAACGGACCCCGTAGGTGCATTGAATGCTCTGATTCGTGCGCTGAAAGTGCGTCTTATTTTTTCACACCGAACATGTCCAAACCACCCCGACTCAAGTTTGCGCATGTTTCTTATGTTTTGGTCACCGTAAAAAACGGCACGAAAACGGGCCCGTTGGTGCATTAAATAAACTAGTTTGTGCGTCGAAAGTGCGTCTTGTTTTTTCGCACCGAACATGTCCGAACCACCTCGGTGGACTCCAAACTCAAGCTTGCACATTTATCTTATGTTTTAGTCACCGTCGAAAAATGGCGCGAAAATAGGCCCCTCAGGCAAATTAAATGCCCTGATTCGTGCGACGAAAGTGCGTCTTATTTTTTCGCACCGAACATGTCCAAACCGTCCCGGTGGACTACAAACTCAAGTTTGCGCTTGTGTCTTATGTTTTTGTTCCATAAAAAATGGCACAAAAATGGGCCCGTTGGTGCATTAAATGCACTGGTTCGTGCGTCGAATGTGCGTCTTGTTTTTTCGCACCGAAAATGTCCAAACGACTCCGGTGGACTCCAAACTCAAGTTTGCGCATGTATCTTATGGTTTGGTCACCGTCAAAAAATGACGCGAAAATGGACCTGTAGATGCATTAAATGCACTGATTTGTGCGCCGAAAGTGTGTCTTTCTTTTCGCACCAAACTTGTCCAACCCACCAGCCCGGTGGACTACAAACTCAAGTTTTCACTTATGTCTTATGTTTTGGTCACCTTCACAAAGGGTACGAAAATGGGCCCATTGGTGCATTAGATGCTTTGGTTCGTGCGCCGAAAATGCGTCTTGTTTTTTCACATATATCATATGTATGCATCGTTCATGAGCTGAAAGATTGCGCATATATCATATGTTTTGGTCCTCGTGGAAAGCGGCACAAAAACGGGCCCCGTAGGTGCATTAAATGCACAGGTTCGTGCACCGAAAGTGCATCTTGTTTTTTCTCACCGAACATGTCCAACCTACCCCAGTGGACTCCAAACTCAAGTTTGCACATGTATCTTACGTTTTGGTCATCATAAAAAACAGAAAGAAAATGGGACCCGTAGGTGCATTAAATGCACTGGTTCGTGCGCTGAAAGTGCCTCTTGTTTTTTCGTACCGAACATGTCCAAAGCACCTTGGTGGACTCCAAACTCAAGTTTGCGCACGTATCTTATGTTTGGTCACCATGCATCTTATGTTTTGACCACCGTAAAAAATTGGAGCAAAAATGGGGCCGTAGGTGCATTAAATGTACTGGTTCAAGCGCCGAAAGTGCGTCTTGTTTTTTCGCAACGAACACGTCGAAACTACCCTAGTAGACTTCGAACTCAAGTTTGCGTATGTATCTTATGTTTTGGTCGCCGTCAAAAAATAGCGCGAAAATGGGCCCGTAGGTGCATTAAATGCACTAGTTCGTGCGCCGAAAATGCATATTGTTTTTTCGCGCCGAACACGTCCAACCCACCTCGGTGGATTCCAAACTCAAGTTTGCGCATATATCTTATGTTATTGTCACGGTCAAAAAATGGCGCAAAAATGGGCGTCGTAGGTGCATTAAATACACTCGTTCATGCGCCGAAAGTATGTCTTGTTATTTTGCACCGAAAATGACGAAACCATGCCGGTGGACTCCAAACTCAAGTTTGCACATGTATCTTACGTTTTGGTCACCATTAAAAAACGGAAAGAAAACGGGCCTCGTAGGTACATTAGATGCACTAATTCGTGCGCAGAAAGTGCTTCTTGTTTTTTCGCACCGAATATGTCCAAAGGCCCCGGTGGACTCCAAACAGAAGTTTGTGCATGTGTCTTATGCTTTGGTCACTGTAAAAAACAGCACAAAAATGAGCCCCATTTGTGCATTAAATGAATTGGTTTGTGCATCGAAATTGCGTCATATGTTTTTGTACCGAACATATCTAAACCACCCCGGTGGACTCCAGACTCAAGTTTGCACATGTCTCTTCCGTTTTGGTCACCATAATGAAACGGAGAGAAAACGGGCCCGTAGGTGCAGGAAATACACTGGTTCGTGCGCCGAAAGTGCGACTTATTTTTTTTGCTCTGAACATGTCCAAACCACCCCGGTGGACTCCAAACCTATGTTTGCGCATGTATCTTATGCTTTGGTCACCATAAAAAAAAGATAGAAAACGGGGTCCGTAGGTGTATTAAATGCACGGATTCATGCGTCGAAAGTGCGTCTTAATTTGTCGCACAAACATGTCCAAACCACCCTGGTGGACTCTAAACTCAAGTTTGCGTATGTGTCTTATGTTTTGGTCACCGTAAAAAAATGGCGCGAAAATGGGCCCGTAGGTGCATTAAATGCAATGGTTTGTGCACCGAAAGTGCATCTTGTTTTTTCGCACCGAACACGTCCAGCCCATCCCGTTGAACTCCAAACTCGAGTTTGCACATGTATCTTATCTTTTTGTCACCGTCACAAAATGGTGCGAAAATAGGCGCCGTAGGTGTATTATATACACTCATTCAAGCACCGAAAGTGCGTCGAAACCACCTCGGTGGACTCCAAACTCAAGTTTGCACATGTATCTTTCATTTTGGTCACCATTAGAAAACAGAAAGAAAACGGGCCCAGTAGTTGTATTAAATCCACAGATTTGTGCGCCAAAAGTGCGTCTTATTTTTTCTCACAGAACATGTCCAAACCACCCCGGTGGACTCCGAACTCAAGTTTGCGTATGTATCTTATGTTTTGGTCACCGTCAAAAAATAGCGCGAAAATGGTCCCCGTAGGTGCAATAAATGCACTTGTTAATGCGCCGAAACTGTGTCTTATAATTTTGCACCAAACATGTCGAAACCACCCGGTGGACTCGAAACTAAAGTTTGCACATGTTTCTTACGTTTTGGTCACCATTAAAAAACAGAAAGAAAACGGGCCCAGTTGTGTATTAAATGCACTGATTCGTGTGTCGAAAGTGCATCTTGTTTTTTCGCACCGAACATGTCCAAACCACCTCGGCAGACTCCAAACTCAAGTTTGCACATGTAATTTACGTTTCGGTCACCATCCCGAAACGGAGAGAAAACAGGCCCCGTAGGTGCATTAAATACACTGGTTCGTGCGCCGATAGTACGTCTTGATTTTCTGCACCGAACATGTCCAATGGACCCTGGTGGACTCCAAACTCAAGTTTTGGTCACTGTATAAAAATGGAGCAAAAATGGGCTCGTAGGTGCATTAAATACACTTGTTCATGCGTCAAAATTGTGTCTTGTTTTTTAGCTCCCAACATGTCCAAACTACCCCGGTGGACATCGAACTCAAGTTTGCATTTGTATATTATGTTTTGGTCGCCGTCAAAAAATGGTGCGAAAATGGGCCTCGTAGGTGCATCAAATGCACTCGTTCATGGGCTGAAAGTGCTTATTTTTTTTCGCACCCAACATGTCCAAACCACCCCGGTGGACTCTAAACTCAAGTTTGCTCAAGTATCTTACATTTCGGTCTCCATCAAAAAAAGGAAAGAAAACAGGCCTCGTAGGTGCATTAAATACACGGATTCATGCGCCAAAAATGCGTCCTAATTTGTCGCACCGAGCATGTCCAAACCATCCTGGTGGACTCCAAACTCAAGTTTGCGCATGTATCTTATGTTTTGGTCACTGTCAAAAAATGGCACGAAAATGGGCCGATAGGAGCATTAAATGCACTGGTTCATGCACTGATAGTGCTTCTTGTTTTTCGCACCGAACATGTCCAACCCACCCCGGTGGACTTCAAACTCAAGTTTGCGCATGTATCTTATGTTTTGGTCGTCATTAAATAACATGAACAGTGAGCGCCGTAGGTGCATTAAATACTCTTGTTCATGCACCGGAACTGCGTCTTGTTATTTTGCGTCGAACATGTCGAAACCACCCCGGGGACTCCAAACTCAAGTTTGCCCATGTATCTTCCGTTTTGGTCGTCATTAAAAAAGGGAAAGAAAACGGGCCTCGTAAGTACATTAAATGCACTGTATTCGTGCGCAGAAAGTGCATCTTATTTTATCGCACCAAACATGTCCAACCACCCCGGTGGACACCAAAGTCAAGTTTGCGCATGTGTCTTATGTTTTGGTCACCGTCAAAAAGGGCACAAAAACGGGCACCGTTGGTGTATTAAATGAACTGGTTTGTGCGCCAAAAATGCGTCTTTTTTTTTTGCACCGAACATCTCCAAACCACCCCGGTGGACTCCAAACTCAAGTATGAACATGTATCTTTCGTTTTGGTCACCATTAAAAAACGGAAAGAAAACAGGCCCAGTAGGTGTATTAAATGCAATGATTTTTGCGCCAAAAGTGCGTCTTGTTTTTTCGCATAGAACATGACCAAACCACTGATAGGACTTGAGGTGCCCGATCTTTCGGTGAGGAGATAACTATCGATTTGGTGGAGTCAACCCTCACGATCCGACTGCAAACGAACAGGTCGTGTGCACCTTAGCAATCACAGAACCAACTCCGAATGGTTATTGACCGTGCTGGACAGCAAGATCAACCTGATCACAAAGATCAATTCTAGCAAGCAATCGAAGAACAAGCAAGAACAAGATGTGGCAAACCTGGAATCTCCCACAATATGAGGTTCTCAAAGCTGTCTAATAGGTGGTCGTTGGACACAACTGAATATTAGAAAATTTGCATTAGAGCTAAACTATAACAAAAGAAAACTCAAGTTTTTTTGGTGGCGGTTGGGACCTTTAAATAGGGCGGAAGATGACCAGAGGGTGCTGGGGTCGTCCTCAAACCCGAGAAAGCGCCCCTAATGGGCTCAACTTGATACACGGGCCATCAGCCCAAGTTGGGGTGATGTCGCACCTTCTGAATTGGAACGATAATTGCCGCTAACTCGGATGTGATATGAAGGTGAGGCTGGATCCATTCGAAAATAGACTTGATGAGCTTCCAGAATGTACTTAAACACCCAAATTTGATTTGATATGAAGTCGTGGCTTTTGTTGCAAGCTTGTACTGTTTTGCAGTCCGCATCTAACATGTGTGAATATTTTCATTGACGTCCTTATCAGAGGATATGATGTCCACATCATCCTTACCCACTTGAATTACAGTCGTCCTCGACTCAAGTTCAGAATGTAAAAGTGCCACTCCAATATGCCCTCGTGAAATCATAAAGGGTGGAGACCAGGGAGGTATCTATGTGGTCTCATCCTCCTCCTCCACTTGATTTGGGGTCGTCCTCGACTCAAGCACAGATTCAAAGCTAGCTATGCCACCGTGCCCTGTAGAAATCTAAAAAGGTGGAGGCCACGGGGGTATGTATGTCACCTCATCATCCTCCCCCGCTTCTTTTGTAGTCGTCCTTGACTCAAGGTCAGATAGGAGAACCGCCACTCCACAGTGCACTCCAAAAATCATAAGAGGTGGCGGGCATCGGGGTATTCTGAAGCGGTCAAGTAGTGCCACAAAGATCTCATCATTCTCCCCTTCTTTACAGCTAGCTGTCGTTGGCTTGATCCAATGGTCGAAACAATTTCTTGCTGTCATGTTAGAACAGGGGATGAGCACGTAGCTTGGCCACAACAGCAACTTCTCCTTCTCCATGAGTTGCTCCTGTTGATAGATCACAAAAGTAGAGAAACTTTGCAAAGCATTGTTACTGTTAGTGCATGCTATTGTTTGATCCTGTTTTTGCATTTCAAAAGGGTATTTCAGATTAGTACAAATGACTATTTTATATACTAAGAAATCTCCAAAGTCATCGTATTTGCCAAGAGCACAAAAAACACAATTGCTAAAATGTTGCGAATTGCAATTCTGAAATAATCTCTTCTCTAAATAATTCAGGTTACAAGGAGCATCAAATTCAATATAACCTAAAGAAGTTAAAGAAGATATGAGCTCTAACTTTGCATCATTCAAATCAGCGCAAAAAAAATGCTTATTCTCCACATGTGTGTACTCAAGAACAACATTTTCTACTCCATACACTAGTTGTGTTTTTGAGATGAACAAAACTTGGTCACACTACGAAATATGCACTACGAAATAAAGCATAAGTCTTGGGAGGCTCAGCTAAGCTTTGCAGAACACTAGGATGAACATTGGGCAATTTGCAATCAACGATGTCAACCTGCAAAGATTGGTGGAGCGATTGCCAGGAACACAAAACCTGTTTGCTATAGTAATCTGTGGAGCTTGGACAGTTTCAATTTGTAGCAAAGATTAGCACAATCAAATCAGCAAATGCAAAGTTGAATAAGTGTTCAACAATGGTATGGTGCTGGTGATGAGGACATCACTTCCACAGACACAACCAAACCAATTGCACAAGAAGGACCCCTGACACGAGCTCGAGCGCATCAACTTAATTATCAGGTCAAGTCATTTCTCACTGTCTATAGTAGTTCTTCTCAGAATGGAGTACTACTAAATCCTTGTGGTGATTTACCAGGATCATAAAGCAGGATCGGACCACCAATCAGGGCTAGATTGTTTCGGTCATAACTTTTCACTCCGGATGTTGTTGAAGGCAAATGGGTACTCATAGGAAAGATCTCAAAGTCTACTTTCAGATGGGTCCAACCTCAGCTTCAAACTCCTCCAGATGTGATCAGAATCGTCAGAAAGGCGTTCGGACCTCTAGTCATGGGCTGAGGCCCATTGTATCCAGTTTAGCCCATTAGGGGCCCTCTCTAAGTTAGGGTTTGAGTCCCCCCACGCCTCCAGGACGTCTTCCCACTATATAAACCTGTGGCAGCCGTCATTTGAGGGTGGGTTTTGTTCAGATGCAAGTTTAGCCTTAGCTACTTCCTTGTA